>OZ024889.1:32182119-32509619 GCA_964017195.1 Siderastrea radians | reverse complement strand
AGAGGTGGTAATGGGCGAAGGAATCGTTGGAATTTTATATGAGCGAATTCGAGAATAATAATGGAGTGGTTCACCTGCGTGGTTAACAACGTGAATTTTATCACGTGGAGTACATGTGACCAAGTCAAGGCCAAATTTTGCTTTAATAGCTCCGGGGGATGGAGGAGGGGGGATTTTATCGCACGGCCAGGCAGTCATGTGATAATGCTTAGTGTAGGTCGTTTCACGTGTAAAGAACGTGTTATGTTGATTGAGCGTGAGATCAGGTTACTGTTTTGTGTAAACAAGTGGTGTTTTGTCACGTACAAACATGTGATGACACGTAGTTCAATGGCGAGTCACAAGACTTTCATAAGACTGTCATAAGTTCGTTTTCGGCACTTTTTATTGGCTTTCGTGGCAGCTAGAATTGTGTAACAAAGGGAGAAACTTAAAAGGAAGCGGGGAATGAGTATATTTATGCGGTTTTTTTTGTAATCTGAAAAATGATAACCGATTTTTGTGAAACGAATCTTGCGTGGAGCTACTGCGTTTTGTCTTCGTATTGGAGGTGATAATTGTTTTGATTTGATTTGATTGTCGTGCTGATCTTTCCCCTCAAACTTTGTACAAGCAATCCCTCTACCGCCACGCAGCCTAACCAGAAACCCATTTCTCTGGTAAGCCGCCTCTAAATTTGCGGTTAGCTAGTCGCACGTACGAGCAACGTTTATGCCACCCATACAATCCTTTTCCTTGTCGACCTTGTGCCTTTGACGGACCTAGTGATCGAGTGGCACGGCCATTAATTTTAAAACCTACCAAAAGGTGCGAACAATAAGTCGTTTAAGTTCGAAATGCACGATTCTGCCCTTTTTATACGTTCAAACTATTTGCCATCTGTTTACCATCATTTACTACGGGACATCCCTGCACAGAAGTCACGTTATTTCTCACACTCTGAAGTTGAACCATATAACTCCAAACGCAAGTTATGCGCATGTGTACAAAGGATTTGTTCCAATTCTCATCTACCAAAACAAACGAAGCTGACAAATATTTCCTAGACCAAACATCATAAATATCAGATAACCCACGAATTATTTATTAGAACTCGCTTCCGCTCACGTGTAAACCAGGTTTGTGCTGACGATTCGTTTTCTATGGAAGTCTACCACAAGGAAGCCAGCCATTTCTATTTGATATATAAATATCCAACGTCAAGTAATAACAACCCGGACCCGTTCTCATTTGCATTTTTGTTCCGGCCCCGACAACTAGCCTTTCGGTAAAATTCGACAGTCATCGGGAATGCCGAACATGGTCCACCCAAAAACCAACCAACCAAAGAACCAAATTCCCAGAAACTTGAGACTGCATGCCGACTATGAGGCTCTTTTGTAGACAAAATAGCTCAATGATATGTATGCGATGTATTTTTACCATAGCAACGTCGAGATATTCTGGGGGAGTTAAGCGCATTCCTGAGCACATTATTTTCGTGAGCTGTCGTGGCGTAGATTTGCTGATTTCGCAGGATCTGCGGTGTTCCCAAAAGAAGGACTTCGGTGGGCTATGTCGGAGGCATTTTCCTTATTTTCAGGCGCTAATGTATCAGACAACTAGGGTACCTGGGGCTCCTGCTGTGTAGAGTGTTAACTTGTGTCGTTTATCAGTGACTCCGTTTATCAGTGACTCAATATGATGCGGTAAAATTTAAGAGAAATAGCGTTAGATCACAGCGAACAGCGATTTGTTCTAAGGCTAGGTTTTTTCATAGTAGCATATCGTGATTTTATTTGTGTTGATTGTGAAGAATAAACAAGCGTTGAGAACAGTCGGTTTCCGTTTTTGATTATATGATAATCTTTTATGGTGCAATGTTTGTTTTTGAGGCGTGGCGAAGGTTAACGGCTTCGGAAACCTAGAAGCTGGCTGAAACAAGGTTGAAAGGCTTTCAGACTGTCAAGAAACAACACAAGACAATATTTGATCTGGTATGTAAACTTAATTGGCTATTTATTCTCATTTTTATTTTCCTGACTTGGAATAGCGATCAATTTCCATACAAATCCTTACAAATCCTTATTTACTTACAAACCATATTTGGAATGCAATTTTACGATGCAAACAGAAACTGCCACTAAAGTTCAAAGTATTTTATATTGAAATCTGGAATCAACCGAAAAGCATAGCATTTAATTTTTCAACGTATTGCGCATATATAGCAGCATGAATGTTAAACACCAATGTAATTCACCTGGCAAAGGACTGGAGATGAACTGACACCCGCTTGTTAGATTTTATCATTAATCTGAATCATTAATCACGGCCTTCTCGACTAAAATAAAGAATACTGCGAAACAAAGTGTGTACTGTGAGGACAAAAAATTGGAACGGAAACTTCATGTGAATTTAAACAACCAAATATAGGAAATAGGATCTTCAATTGGCAGGTGTAAGGTAAACGCTCTCATCAGAATACTAATTCAATACTGGACTGCCTTAATTAACTTTAAGGACTCGGCTAACACTGAAGTCAGGACCTTTCTTGATGCCTTTTCGATATTTTTTATCGCTGTCATTATGTACCTTAATATAGAACATTGTCTTCAAATGTTGCTCAGATTATTTCATGAAGACAGAAGATATAATGTTCAGTTATGGGGGGGGGGCACCCTTTTAAAATCTATACCTTGAGGTAATACTAACATCCTCGATATCTACTGATCGTTTATATGTTGAAGCTTACTGGGAGAAAATGTTCATTAAGCCAACGAAAGAAAAATATCGACTCATCTTTTGAATTGTAAGACACAATAAACACGCTGAAAATTTCTTTCATATATGGAACAGAGGGCAGGTGTTTACGTTCGGACTCGTAAATGGTTTAAGCTCGACAGTAATTTAGCCTCCTTTGACTCAAAATAGTATAAAAATGTTTTATTTTTATCTTCTAAAGACAATAGTTTTCCAGAGGTTCAAACTATAAGAATTATTTTTTCAGCCACGAAGAGATGAATATTCTAATTTCAAGGTAGGTTTGTTTATATTTGTAAAAAATTTAATACGGAAACGGATCTATGTTACAACTGTTGAACTGTCTAAAAAAAACTACATAAAACTCACTATTGAACATTTCTTTCCGACAAATATAGACTAAACAAGACAGAGATACTTCAGTGGCAAGCCAGATAAATACCAATACTTAAGTGATGCAAAAGGCTCCTTTATCCCTTCAGCATTAGCATTATCAACGATCGAGCTTGTTTACTCCAGTTAGTTCACTTTGCTGATGATTGATGGTGATAATAAACGACCACCAGTTTCAAATATCATTTGGTTACAACTGATTTCACCAATCGGCCAGCAAAGTGTTTATTCGAGGGCCTATCGTCGGATTCGTTCTTTCGAAAGTAACATTTAAAAAATAAAAAGCGGGTTTCTAAGTTAAAATATTAAACCAATAGAGCCAATACTCCAGATACAGAAACGTCTGTTTGTCTTCGCTGTTCAGCCCCAAATTTTCTTGTTTTGTAAAACACTGAAACTGGTATTTAGAATTTACAGCTTTTGCACCAAATCAGTTCAACTTTTTGAGGAAACAAGCCCCACAATTAAGGCTCTCTTGGTCTTCCATCTTTGATCCACTTTCACTCAATCACTGACAATCACAAATAGTCATCTATAGTTTCTGACAACGGTTGAATGTTGCATGGCGGGGGAGAAAGGTCTTGAGCCTCGCTGCTGGCTGCTGAGATTTCCTAGAAATAGCATTTCACTGACGAGTTAAACTCAAATACTAATTTATATGAGATGCACTGTCCAACAATAGAAAGGAAACTATAGCTTTGAAGACCTAAATTTTGAATTGATAAATCAGGTTTGAATTTGAATGTGGCTGTTGTGACTGTTCCTCGCACCCAGTTATTTGTAATCCTTTTTAACGCGAACTCAGAATTGAAGCAAGCTGAGGATTTCAATTTTCTCGTTCTAAGCCGAAACTTGTTTTCAAAAGGTTATTGAGGTTATTAAATCTTTATTTATCCACAGGGCCACAACAAACGTGGGACTTTACGACTGTTGACTCTAATCCCGGGTTAAATATATTTCGAATAGCTGGATCCAGAACTGAACAACACCTCCGGCAGCCATTCAATGACAGAAGACAACCGAACAGTTTAAAACACTAGATACCTAAAGAACACGCCCTCTTCCGTAACTCTGTTCAGTCAGCGATGTCGATGTTTCCCCCTTCCCCAATCCCTCAATCCCTCCCAAGTATATTTTTGTTTACCCTGGGTACCAGAAACTTATTGTTAGTTTTATGTGAAAGAGGATGAGCTCCAATATTGCTATACTGTTAACCGTATAGACATACATTTTTATTGTTGTGGCTAAACATTGGTAAAAGTCATTTTATCAATGTTGTGAAAGAGAAAAAATAAGTATTCCCCCTTCTCTTCTCAGAGTAATTATCAGAAAAAATCTATGATCTCCCTCAAAATCTTTCGCCCCTCTTCCCCATCATGGCTGCACTTATGATGTTATACATCATCAATGCAGCCTTACCGGGTCCTTTGCATCATGCGGATTGCGTTTAATTTACATTTTTTATTTATTTTGTCATCACCAGTGCGGAAATTCAAATGTCCATATTTAATTTACTTCCATGTGTTTTATTTAGAGCCGTCAGTCTAAAAATTATTCAAGATCCAAATTTCCATTGTTTTTGCTGATTTTTTGTAAGCAGTCGTTACGTCTAGTTCCCCACCATATGCGCTCGTTATCACTGGCAAAAAACATTACTTCAGTAATATAAAGAATTAAAAAAGTCAGCCACCTTAGTGACTTAACGAATACACCTGTTAAAAGGGATAGAGAGCCTCTCGTCTAGTCAATTTCATGATTCGAACATGGCATGCTGGCCACTTTTGAAATATTTTCCGAAAGAACCTTTGAGCTACTCTTTTACATCTCAACATAAACCTGTTTACTCCTAATATATTATTTTAGGGGCGATAAGGGCCAATATTTGCACTGGTGGTTTATTTCTCATCAGCAGTGACGTGCTCCGCCTCCTGAACGATTCACTTTTGCAAAACCATTAGTTGGTGTCGTAGGAGAGCTTCGTGTTTGTTTGCATTTCTAATACAAGTTCTGCTTGACTTAAAAAAACTGCGAAATTCTAGTTATTTGTGGAGCAAACAAAGAAAAAAGAAAGAGTGCGCAAGGTAGGAAAAAATTTTTCGTATATTGTTATTTCTAGAAACTGTAGCGATGACTAAATTCCTTTTTCTCAGAAACAGACGTCTGGTGACAAAGCATGAACTCCGCAAATGTGACAAACGGTGTGTCGATTGAAACTAATTAAGAGAAAAGAATTGAATGAAAATATATCGGGTTTTTTTTTGTCAGGAAAGAGGAAGTCGAAATCTTACAAGACACAGATCACCAGTTTCATTGCTTGTCAAGATAACATGGAATAAATTAACAATAAAAATAAATATGGTTTAAGCACTATTGAAATTTTCAGTTTGATTATTTCAACTTCGGGTATTGGCTTTTTGGTTTCGAAATGACGTTTAAAAATTGTGTGTTAGTCCGTTATAAAAGGGAGTAATCTCGATCAGAAGGTCTAACTCAGAACCCAACGCTTGTAAAGTGATTTGCATTCTAGTTTAATTTTGAGTCACCTACATAAAGCAACCGAAGCCCATAGCATAAATAACAAAGATCGGGCCTCTTATTGATTCCTGTTTGTTGTTTGTTTTTAGCGATATTTAGAACTAATATTTTAGAAAATAAATCTTTGGCTGTGAGAAAACAGATTGCTCTTGGTATGAGAATAATATAATCTGGGTCACTTGTAACGGATCTTATCGTGCAATTCATAGATTATTTCCTTGGAGCACAAGACTCGGAGGATAAGAGGGAGATTATTATATTGTATGATATTTAGTTTGACTTTGTTATATTCCAGCGATTATGTCAGGAATCATGTAATCACAATTGCGACTTAAAATAAACATTTTCCTTTTTCGTGTCTTCTGACATATATTACTCAATAGTCTTGGAACAAATTGGTGACGTTTATTGAAGGTCCATACTGACACCTGTCACAGCCCGTGTGCAGCACGTGTGCGTGGGGTGTCATTACCATATTTGCAGGTTGCTTATCTAAAATCTGAATATGGCTGGCATGCATTAGCTCACGTTAGCGCGAGTTTTGATGGTGTGATCTTTTCTCTCCAGGTTATTCCGCACGATGATCAAATCTTTGGTCGCGTGCTTCGTGTTTTGGTTAAGTTATGCCGATGTGCAAAAGCAGGTTCATGTTGGCGTGTTGGTGCCCATCACAGGAGGATTCCAAGTTGGAAATGGCATCAGGGCAGCGATAAAAGCCGTCTTTGATGATATTAACAAAAACAGAACTTTTCTTCCTTCTCTTAATTTGACATACACTGTCCATAACAGTGCATGCGACCCAGTGAAAGCAGTGGGGATAGCTGCTGACCTCATGCGATCCCAGGAAGCTGTAGATGTCTACATAGGTCCTGGATGTTCAAAAGCCTGTCTTTCTACCGCGCTTCTCGCACAGTATTGGAATAAGCCAATCATATCATACTCCTGCTCGTCATCTGATCTCGAAGATCGGGAAAAGTATTCCACGTTTGCGAGGACGCAGCCGTTTAGCCGGACGTACTCACAAAGTACACCACCAATTCTATTGCAGTTAATGCGAGAATTTAAATGGAAAAGGGCAGCCATTCTTGCTAAAGACGACACTCCCGTGGTTGAGGGGAATATTTGGGCACCAGTAGCAATCGATTTGAACGACTATTTAATGGCAAATAATATAACTGTTTCCTACTTTAATGTCTATAAGACTACTGAAGATTCAGCAGTACAACAGAAGAGTATAGAGGCGCTACTTAGGGAAACACAGAAAAATGCCCGAGGTAAGCTTCTTGTTGCTCTCTTAGAGATTAAAAGGTTCATCATATGACTGGAAAACATTATTTCGTTCCTATTGGCTAAGAGTGAACCAATGAGTCATGAGTTTGCAGTGCAGTGCAGATTAATGTTTGCTTGGCAACAAAATTACAGCATTCTTGACAGCAAGTCGCTTCAATTCCAAATTTAGGTACTAGCTCCAACTCCAACCTGTTTACAAAAGGAAAAGATTGACAAGAAATTCACTTCGAAGACTCTCCGCGGTAACTCCGACTCGGTTTTCAGCACTAATTTCCTAAATATTCCAGTCTTACACTGAGCTTCAATGAAAGACAAAGTGGTTGAAGTTCTCCTCTTGTTCCCAATCTGAAAAAATTTCAAAACAACTTAGTTTAATATTTAGCTGACCCCACGCCATCAATCTTCGGCCTCGAAGGGTAGGCGTTATCGGTAAATAAATAATAAATAAATAGTTGCTGACATTTGTCTTTGAAAAACCGAAATCGTTTTACTTCATGTAATTTTTCGTCCAAATTTGACCCCAAGTAGAAGTTTTTTAAGCAGAACACTCTTGTCATTACACTTCAGCTGATGTTTCACTTTCTGGCTATATTTTGAATGCAGGCATTTTTTTTTAGTCATACTATGAATGAATAATCGTTTGGTTGCCTGAGCAATTAAGGATTTACACTACTCATCCTTTAAAAATGTGCACGCTCCTGGAAAGGCGCGCGCAAATTTGATAGAACTTTCAAATACCACTCGTAGTGTAAATCGATCAGTAATGGCACTCGCACTCTAACCTAAGTGCCATTATGGATTACACTTATCAGCCAATTATATTCCAACTTATGACAAGCCTCTAAGGGCTTCAGAATAAAGCCGAGAACTTAACTCTGAAAGGCAAAAAACTCATTAAGTCATTTACTTTTCTCGTTTAGTTGCTCAGTTATCTTATCTAGTATGTACTGATGTGTACCTTTAGATTCAAGAAGCTGTGTTTCAAATCATTTATCAACAGCATCTTTCGACAACATATGATAATATGACGAAAGTAAAGGCAAGAATTGTCAATGATTATTTGCAACCCTCGTAGATTGTTAAGTTACAACAGTACAGAATTTTAAACCAATTTAGCTAAGCCATATGAAGTTAGGTCCAGTACTATAATGATGTCACATTGTAAGTTTCATGGCAGATATAACAGTGATTTTTGTGCCGCTTTAGTTGTCTTCATTATTGGCACAAGGACTGAAGTATCACGCCTGCTGGTGGTGGCTAAGACGCTAGGGATGTTAAAAGGCGACTACGCTTTCATCACATTGGACTTCTTTGTATCGGAATCTCTGAAAACATCTTTGGAAAAACGCACGTGGTCACTAGACTGGGAGGAGATGCTGAAGTTGTTTGAAGGACTCATAACATTGTCTGTCAAAAAACCAGGGCCTACGGAAATACAAAGTCTCACGAGATGGTTGAATACCGGACTCCAGAATATGCCAGAGTTTCAAAACCACACTGCCACTTCTTTGGTAAACAAAGCAGTAACTAAATGTGATGTGATAATATATTTAGATGCGCCACGTGTTAATTAACAGCGATTTTTATAAGGGTTGTTCCCCGGAGCTTTTCGCAAGAATATAGTTTTATTGAAACAGCTCCAATTGACTGCCAGAAGTTATTATTCATGCACGGTATAAAAGAAATCAATAAAAAATAGGTAAAAAATATTGGGCTTGAGGCCAGATGTAACGCTCAGAATCACAGGTTTCCAGTTAACGTTCAATAAGGTGCTTGTTTCAAAGCCGCTCAAGATCTAACGAGCAGAGGAATACTGTAGGAGGTCTGGAGATGCCTTCATGAAATGACATCATGAAATACATTAATCGCTCCATTTGCTGAGAAAAACACCACCTTTATGTAAACTATTTCATGCAGGCGGCCAAAACTGCTCCATACCTTTACGATGCTGTGTGGCTCTATGCGCACGCGTTAAACCGCACCCTCAGTGATGGAAGAAACATCTCAAATGGCTCAGCAATCTTCAGAAATATGATTACCACCACGCCTTTATTTACAGGTACATAATGTGTTAATTGATCATTAACGAAACGGGACATTTTGATTGGCTCCCTGAGAAGTCCTAATTTTTCTTGCACCTGTATGGGCTGTCCGATGGACTCCTCAGGAATAATTTCACGGGTATGTTTAACGAAACAAAATCTTTTCTGTTGTGGAAGAGCCTTTTCCCATACGCACTTTTTAGGCTAAACTTCGGTGAAAGTGGAAAGGAAAGTGATTTCTGTATGTAACTTTTGTCGCAGGCTCGTTTACATCCAGGCAATGAGATGCCATCGGGAAAACTGTAAAAGAGCTACAACTATAAAACCTTTATTGAACTAGTAGTGTTGGGTCCGTGTTTGGTTGAATTATTTTTATTTTTCTTCAATATTACGGATCTAACCTTTGGTATTACAATACTCTCTCATTCAAATAACGATAAAACCCTTATTGAACTAACTCTTGCTTTGTTGTGTGTGTGTGTTTGTTGTTGTTGTTGTTGTTGTTGTTGTTGTTTCAAGGTTATGAATCTCTTCTCACGTGGAATGTTGTGTCATCGTCCGCTTTTTCATACAACGTTGGTTTCTTTTACAAGTTTTGAAAGGGACATTAACTGCTGTATTTAACAAATTTGACCTCTACTATTGTTTATTTTAAAACAGGAATGTCTGGACCTGTGATGATTGACAGTAGAGGAAACCGCGTACCAGTTTTTGTGTTTGAGAACATACGCAACAGTACAGGCTCGGCTTTATTTGAGCTGGATTCCCGTGGAAATGTACTCAGGCGCTACAAAGTAAAGGCCGTGTGGCCAGGGGGCTCAACTAGGGTCCCTGATGATGAACCCAAGTGTGTGTTCGATCCCGAACCCTGCAAAGGTAACGAAACCGGGATACGGGGTGGGGAAGCAAGGTGGGGCCCCCCTTCACGAAATTAAAACTGAGTTAGTACTTAAGAGGCTCTGACTGTAAATATCGAGAATCGGTGGACAGGCTCAAAAAATGGAAAATCCTGATAACTTGCCAGAAGAACACTTTTGGAGAGCTTTCTTCAAAAACATTATTTAAACTTTCTGGAACTCTCTTGTTTTCGTGAAATTCGGAAAAAACCGTTTTGCTTAATTAATTATGTAAAAATCAGGCTCAAAATTAAACAAATTGCATGCGCTTGCTTTTAAACAATTTGCAACGCTATAAAACAATTTTAATTTTAAATGATAGCAATAGTCTTTTACTTTCTATCAATGGGAGTTACTTGGTGTTTCGCTTTATATATGCGGTTTGGTGGCTCTTTGGAACGAAGGCATTTTACGCACTTCGGAAAAAGGCAAAATTTGGGTAACTTCAGAGGCTTAGAGTGGGCCTTGGTTTGTGTAATATCAAATTGAAATAAGTACTGTGATAAGCTTTGGTCCTGATGCTATTATGATATGAAATAAAAAATCTGGGCAATTCAGGCTCACGCTGTCAAAAACAAAAATTCGCGGACCAGTGTAGACACAATTTGCATAATACTGATTTTTTGGTGTAGGTCTTCTCGAAAGTTATCTGGTTTGGGGAGCTCAATTTCGAGGATTTTCTCACTGAAAACACACGAAGAATGAACTAAAACATTCCTTCAATCTATTCTTACATTGATTTGTGCTTATATTGTTACTACGTAAAACTAAACAGAAGGAGAAGAAGTTTTAAAAGGTTCCACACAAGCTGTTGCGTGACCGGTGGCACGTGAATAGTCAACTTAATGCAGCTTTTTTAGCGCGTGCATCTTCTATTGGGACAGAGCATCTTGTCTTGCCAGTTCTTCAGCGAATACCTTACGCATCCCTGTGTTAAAGGCATACTGTCATGTGCAGCTGACATTCTACTGGGAGGAAAGTCCCTATAGGTATCCGACAGGCAAGTCGTACCACAGGTAGCCTAAGCTCACTATGAGAGGAGCGCATATATTAACCTGTTCCATTTTGCATATATTATGACCTCGGCAATATATAAGAGTTTGTATGAAAAATGCAGCAAATACGCTTTAATTGCCATAAATGCTAAATAATTCACAATAATAAATGGTTCACCTTGTTTCTGTGTTATATTTATTGCCATTTTATGGCCTTTACGAGAATAAGCGTCCTTGATTATTTGCACACTGTTGGCCGTCACGTGACCGATTGAAAGTCATTTATTTGCTGTAAATTTTGGCACTTCTCTCCAAAATTCTTTAAGAGACCAATGGCTTTATACCGTAACAACAAACACATACCAAAAAAGTCCATTCGCGTTCTTTCCCTTATCAAAATCGCCATTTTCAATCTCTCCACCACATCGAACCATCCGTGTGACGAACTAACAGAAGTGTATTGTTATTATTATTTTTCAGTATTTGCCAAAACAAGTGCTTTTTCTATCAATTATCACACTTCTTGTATTGATGTAAATTGTATCCTTTAATAGGTTCAGCGTAAGCCACGGACGTCCTGGTAGCGTGATGTATTTTAATATCAGTTGTCTCAGTATGCGGCTGTACGTCTAAGAGGCCAAGAGAACTAAGAGATATCAATGCACAGAAAGTTTGCTTGGTTTTACTTTGCAAGAACGCTGAGAACTCTTCAACAGTTTGCATTTAGGGGGATAAAATTGTCATTGTAGAATATTTTCACGTTATGAAGGCTCAGTGCTGTTGCGTGACATTATTTTGAGTAATACTTATGTTTTCCTTGCTAACACGGCCCAAGGAGACTCCTTTTTTAGTTCTCAATTTATACGCGTTCGTCAATTTAAATGATTTGTGAAAGAAACCATTTAAATTTTCGAGGAGATTAATAGTTTCCCGACAAAATTGCAAATAATAAAGTGTAACAAAGAGGGGCCATTGGTGCTTCAGAGTTTAGACATGACGAAATACCGTTACTCACTGCCCTCTAGTTTCGCCAACAATTTTCCAAATTCATTCGTAATTTTTTAGAAAGATACAGAGGGATACCAGCGAAGGCAAGATCAAGTAGTAAGACTATCTGAAAGTAGTTACGTTATTAAAAGGATTTGTCATATTTCAAGTCGTCCTCCCATTAATACTTCATATTTCCTATTATGTAAATTATGCAAATATTGGTAACACTCGTCCGCGAATTTTTGTTTTTGTCAGCGCGAGCCTGAATTGCCCAGAGTTTTTATTTCATTTAATTTTGAGCCTGATTTTTGCATAATTAATTAAGCAAAACGGTTTTTTCCGAATTTCTCGAAAACAAGAGAGTTCCAGAAAGTTTAAATAATATTTTTGAAGATAACTCCCCAAAAGTGTTCTTCTGGCAAGTTATCAGGATTTTCGATTTTTTGAGCCTGTCCACCGATCCTTACAGTCAGAGCCTCTTAACGACTATCAGACCAATGGACACCAAACATGGTGACCTGACTTTAAATTCACCTAGGATCCATTCATTTATTGGAACATATTATTGTTCACAAAAAGGTTTCCAAGCCAATTATGCCTTGTCAAGTACTTTTCCCAAAAATAATACCATGTTTCCCAAAAATAATCGTTTGTTTAAAATCGCAAATTTAATTTTTATTTTAGCTTTTTTTGCTCGTTTTGGGCAATTTTGACGCCTTTTTCGTCATCATTTAACAAGTAAGGAAATCCACGATGGCGGCTGTTGGGAAATTTATACTGTAATTTTGGCGTTACAAACTTCACGCAGGTCTTACTCCCATCGGCTTTAACGTCATTCGTGGGCGGGAGAGGATTCGAGTACCACATATTTCACATGTACTGTAGGCATGGCGGCAACACGATACGACCTGTTGCCTATCAGATTGTCAAAAAGTCGCACTAGACAAAAACGACTTCTCGTATTTTGCCAGTGGCTTTGATAGTAGTGGAAAGTGAAAAATTAATAAAATCTAATGTAGCCCGACCTTACAGAGTGGTGGCATCTGACGAAATTGTATTTAATTTAGTTTTAGTAGTAGAGTAGATTAGCCTTATGGAAAGAAGCCGAATGTTTCTTCCCTAGAAAAACTTCAAACGGTTTTGCAATAGAAAGGTTGTAATGATTTAGATTTTTTTTTATTTTGCAGAAGTGGTTGACAAGCTGGATGACTGGCTGATCGTTGTTGTTGTCGTTTCACCGTTTACTGTTATTTTTCTTCTAATGACAGTATATTTTTACAGGTATATCGCCATAGAATTAGTTGTATTATGATGCATGCTTTTGATCTTTGATGTTTAGTTGACATCATGTTTTATACTTAAAATTTCAGGCGCAAGAAATACGAGAAAGATCTTATGAACGATGCGTGGATCATAGACTTTAGCCAAATCATGATGTGTACAGTGGATAACAGATTCGCAAGTAAGGTAGGCAAACCCAAAGAGATTAGTACTTATATTGAAGCTACTTATATGACGTCTGTTAAAATGACAGAATTTTCAGCTAGCTTTCAAAAAAAGTTACACAAATCTCGCTGAAAAAATAAAGCTTTTGTTCTTTATTTTCAAAACCACCTTTTACTATGCCCTACATGAACACCTGCATCGACGCAAAGTTGCATTTGAAAGATTTGAACGCAGCATTCGTCCGTTTGTGCTCTAGTTTTTGTAAAATGTAAAAAAAAAACAATAAAAACCCAAGTAATTTCCTTCTCTCACTGTGATCTGCTCAAACTACTTGGACATGGCCAGTCTAATTTAATTTTTTTATGCTCAAAATGTAAAGTAAATTTGCATGTCTCGTTTGCACATATTTACAGTGGAGCTTCAATGACGGTAGCATGCAAGAGAAAAACCTGCCAAAGCGAAGGACTCAAAATAACATTGGTTCTCAGTTTACCGTGAGTAAAAATACAACAACACTGGCTGGACTTGGTTTTTTTCTCTCATGAACTTATAATCTCAATAAAGCTTGACTAACATCTGTTGAATTCGAGGCAAGCGCTCCAGTTTACCGATCCATAACGTTCTTGAACTGTCCTTGGAGATAAAGCAGTGAGCTTATAACGCGATTAACACCATTGAAAGTGCATACAATAATACTAAAATACACCTGTCGCTTTCAAACGTTGTTGAAAGACTTCTGAATGTCAACAAAAACATAGATTTTAATATGGTAATCTGTAGGCAAGTAATTTTTTGTTAACCTAATTTCTTACTAAAGCACTTTAGCGCTCATTAAGGGTTCCAAGGGAGCTTAGCACACCAGGGCTCCAGGTTAAGAAATGCAAGAGTACAGGACCCCAAGGTAGAAAAAACAGGGTTCTAGGGCTTCATCGCTACCACTACAGGGTCCAAAGTAAAAATAAGGCTTCGGGTTGAGGGGAAGAAGGCAAAAGGTCGAGACTCCAGGGCTTCCAAGAGTCCCCTTCCCTTTTGGAACCCTGATCATTGCAGGAAAAGGACATGAACTTAAGAGTTAAAGAATCCAGCAGCTTAAAAAATAATCTTGGTATTTTAACTCATTTATGGTGTTTTCTGTCGTTAGTTGTTATTGTTTAATGACTTTTAACCTTGCAATCCGAAAACGTTATACTAGGCAAAAAATCGACTGATATATAAATTTTCCCTACCCAGAGGTGATCCATTTGCACTTTTGTTTCCTGAAATTGAAAAAAAAACCTTCTCAATATAGAAGAAAATAAATAGAAAATAGAAATAAAGGAAATCACTACCGTGACGGTGTTTTGGATAACGGATCTTAATTAGCATAAAATTTTGCGAACCTTTGCTTTGAATTTCTCCTAGAATTATGAATGGTTTGAGAAGCAACACCAAAAACTCGAAAGAGTGTTTCATCAGGTATCCAAACACCTGGAACTCGGTTTAAAAAAACGAGGCTGGGCCTCGTTTTTTCAACCCACTTCTCGGTCTTTGGATATCCTGATGAAACACTCTTTCTCGTGTTTGATATATTACGTCAAAATGTCCATTGTATAGAATTCAGATGTAATATATGAAGCACGAGAATGTGTGTTTTATCAAAATATCCAAACACCGCGAAGTGGGTTGAAAAAACGAGGCGCAGTCGAGTTTTTTTTAACTGACTTCGAGGTGACGAACTGACGAAACATTCTTTCGAGATTTTGGTATGGTTTCTCAAACCATTCATAACTCTTGGAGAAATTCAAAGCAAAAGTTCGCAAAATTTTATACTAATAAAGATCCGGTATCCAAACCACCATCACGGTAGTGATTTCCTTTATTTTCTCTTTATGAATCAGTTATTAATGAGTTTGAGAAACTTCAGAGGAAAGGGAACTTGATACTACCGTATTTTCTCGATTAAACGCCGGGGTCGTTTATTTAAAACTCGGCCACGTAGACCCGGCGTTTATTCGAACCCGGCGTCTATTCGGGGTCAGGCGTTTATTTATTAAACGCATTTTTTAGCCATCCATTTTTTATCATGAGTACTGGAGGTTTATAGAATGAAGAGCCAAATTTCAACAAGAACGTTGTCACCAACTTTGTCTCATCTTAGTGAATCTGGTAAGTCATTTATCAAAAAACATCACTGACAAGAACAGTGACTGAACTCTTCTCAACGTTACATTTCTCGGTGAAACACGGAGAAAGTGTATCGGCAACTGCTCGACAGCAAACGTACTGTGCAAGCAATTTAGAACAAGGTGATATCGAGGTTCCCGCTCCATCAGTTCTGAGAAAGGCAAAATTGTGGAACGTTTCAAGGAGCTGCTGGAGTAACGCTGGAGTCTCGAGACTGATCCTCGCTTGATGGACAAGCCCGCAAAAAAGTTACCATCACGATGATTTAAAACAGATTGACACGATACCTGATCCGTCGTTTGCTTTATCTATTTCAGTTAAAAGCACAATTGTAAAAGGTAGTTTAGGTTTGCATATCAGTGTGTAAATTCAAATAAAATGGTAAAAAGAGAAGTAGTATACAGTTACGACACAATCATGATTTAATATAGCGAATAAACGCCCGGACCTCAAATAAACGCCGGGACCCCGAATAAACGCAGGGGTGTTTATTTTAAACGCAGCCCTGTTGACCCTGCGTTTAATCGAGAAAATACGGTATATATACCAAGAGTTGGGAATAGTCTTTATCATTGATCTAATTAAAGATTTAAAATATTTTTTTTATTTGAGTGTATTTGTTTATTTTTTCTTTATTTCGTCCCAGAGAAAGAAATACCCTTTGTTTTACGGTCAAAGAAACCCTTCCAAACTTTCTACCAAATAAACCTGTTCTTCCTACGAGAATTCAGTTATTAGAATGGCTTGACACTGAAACTTGGTGTTTTATCGCAGGTTATAAAAAGCCTGGGTCATGTTTCGCAATATTCCACACGATCCGTAGGCACTTTGGAAAGACCCATCTGTCCAAACGTCGGTCGATACAAGGTAAAAATAGTGAACCAAAAGATTGTAATAACTGTGCTAAGTTCTGTTTGAACAAAACTTCTTTGTCAGTAAATAGATAACAGTCGTTTCATTTACTTTTTACTGTTTCATCGAATTACCTTCAAAAAATTTTTTGGTAAAAAGCTATTTAACCATAAATATTTACGTTCATTTCCTCTCGGTCGTATCCTGTAGGATTACAACTTACTGAGTGCTGTGGCAGGGGAAGGGGTGGCGAAAAAGGAAATTGAACCTCTCCAAGCTTACTTTCGAACTAGCCGTTACCTCCGAAAGTCACTTAACTAAAACTAAAACATTAGACAAAATGTTTTTTTCCTCACGTCAGGGAGATCTGGTGGCTGTCAAACGGCTCCGCAAAGATTGTTTGCAAGTAACACGTGACATTTTGATAGAGATGAAACAGGTGAGTTAATAATCTTACAGCCAATCACGCGACAGATAAGCTAAACTCAGCTTCAAGCGATAAAATAGATACAAGAAAATCTGTGGTTTGTCAAAGACGGGCCCTTACAAGCTAGGTTCTTGAACTACATGAACTCTTAAAATCTTTTTAACTTAAGACGCTGTTACACTAGGCAATTTTTCTTGCAACTTGTCCCGCAATTTTGTTGCACCGTTGCGAGACAAGTTGCGCGCAACGTTGCCTAGTGTAACACCTCTACGCAAAGCTGGAAAAATTCGTTGCAGCGTTGCGAGGATCGCTGCAAAAAGTATAAGATGTATTGAAAAAGTGATACCAAACCGTAAACAACCCTTGGATTTTCAATACAGGAGTAAAGGGCACACGTTTTAAAAATTTGCGTTACCCGTATTTCAGCGTATTTTTGCGTAGCTACTTGTCGAAAGGTGATGTTTCAGTTTACCTGTTAAACGCCTGGGGTCAAAGGCTTTTCTTAATGTTCAAGTCTAAAAGTTTGTTTTTACCGCTAATTTTTTTTGATTCAACAGAATTAACTTAGTGTAGATCTAGCGTTTTTGTTCCCTCTTTACATGTGCGAGTTTTCAAATGCACGAGTTAGTATCGCGTTTGAACTAAGTGACAGCCTCTTAAAATTCTCTATTGTTCATTATTACACCATGATCCCGATAACAACTACTTTTTAAAATAACATCTTTAGTATTTTTCACTCTAGCGTAACGTCACTACTTGTCCTTAAATTCACAAGTACACATGAGTTGACGTATAATTTACTTTCCTGTTTTATCCAGAAAAGGCTAGGAAACGCCCCAGGAACTTCTAGGCCCGAAATATATGTCTCATCTATCACTGAGTTGCCGACTTCGGATAAGCCTTCTCTTTGAGGAAAATGCTATACTCTGTCCTGGAATAATTTATTTAGGTTAATTATTTGCTTGTCATCACGCTACAGTGTCGTCTTTCATCCGCGTGTTTGTGTCGCAAGAGTAGCTAGCGTTAATTCTTCACTCAGTGTAATTTCGCTCGATTCGCCTCAAAACTCCATTTCAGCTGACCTCAAGAAAACCCCAGCGTACGATTTCTTCGGTCCACTTATCCGACGATTATGTCTGGGATTCCTTCCCTTCGCTCCCAGATCGCAGTCCACTCGACCTCGCCGGCAAGGCCGTAATATCACTCTAGCAGGCCACGGGTCATTCAGCCTCGAAAGACACGAAACTAAAAGTCAGTCTGCCGCCCGACTCTCGCAAACAGCCGGCGAAATCGACAACCGAAGTTATTCCCCGTAATCTGACGAGTTAACTCGCCTCAGACTTCAGAAAGAAACAGAAGCATTGCAAGTCGAGCGTCTTCAACTGGAACTTCAGCTCGCACAGCTCAAGTTACAAGACTCACAGCCTCATCAAGAGAAAGCCGACAAACAGCCCGGGGAAAAATCACTTGGTGATCTCAAAGCCCCTCACAACATATCGCCCCGCAAGAATGGCCTCACATTATTGCACCAGGTGAGCCTAAGCTATTTCATGATCTCACAATTTCTGATTTTTCTGCGGTTATGCCGTCATATTAAAAAACTGCCAGGATCCCCTACTGAGAGCTCATCTCCTAGAACATTTTTACAATCTGGTGGTTTTGGCGGGCTCCTACAAATGGCCAACGGTTCGGGCCTTTCATTACAAAGTTCTGCGTAGCATCGAAATGGGCCTTGCGTCTTGGCGGGACTCCTTTGATTCCGTCAAGAGGCATTTTTCCTTCCGTCCACGCTTCTTCCCAGATCAGGCCAGCAGCGTTAGTCCCAGACCCCCGCTTCCCAAACAGCCACCAACAATCCTCAGCCGATTCCTAGGAACCAAATTTGCGACGCGTGGTCATGGTTCGATGATTGCAACACGCCAGATTGTCCCCTGGGCCACGTTTGCGTGGTGTGCAAGCGTGACCATCAAGCTCTAAACTGCACAAAGAGGAAATACTCCATCCCGTCGCGCCGTTCCGATGCTCCTACACAGGAATGACTGGCTTACCCCAACATCAGACCCGATCTGTCCCCACCCGTGCCTCCTTACAGTACTGCAGCCTTGGCTCCCTTGCACCATAACTCTCCTACTTCGCCTAAGGCCAGCGATTCCGGTCGCCATCCTCTCACCTCGATCCCAAGCAAACCCGAGCTAACCGGCCATTTCATCTCCCCACACGCCAATCTTCAAAAAGCCTCAGCTCCTAACGCATCGTCCCTTCGTTTACCATTTCCCTCCGGTCCGAACATTGCCGAGTGGCGATCGCACTTAAGCGGCTACCATGACTCCTCCCTTTGCGACTATCTGGAGTTTGGTTGGTAATAGGTTACACCTCTCTCGCCACACCCGCATCTACGCACGCTAACCACGGCTCCGCGGTTGCGGCAACCGATGTCGTCCAAGCCTACCTCGACAAAGAATGGAACTTAGGCTCCCTATGCGGGCCTTTTAATACCAGTCGGCTCATTAAAGACCTCGTTATTTTCCCTACGCAAATTGTTTATAGCCGGTCCGAAAAGCCTTGGGTAGTCGTGGATCTCAGCTTCCCAATTGGGTCGTCCGTGAACGACGGCATTCCGAAAGACACCTACTTGGGCGAACCCTGTACGCTGCGCTTACCCGGCATAGACGCGTTTGTTGACACCATTCGTCAACTCGGCGCCGGCTGTTGGCTATTCAAGAAGGATTCAAGCTGCGCCTACCGCCAACTACGCATTGACCCCGGAGACTACCATCTTCTCGGTCTGCAGCACCACAACAACCTCTATTTTGACATCGCCCCTCCGTTTGGTCTGCGCTCAGCAGCCATGATGTGTTAGCGGACAACTTCAGCAGTCACGTACATGTTCGAGTCTATGGGTTACCACTGCACTAACTACATCGACGATTTTGGTCGCGCCGACTCCGCGGAGATTGCCCAGTCAGCCTTCCAGGCTTTAGGAGACCTTTTCCCTACCCTCGGTCTTGAATCGTCGCCTGACAAGGACTGTGAGCCATCTCAAAGCATGATTTTCCTTGGCATCCTGTTTAATTCCGTCGACATGACAATGTCCGTGACTGCCGACTGTCTGAACGAACTCCTATCCCGCTGTCAATCGCTGATTGACTTAAGTGTTGTTTCTCGTCTGGATTTGCAGTCTTTGCTGGGAGTCATGTCGTTTGTCACAGCTCGCGTTCGCCCTGCTCGCATCTTCATGTCTAGCCTTCTCAACACCCTGCAGGCTCACTCTTCTTCTCGTTTCTGTTCACTCACCCCTGAAAACAAGTCAGATTTGCGGTGGTGGTGCCGTTTTGTTCCAAGCTACTATGGTGTCTCACTGATCAAGACCAGCCCGTGGATGCACGAGACCCTTTCATTTTCTACTGACGCATGTGGTTCTGGCGCCGGTGGTTACTTCAATGGACAATTTTCTCACACCTCGTTTCCTCACCCCATCATGCTGTTATGCGGCCACGATATCAACATCTTGGAGCTCCTCACGATTGTGGTGGCTTTAAAGCTTTGGGGCACAGCCCTTCGCGGTCAGCGGGTCATCATCTCTTTTGACAATGAAAACAGTGTCTTTGCCCTGAACTCTGGTCGTTCTCGCACGCCGCGTATGCAACTCTGCCTTCGCGAGATATGGTTCTTGTCCGCCTCCTTTGATTTCGAGATCCGCGCCAATCACTTACCAGGTGTCTCCAACGCCATCGCCGATCACTTAAGCCGCTGGCATTTTTCTCCCTGTCACAAGGCTCATTTCGAGGCTTTGACATCTGGCATCTCAACCACTTTCGTCCCATGCCCTCCCGAGTTGTTTAATTTTGAAGTGTCCTTTTGAGTGTGAGGCTAGCTAATCGTCCTGTCTTCGCCTTTTGTTCAGGTTTTGCCACTACAAACTTTGCAAGAGGTTCTTTGGGTTCCTTACAACAACTTCAAGCCTTAGTCGGGGACATCCAAGCTCAGGCCTACGCCCAGGGTACCATACGCAATCTTCGCTCACAGTGGAAAGCCTTTCTACGTTTCTGTCGCGAATTCCAGTTGGTTCCTCTGTCTGCTTCTTCATCTACAATTTCGCGTTTTCTTTTCTACCTCTCACAGCGCACGTCATCGTATCGTTATATCCTCAACCACATGAACTCTATGCGCGTGTTTCATTTCTACTACGACTTGCCCTGTGACGCCCTATCCAGCTTTTCTGTTCGTTTGACCACCATGGGGTTGAAACGTCTTTTAGGAACTCACACCAACCAGAAACATCCTGCTACTTTGGACACGTTACGCCGCATGTATGGCTTGCTAGATACCTCCGTTGCTTCGCAGCCCGCGTTATGGTGCTTGTTTCTCGTTGCCTTCTTCTTGTTTCTACGCAAATCCAATCTGACCGCAACCTCCGCCCAGGTTTTTGACCCCGAAAAACACCTGACGCAGGACGACATTAAATTTACCTCTCAAAGAGCATTTCTCCGCATTCGCTGGTCAAAGACGCGACAACACCGCGAGGGTATTCTCCTTGTACCTTTGCCTCTCATTCCTGGTTCAGAGCTCTGCCCAGTCACTGCTATTCGGCATTACTTCAGTCTAGTTCCTGCCCCATCAAGTTTGCCTTTTTTCTGTGTGCCAAACGGCCGGCGTCTTTCGCCGTTAACCTCCTATACCTTCGCCAACATTTTCAAGAAGCTAGTGTCCGTCCTCGGACTTGACCCTAAGAACTTCTCACCACACAGTTTCCGTCGCGGGGGTGCCACGTACGCGTTCCAGGCTGGAGTCCCCGAACATCTTATCCATATCCATGGCGATTGGCGTTCAGACGCTTACAAACTGTACCTGGCCTTGCCCTTGTCCACTCGCACACAGGTGGCGGACAGGATGGCCGCTGGACTTTTTCAGCAATGTTAATTTTTAGGTTACGTTAGGTTTTCGCCTCAGTACGAATTAGTAGTCTCTCGGTCTTACTTCTCATCTCATTTGTAATGTGTTTAAGGAATATTTTGGGGTTTGATTGTATCAAATAGGTTAATTATTTGCTTGTCATTACGCTACGGTGTCGTCTTTCATCCGCGCGTTTGTGTTGCAAGAGTAGCTAGCGTTAATTCTTCACTCAGTGTTATTTCCCCACCCTCCTCACCCTCGAGAACATCCGTTTAATGATTTTCCAATTAAACCTTTTTATTGGCCCAAACGTCTCGTCTCATTTGTAATGTGTTTAAGGGATAATTTGGATGTTTGATTGTATCAAACTTTCCTTTTGAATTTATTCATTCCATTTGAATTAAGTCTTCTAGAGTTTTCTCATTTGTTTTCACCTTTTAAATGGCGTATCTATCTTGATCCGTACAATGTCCAAAACCCTCTTGAAAATTGTTGCGTACAACAATTGGTCTGGCCACCATTTTTCAAAACATGTAATTTTGATCGACTAACAAACTCTTTCTAGTGTCCCTGAAAACCTCACAATGTAAGCGTGGTGGAGGCATTGCAATAACCAAGCTATAGCCCCAAGAAAACCAACGTCAAAATATAAGCCCACCCCTATGGACCCCACCGCTATGGGATATCATTAAGCAATCATTCATCATCGTGAATTTGAACAACCTACAACGACGAAACGTTTGCACGACTAAAAGACGGTGCCCTACAGGCCCGCCTTAACAAGTCAACTGAATGTTACAACAACCAAGATTATTCAGTGGAATAATCTTGTTGTTTGCTTAAGAATCACCATATTTAAAATAACATTTACTGAAGGATTAATAATCTTGAATGCAAACACAGTTTCAAAATATTTACCGAGAATTGCGTTTCGGTATGTTTCGCTGGTGCAAAAGTAGCTATCATGTTAATTTGTTTGTGCCAGGTGCGCGACATCACTCACACGAACCTCAATCCTTACATTGGAGTATGTGTGACTTGTCCAAACATCAGTATCATTTCTCATTACTGCTACAGAGGCAGCTTAGAGGTGAGAAAATTTAACATAACAATATATGACAGTGTCTTTAAAATATCAATGTAAACGTACACGTAAAAACTGCATTGTATACCTTATTTTTCATGCTGGTCCTTTGCACAAGGACATAACCTTTTAACTATAAGCCAGCTTTGGGACTAATGGTATAATTTTTACATCTGTTTCAGGACATACTAGGGAACGATAACATAAAACTTGACTGGTTCTTTCGTGCATCTTTCGCGCAAGATATCGCCATGGTAACTATACTTAGTATTAAGAATGAATACGAATTATTATTTTCTCTTGCGTTTTAATCGGTAGAGAAGCACAAGACACTGCAAATAACTGCCGACGAATAACTGTTTGCTCATGCGCATTTCGGGTCAAAGCCGATAAGCTGGAATTAATGTTCTGGTCACGAACAATGTTGCCCAAAGTTTTTCGAATCATCAAAGCGAAAGAAACATTTCCGGGGTCATCGGAGACCGATTTAGGTAGTAAAAAGACCAGTACCTTAAGGAAGGAAACAAGCATTTGTAATCTTAATCCATGTCGGCAAAAATAAAAGAGCAAGGGGGTTAGTTTGTAAACTGAGAAACTGTGATGCTGCGTCGGTGGGGACGTGAAACACAAAATTTTGGATTTATCAACTGAGTTGATAAGGTAAATTGGCCACCGTAAAGAGATTGAAATCAAAGAAACGAGTAAGTGGAAGAACAACTTTTTTAACAAAAATTGTTCTTCGCTTATCTACTTGCCTGCTCTCGAGTGTTTTTGTCAACTTTATTATATTATATACTGTGTTAAAGGCACAGCCTATAATATATTTTCAGTGTCAACATCGATACGACCCCATCACGAAATAAAAGATGTCATTTTATCCGCCGCTATCAAAGAACCGATATGAGGTTCTTTTCCCTCTAATGTTGTCTGCTATAGTTTTTTGTCTGCTATATTTTAAAATAGATATCAATTTCTGCTTAGGGAATGTCAGCGTTACACGCCACCCCTGTACAAGTGCATGGTCATCTCAGATCATCCAAATGTTTGATTGACAGCCGGTGGGTCTGCAAGGTAGCTGACTATGGTCTGCGCCTTTTAAAGTCCGGACAAAGACCACAAGAAAATGGCGAACATGCAAAATACAAGAGTACGTATGTAGACTGCAAGAATGAGATCATAGCCTGAAATGAAAAAAAAAATCTTCAGCGATACCGGAGCAAACGCTTTACTACTTGAGCTTTAAAGCCATTGACAGTGCGAGCTTGTCATATTTGTGAATTCTGTTAATCCCGTAATTTATCTAAGCTCTATGTGCAAATTATGTAGTTACTTTTAAATAATTACCATTCTCTCTTTCTCCCTCAAGAAGGTAAATGATAATCAGTTCTGAGCTAGTTTTTCACCCAAGTCCAGGAAATACTAACGTCTCCGTAACCTGTAACCTGCTCTGTAACCTGCTAACAAAATTTTTCTATAATGTTAACACTGACATAATTTGGTTCTTTTTTCTACGCACTTTTGTTCAGAACTCTACTGGACAGCCCCGGAGTTTCTCAGAGAGGATGTTCTTTTACCATATTCTCAGCCAGGAGACGTCTACAGTTATGGGATCATTCTCAGTGAACTGCTCAGCAGAGAGGAGCCATATTCTTCACATAACGTGGACCCCAAAGGTAGCTTATCTGCAGCTGAAATACTTAACTGTTGATGATTATCCTGTCACATTTTTAATGAAACGGGTGAATCGGTGAAATTAACCTTAATTGTACGATACTGAGACGAATTGCCAAATTTCGGACATATTAATCGGGTTAATAATGTAAAAGCAAATTTTGCCTGAAGCAGTCACTAGCTTTGTTCAATGGATTTCTTAAACAACTATTAACAAAACAGAAAAGCGACTCAGGGCACTGAAGAGCTCACTATATTTTCATTGTTTTTTATCTTCATAGACATCATAGAGCGCGTATCAAAGCAGCTTATTCCTCAGTTCAGGCCTGACTTCCCGACTGATATCAGTGATAACAAAGGTGTTATTCACTTGATGCAAATGTGCTGGGACAACGATCCTCTAATGAGGCCAACATTTTCTGAAATTAAATCCAAGCTGAAATCCCTCAGCCGCGGAAAGTAAGTTGAATTTGCCACTTTGCATATGACGGAATTGGCAATTGCTTAGTGTTTATGGCCTTGGAAAACATAAAGTAAATCCACTCACAAGTGTCATTCCTTGGCCGTCTCGGCCGTTGGTATTTGTGCTATCCTTCATTGGACGGTAAGAGTTGGAAACGCTCTTGATATTCCTACAAAGACGCGTATCATTAAATCAGCATTTGCTTCCCTAAGAAAAACTAGGCTCGGTTCACAGGTCGAACTTTTCTTTAGCTGTACCAGCAACATAATCTAACCTATTAATTATGCACCAACGATTGAATCATTCTTATGCTTAATCCTGGCGGGAAGATCCGGCCGATTTTAATTAGATAGTCAAACGTCAAAGTGACTCAAACATCTTGTTACGCGAGGCAGACTTAGTGCAACGCTAGATCATCATCAAGGCTTGTACCACCTTCGGAGAGCCATCCAGTAGTTGGGACTGGCAGCAACCTCGTTGTGTCAAAACTATTCTGATCTCTTCGGCAGTCATACACTAAATTACACGCAAAACACAAAGCAGCCCTCACATCTGGTTGTTGAAGAACTTTCTCAATATCTACAGTAAGCAGGCGAATGACTTGTAATGATTTATGGGTGGTGGGCGTTTTTATTTCGTTGATAGGGCAGAAACAGCTGTTGAGTTCCCAACCAATGGCATGTATGTCTATAAGAGCTATCCGCTCCGTGTCTCAAGGAAATGGTAAGAAAGAAAACTAACTTTTTATATTTGTTGTTTCCAGAAATGCCAACATTGTAGATAACATGATACGCATGATGGAAAACTACACAGACCAGTTGGAACATCTGGTAGATGAGAGAACTATGCAACTTGCAGATGAGAAAGCTAAAACAGACGAACTGCTTTACAAGATGCTTCCAAAGTAGGTGAAACTTTGTTGCGGTCTCTGAACATTTAATTGGCATTTTTCCAGACGAGAGTGCTTTTTCAAGTGACTTTGTCTCAAGTGGAAAAAAGGAAAGTTAATACAGTAATGATGATGTTTTTTTAACACTGCTGTTATTTGGGATAACTTTGCAAAAGAAAAAGCCTTAAATCTTCATAAACCAGTGGACTGTAAACTGAATGAATGCGTCTTTTTCTAGAAAAATTGCTGAAGATCTAAAGCTGGGAAGATCTGTGACAGCAGAAAGTTTCTCCAGCGTGACAATTTATTTCAGTGACATAGTCGGCTTTACATCCATGGCGGCCCGAAGCTCACCTATGCAGGTTATAATTTTACCGCTTTTTTAACCTAACTTTCTTTGAAATCTTTTAGGAATTTTCGCAGCGATAACTTGTAGCAAAGGGTTACGACTTAGCATACCGATAAAGTATTCCTGTCAGGTAAATTGGAAGAAATCGCTAGCTAAACTGATGCACAATTTATATATTGTCGTTTCTTAGGTGGTACATTTCTTAAACGACCTTTACACATGCTTTGACAACATTATTGATTCCCATGACGTTTATAAGGTAAGTAAAAACCCTACATTCTTGGGATGGACACTGAAAGCTTCAATTTTATTCTTCGAAATTCTACATTTTCTACCAAGGGTACGAGTTTGAACTCCTCCCCCAACAGAAGGTTCGCTTGCCTTGCAGCGGACACCTTGAAAAAATTACAAATATATGACCTTTAACGACTGCAAAATTGACCAAAACCTATAGCGGGGTTGTTAAGGTTTAATAGAAGGATTCACGGGATGGAAACTTAAGGAACAAACAGAAAAACTATTTGCAGCACACAAACATTGTCTGACAGTAGTCACGCGTTTCAATCCCTGCGCATTCTTAAAACAGAGGGGTCACTCTCCTTACAGCAGTCATATTCGAACAAACCTTTTTTCACTATTTAAATATTTTAAGCTGAATTTCAAAACATAAGCGCCGTTTATTGTTAATCCCCACTGGTAAACAGGTTGAGACAATTGGTGACGCATACATGGTGGTATCTGGCTTGCCTGTCCGGAATGACAACAAACATGCGGGTGAAATAGCCACGATGGCACTGAATCTGTTGAGCTCCACAAGAGACTTCACAATCCAACACATACCTAACAAGAGGCTGCAGCTTCGAATAGGAATTCACACAGGTCAGTCACACTCGTGTCGTGGCAGAGGTCATATCACCCACAAAGGCACAAAGGGAAAACGAATTGCGGTGCGGTATTTCTCGAAATTGAACGCAAAGGCTAGCTTCTCATCAAAAAAACAATCTGCTCAGCAGCCTTTCTCTTATTTGTGCAACAGGAAACTGAATCAAATGCTTAAACCGCCCAACCGTTTGAAAAACCGTTTCAAAAAGTCTATTATAAAAAAGCTTATTTTGAAAGCCGTCTTTCCCACTGAGGGAACCTCTTCTCAAGTTTTTACCATGTGTTGCTTTGTCAATCAATATTCATTTTCAATTGTCTTCGCAAACAATCACTCTCCGAGGATTTTGCAAGTCTCCAAGTCTAGTTTTCTTTCAGCATCCAAGAGAAGAGTACTGATAAGAAATGAGAATTCACCAAAGTTCGACACACCTAATAGCCTACCAAAGCTATGTGCGATCTGAAATTACGGCTCACTGGGGACCTTGATCCCGAGGACACGGGTCCTACAGATGCTACATACTGAGTTAAACTGAAAAATAGCTAAGATAATCTCCCTAGCTTGTGTTTGTAGAGCCAACGAAAAAGTCTCGTGATTTGTTCCTTCAGGTCCCTGTGTAGCAGGAGTTGTAGGACTGAAGATGCCTCGTTACTGCTTGTTTGGAGATACTGTTAATTACGCCTCAAGGATGGAATCCAGTGGGCTTGGTGAGTTGTTTTCCCGTTTCAGTCCAAATCTTTAGCAATATTTAAATATTCGCCCCCAAATTAAATCCCCCTAACTAAAAACTGTGTTGTTAAAAACATCATCGCCGTTATTTTTAACAAACACATGCCATGTTTTCCGCGTTCTCTGAAATCCTTGCAATTTTTTAGCGATTTCGGGTATAACATATCTTGTGTTGTTTTCTAATTTAGTCGCCTATGGTATGTACTGGTGCTAATTACCTTCTCTGGGTTCGGAAAAGAATTTTCAAAGTGCAGTACCTAATTTCGAAGGCAAATGCAGAAACCACCCTTTATTGTAGGTTTTCTTTAAGTAAATGAAGTACTTTTAAATTATACGTTCAGACAAATATCTTCAAAGAGCTAACCATAATAACAGAGGCCGGTATACCCCTTTGTCGATATCCGAATGTTCTTTGGAGATATGCAGACCTTTCTTACTATACTATACCTATTTTCATCATTTATCAGCCTTACGAATTCACTTGAGCCCAGAATGCAAAACAGCCTTGGATCTTCTCGGGGGTTTTCATCTGGAAGAAAGAGGACCTGTTACTTTAAAGGTGAATTACTGAGGCATATCTGACTACATTGGGTTTAGATCACCTTAAAGGTGAATTACTGAGGCATATCTGACTACATTGGGTTTAGATCACCTTAAAGGTGAATTACTGAGGCATATCTGACTACATTGGGTTTAGATCACCTTAAAGGTGAATTACTGAGGCATATCTGACTACATTGGGTTTAGATCACCTTAAAGGTGAATTACTGAGGCATATCTGACTACATTGGGTTTAGATCACCTTAAAGGTGAATTACTGAGGCATATCTGACTAGATTGGGTTTAGATCACCTTAAAGGTGAATTACTGAGGCATATCTGACTACATTGGGTTTAGATCACCTTAAAGGTGAATTACTGAGGCATATCTGACTACATTGGGTTTAGATCACCTTAAAGGTGAATTACTGAGGCATATCTGACTAGATTGGGTTTAGATCACCTTAAAGGTGAATTACTGAGGCATATCTGACTACATTGGGTTTAGATCACCTTAAAGGTAAATTACTGAGGCATATCTGACTAGATTGGGTTTAGATCACCTTAATCTGAAAAATCGCTCCATGTGATGTAGCTTCCTCTGAATTTCTATTTGGCGTATTCAAGGCTTCAAACTCTGGCAGGTACGCCAATTTTTTTAACACATCTGGTTAAAATAGTTAAATTTCCCGTGACAAAAGACCTTTTATTTGGAACCAGTATGAGAAGACTACTCCACAAACTACTGCACTTTCTAACTCGTCTTTACGAGTACATAGTAATTTGAAAAATATGAACGGTCACAAAAGTGGCAAACATTAGCAAAGGACGTTTATTTTAGCTACTGAACATGTTTGCTATGAAACATCTCGAGCCTTTCGTCGCATGAAAACAACCCATGTTGGTTGAAGTTGTCAATGGCAGTTTTCGTGGGTTTTGTCGGGGTTCTTTTCGCTTTAATAAAGTTTAGTCTTTGATTTCTAGGGAAAAGGAACTATCATCACATACTTTTTGAACGGAAAGGATGGCTTCACGAACCCTCTTCCGGACCTCATTGAAGCGGCACCCGTTTCAGAACACGAATTTAAATAATACTGGAAAAGCATCGAAGGCAGAACCAATGCCGCATCCAGCAACATATTACCATGGCCGTCAGACTCAAATGGGTCGTAAAATAATCCCTTCAACGTGATCTCAGGCTGTCAAGTTAAATATGCCATAAATCAACATACAGGAGTCATGTGTATACACGCTATGCACTATCTGTGGAGCGCGAGGACTTGGACATTGGATCTTGGACAGCCTATTTCAAGAAAGATTTCAAGGCTAAAAGAGCACTAATTTGAAGCGCACTCCACTATTCTGACCACCTACATTGTAGCTGAGAATGGGATGAGGTTTCTTGATAACTGTCCCCGTGATTCGGTCTTATCCTTAGGTTGGCATTGACAATGAGCTGGCAAGTTCAAATGGGGAATATTGACTCAAAGTGTCAGATGAAATAATGATAAGGTGGCTTGCTGACCAGGAGGTATGCCATTCTCAACCAACTCTCACACAGCAAAGGTTCCAGAGGTAAACTGTACTCGCTGAAGTTGACGTCGTCATTAAGGACCTCTGCAGGTTATAGCTTTAAGAAAGATGTTCAATCAACAATATAAACAGCACTGTCTAGAGAGGCGTCATCAGGGATACTCGAGTTGTAGTTTCTGTTGTGTTATACGGTTCTCAGTATTACGGCCAGTTGAGAATGGTTGCTAGTTTGTAAATATTTTAAGCCAAGTTTTGTGTGTACATTAACATTTACATACGTGTACATTTAATCGTAAAAAGTTAATTTGTATTAAAAGAAATATAGTGATAAAAACATCGCGCGCGTTGAATAAAGCCTTTGTCTGGACAGTTGTGTTAAGTATATGTCACTGACATGACCTAAAGGGGACAGTTAATGGGTCTTACGTGACGGAAAGGAACAGAGGAAGTTTGCATATGAAATTCCCAATCGTGGAATTTTAAGGGGCTCCAAATTTCACCCAGCATTTTGGGAGGAGTGAGGTTCTAGCAGTGGTGGAGTTTAAAGGTATCTACTCAATACTCAATACTGTTGGCTGGGGCCTCGGTTTCTGGAAAGTTCAGTAATATCGGATTGGTTGAGGGAAAGAGGCCTGACAAGAAAAGGCCCTGGCCCTTATGATTAGGGGTTGGGGTGGAAATCATCCTACCCTGTAAAACCCTTTTCGAATACAGAAGCCCTTTTAGGTTTTCAACACCAAACCATGTCTGGGCAACAGGGAGATCCTTTAGCATACATAACGGTCACATGTAAAAGCCACCAGCAAGCATCCAGGCCGAAAACTCTACTAGAGCTCAAGGAGATCCTAAAAATTGGCTGCTGGAGCTTTCGCACCATGTTTGAATCACGCAAAATTGCCATGATAGCTCGTGAAAGGAAGCAATAAAAGCCACAGACTGAAGGATTCCTCCTAACATGGGGAAAACTATCTTATTTTCAGGCAGTGGAGATAACCAATACCAAGGTGGAGTGGCTCTCATGTTACAAAAAAAGCCAGAGCACCTCTTGAAATGAAACCAGTGAGCTCAAGAATCCTGATGGCAAGCTTCGACTCCAGGGTCTCGAAAACCTTCGTAATCCAATGTCATGCCTCAGCAAATAAGGTTGAAGAAAACGAAAACGACATGTTCTGAATGGCGGCTACAATTGCTCTCGATTACGTCTTTGAGCAAATCTACTCCTCCCTCGTACTGTTGAATCTTTCACTCGAGAGCTACACAGCGGAGCAAGTCTTTGATGATACAGCTAAATCGGAAGCGCACGACGATAGAAGGCTCTTGGGGTCATAAACACACACAGGCTTCACTACCAAGACAATCTGACGTGCCCAGGCTGAAGATCTCTAGCTTATCTAGTGAAAAAAGCACAAGTAACAAAAGGATCTCAACTGTAAAGCTCTTGCGCTTACAGCGTGCATCCGACAGAAACTAACCTTGAAAAAAGTCTTCATTTGAATATGCCACTAAACACAGTAGATCATCAAGTTGTTGTGTGCTAGTAAATAAACGGAAGGACAGTTTATTGAAAGCCAGTACCCAACCGTCGGCTTTTTTTACACAAACGATGGGTGTGACCCACATGGGTGTCTCCTCCCCCGTTGGCCATTAAGCCATTAAGCTCCAGGTCAACCAAGGATTGTCCTGTGATATCTAACGGTGTGCTTCATTTCTGGGTATTTGACTTGGTTAACACTCGATCTCGGTGCAAAGTAGACAATTCATCAAAATCGCCCCTTGTTCAGCAAAATTTTCTGAGCCATCCTTGATGTGGCACGCGATGAAACACTTCTGAAGTCATTTGAGTTACCAGTGATGATCAATGCCCTCGACATTGGCTTTGAACTCTTCAAAAAGTGATCTTTCTGCCAAACGTCTTCCCGCTTGTGCTGTAGTTTGGTAAAAACGTATTCGCATTTGCCTCGCGATCACCACAGATGTTACCATAGCCACTGTCTTGTTTACCAGATCCTACCAAGTTTTTCCTATTCAGCCCAAATCACAAACAACAATTACAACAAGGCGCAACGTACAAGGCAAATACTTGTACGTGAAAGTAGGCTAACACTACAGTAAGATTGAACAATTAAATTTCAGCTGTGTGTTTGTATAACTTTATAGTACTGTGTGATAGTTGTAATACATCGGGTTGCTTAAATGTTGAAACACACTACGCCTGAATCAAAGGGCTTAGTGTCCATCATCTTGCGCGTGTTTGCACTTCATTTTTTGCGACGTTCACACTCTCCAGCTTGTGTTTGCCAACAAGCAAATCGTGGTGAACCATTAGCGTCCAATCATTGGGTTGTGGATACAGGTGGGCGTCGGGAGGTTGCTAAGCACGAAGGAAGCGTACAAGTTGCTCGAGGCGACTGATCGCCGAGAGGATCTCTAGCATCTTGTGTGGTTGGCAAACCTCCTAAATGCATTCATAACTTGAAGATTGCACAGCTGTGACTTCACCATTTGTTTCATAACATATAAAATTCAGGCAGTTTGTCTGAGGCACGACTGCGCGAGCTAAGATTTTCTGGACGATGTCAATTTTACGTCCAATCATTGGAGAAAAAAGATTCAAAAAAACGTCCAGCATCTGTCTTCTTGCTAGAAATCGTACGTGACACACTGATAACAACTTTATCTTGAAAGGAAACTTAATCAAAGTAAGTGAAAAAGTTCAGCAAAAAGCTCGCGAGGCAAATGTAAAAACTCCTGCTTTCATGATTGCACGTCTGTCAGTGCTAATCCGCTCCCCAGTAGTACACCCTCATGCTCGTTAATCTAGTGACACCTGCAGCTAACTTAACAATAAGCGTGTAAAGGATGTGATCATAAAGGCTGTCAAACAACACACATAAGGGGAACACCCTTCATCAGTGTTCTAATCGATAATGGCACTGATGAAGTTATCCCCGTAAAGTCTGTTGTTTGACTTCCTTTATGAGCATTCCCTTTAAATACTTATTATTACGCTAAACTATATGAGTGCTAAACTATATGAGTGCCACACATCTTTTGTTAAAATTAGCTTCTCAGGCCGGTCACAAGTCAAGCGAGCCTGAGACGGTAGCACTGGAAAGACCCTGGAAAGAAGATTACATCAGCGAGCCCTTCAACAGCGTGTACCCATGGGCAAATACTAAATGCTTAATTAACCTATCAGAGTCCTGGCTTCTCTTGAATTATGTTAAAAAACGTGTTTCCAATCTTTGGATCAATTTGCCGAAAAATATTCTGAAATACTTATTATAAGGTTTTTTGTCATTTTACGGTTGTGTGAAACTGAAAGCAGAATAATTCGAATTGGTTCCTAAGCAGCAGGTATTGCATTAACAAGAACTTGTTCTGAAAAGATGATTTCCAGCACATTACGATGTGGCTAAAACAGCGTATTCTCGATGGCAAACAATTTTAGTTTAAAACATGATTTTCATTTAAAACGTTTACGTGCCTGGCGAAAATTAGAACTTATTGCAAACGCAGTGACAACAAAAGTAAAGTCAGTTTTCAGAGTTTTCAACTGATGATTCAGGACGGATGGTCAAAAATATATGTGTTATGTTAACATCATGTTCCGGTTGCAAATGTTTATCTTTATGGCATTATCTATTTTTATATTATTTATTATTCTGACAAATTCGGGGTGAACAAGCGCCAATTATTTCGCTGAGACCGCACAGAACGACATATTTTTATTTTTTAATGTGTCGGTTTTTAAATGATGTTTAAGAGAGTTAAAATTCTCTTAAAAGAAAAAAGCGGTATTTTCTACTAGTTAAGCACTCTTTCATACTCATGGTAATAGAGCTGTGAAAATTAAATCAAACCGACAATACGAAGCAGTTAACTGGAAACAGCTACCATAAAGCATACGTGACCGTGCTGGTGGGCAGGTTTTTGACAGATCCCTAATTACGGCCAAATGGAAAAGCAGGACTGGGCTTTGGACTGGACTTTGGACTGGACTCTGGACTAAACTCTGGACTGACTATTATTGACTTGTAAAAATATGAAATGGACTTAATATTCTACTTATCATTTAATAATTTAAAATAAAGCAAAGTTTTAAATCACTTAAAATCATGTTAAACACGTTAGGGACGGCCCATTATATTTTTTTCGGTGAGGGAAAGGGGTGGTTAAATGGGGGAAACATTCCACTTTAGTGCGTATTTTACTTTCAAATTCGTCGGTTGATTGGCCTGTCCGCGAGAGGCTCGCATAAAAAAACTTCAGTTTTCTGGCACGAATTTGAAAATAAACCACGTACTACAGTCAAATGTTTTCTTCATTTTATTTCTTTATTTTGTTCGCTTGCCAGGTACTGCAACCCGCACAGTAATCGGTTCTTCGATTCCCTGGTTTTAACATGTCAACACCTTTCAAGCCAGAAAACAAATGTCTTTTCCCCGACAGGCTCCACGCAGATCGAAGTTTATGTCGTGCGAGCTGCGCGCTGTTGTGGAGGAGCGTGAGTTTTCTGGTAAATCTTTAAATTGTCTCCATTTTATTTTTGAAGGGGTTGGGGTTGGACTTTTGCAGAAGAAAGAAAAATCGTGCATGGTGGCACAAAGCAAAAAATTAATTGCAAACTAGTGAAATGAAATTCATACAAAGCGTTTTGGTCACGAAAAAAATTCATGTAGAAAAAATCCCCCCCCCCCTGAAAAAAATATAATGGTGCATCCCTAACGTGTTTAGTATGATTTTAAGTGATTTAAAATTTTGCCTTATTTTTAAATTATTAACTGATTAGTAAAATATTAAGTCCATTTCATATTTTTACAAGTCAATAAAAGTCAGTCCAGAGTCCTGTCCAAAGTCTAGTCCAGAGTCCAGTCCAGCTTTTCCATTTGGCCCCTAATTACATGTAACCGCTGACGTAAATGTTAATTGGTCAAATAAAAGAGGAGATTAATTTTTAAACAGTTGCAAGCAAGAGGACGTTTAATTACAACTCTAACCGCGAACTGATGTCTTAGTGGAATTTTTTTTTAAGTTTTTATAAGTGACGTTAGTACACGTACGAGGCGAAACAAAGTGTTTTAAGAGAAATAACCTCCATCTATTGTACCGAGAACACCAGGCGGAAAAGCTCGTGATATGATCCTGGCACTTTGAGCCAGATTTTTATCTGAATTGTAAATTGTTCACTTGTTAACTGAAGATCTACCGAACAATATCAAGCACAGAGCACCTGTACTTTTTCTTTTGCACGAATTGGCGGTCTCAATAGGAAAAATTTTATTCATTTAAAACTGAGCGATAAATAAGGTAAGTTAGAAATAACTGTTTCTGTTTTTAAATTTCTGTAATACATATGAATTTAAGGTGCCTTTTTGCATGTTGTCGTTATTTTTGCACAGTTATTGACATGTAAAGTGCATTACACTGACAACTTATATTATTATTTTCAGGAAAAATATAGTGAATCTGGAGAAATAATATAAATCTTGGCCTTCGCAGCTGGAAAGCATGGACAATAAAAATGCTTGTGAACCGGCTTTCACAGAGTTCAGCAGGACAGAGAAGATTATTCTGTCTGTTTGGTATGGTACCGCCGGTTTAGCTGCCTTAGTTGGAAACGCTGTTGTTTTTTGTTTAATCGCCAGACATAGGTCGCTGCGAACAATTTCTAATTTGTTCTTAACTTCACTGGCGGCAGCAGACTTGTGAGTAGGGTTTGTTATAGCTCCGGTTTGGATACTTGTCAGGTGTTTGTACTCAGATCGCGAACATGTGCACGTCTATGTTTTGACTATTGATTACCTCTGGATTCACACAACAGTAGCTACTACATTTAACTTGTGCTGTGTAACTCTGGACAGAAATATCGCCATCTTCCATCCCTTGCGCTACCAAGATATCCTCACCAAAAAGAGATGTTATTCTGTCATAGCCTCCGTTTGGTTTATGTCCTTGGTTCTACCCTGCTCGAGGTTCTTTGTTGAGGACAGTTCCGCCATATTGGCTTTATGGATGTCTTTCACAGTAATAGTCCAATAAAGTTATGCCAGGAGGTGAAAATGCTTGCAACATAATTTTTATTTTTACATTGTTTGCTTTTGAGGCATGTATGTTAACATACTAAAAGTCAACAAAACTCAACTCATGGGAAATACGAAAAAAATCCACGTGTTGACGACTGCCATGTTTTTATGGTAATTAGCCACCGAAAACAGTCCCATCAAGACATTTACCACTTTTAGTTTCACTTAACATGTAAAAACAAAGGACGGTAAAGTAAAGTGTACATTTAGGTTCTATCATGGACCGTTTTCCAACAAATATTCAACAAAAAAGTGTTTAAAGGAACTGCGTCACGGATTTTAGCCAAATTCATGCATGGGAAATGTCCATCAAATTCGGTGAAATATAACACAGCAAATACAAAAGAAGGCACGGATGGCTAAAAGTGAAGAAGATTGAAACAGATTGCGATATATGTTTGTGAAATGCTGTTGGGCTGAACAGTTTTCAAAGTTATCCTCATTTGCTTGTAACTTTAAATTAGTTTCTCAAACATATAGCATCACCTGATTATCTATCGGTACCTTTTTAAGTTAACAGTACTGAAGTTAAGCAATAAGGCATTTGACCCGACGTCCTCTGTATCGCTATCTGGATCTGTCAGAACGTGGATTGAAACAAACACTTCCACGACACTCTCCACAGGCAGGTGAACAGTCAAGTCCGTGCTTTCTGCAACTGCAGCGAGCCGTGTTACAGTCCACCTTGCAGTTACATCTGATAACTCAGAGGGGTTTCCGGTGCAGGTGGTTTGTCGGTCATTACCGAAATTAGAGTACCATCTGTTTCTTTCCATCCCCAGTCACACGGTTGAAGCTCTTGATTTCAAGTCCAAAGTTGAACCTGGTAATAAACGCGAAGGGAATGAAATTTCGGAGACGTCGGAGGCAAGGACTTCACTTTGACTGCGGTTGTGCTTTAGCTGTCGTTTCGCAAAATCGTCAATATCGAAAGGCCTTCAAACTGTCGCTCACCTTGCCGCCATACACCTCTACCAATGCGCGTTCTCTTGCTTTGATAAAATCTTCTTTTTTCAACGAATTGCCATGATAAAATACTTCGGCATGCTGTTACAACTGTGATCTCTTCTTAAGACCGACGGCCTTTCCAATACTAAACAACCGTGACGTGGAACCACATCCCAGCAACGCGTGTAGAAATGGAAGATGCCTGCACAGGTTTGACCCGAGCACAGAACAAGTAGCCTGGATGTCCCAAACCTTGCCTTGCGCGGACCCTCGTTTCGGCTGTGGTTTGAAGAAAATTTTCTTTTTGCAGTTGTTTCCTTGGTGGCAGAGTAAAATTAAAATGTCTGTGTCATCTGCAATGACGACAGTGTCTCTGGTAGCAGATACAGAGACCAAAGACTGACCTATCAAGAAATCAGCATCGCCTGCAGCATGAATGGTGTCACACCCCACCTCCTTTTACTTCTCACTCAGCATATTGATGAAACGTTGTTTGTTCTGTTTGTTTCGCAGGAAAACGTCTTTCTTTACAGTGAGTGTGTTCACAAGATTACAGTGTACAGCTACAGCGTTGGTTGATCGTCTTTTTAAGCGAGCTTCGTCTTTAACTCAAGGCCCATAGATAGACATATAACCTTTATTTAAACACGATAAATATTTTAGCTTACAGCTTGTGGGGTCGTGTGGGAAAATAAAAATAAAAATTTTAGTTTACTCAATATTTACACGTTTCTAAAAATGATCAACATTTACAGATTCGTGTGCTACAACTCCTGATACTATGCTTCTTAGTGAGGTATCATCCTTGGAAAAGGAGTGCCTAGTTACTCTGTATCCTTCCAGTCTCTCTTTTGTCAAGTATCTGAAGCTTCTACGTGTTGCTCGCTAGTGTTATAAGCGACGCCGGTGAAATCTTGCATAGAGCTGTATACGTTGCAACAGAAAGACATAGACCTGACCAACACTAATCTTTGCACCACATTCTTTCCTATGTCTCTTGAAAGGCCACCAGTTGAGTTGACGTTGCGCATTAGCGTCTGTTCGATTACCAAATAAGACTAGCCCTTAATCTATCAGTGTGGCGGAACACATGCAGGTTATTTAGAAAAAAGGAATAGATATCTCGATGGTGAGTTTGTAGTATAATAATTTGCTGAAGGTAAACGTAGATTGTGTTGGTATACAAATTATGCCCAGCTGTCCAATTCTTACACAGCTATTTAAAAAAACCATCTATTTTCTCATAAGATGTGAACCGTAGTTTGCAAACAAAGAAGAAATTCCTGTAAAAATTTGCTGCACAGTGCACGTGGTCTCAGTAGTGTTTCTCTAGAAATAACAATGTTTAAATTTTGCGAACAGCTGTAGCTTTAAGCACTCCAATGCAAGGACTCGAGCCGGAATCGTCTTATGTAAAGCGCACAACAAAAGCATTACATGAAATACATAGTTTTACCTCAAGGTTGGATAACGGGACTGGCGGGACTTGCTCGTCATCTGTCGTATATAAACTCTGCGCTACCAACATGAACTAATCTTCCAGGGATTAGGGAACTGATGTCGACCTTATACTCTATCGTCATCTTCGACGCGAAACTGAACCGAACTCAATCTTTTCGTTTGCTTACATTAATTAATTGTTCTTTACACTACTTTGCAGTTGTAATATCAAAGTGCTCTGTGAGAGCTAAAAAAAAAAAACTTCGTAACACTAACCGTAATAATAGTAGTAATAGTAAAAGTAATATTTCGTAGCGAGAATAAGCAAACCAAAGCTTTAATTCTCCTTTTAAAAACACTTTACTAAAACAAGTTAGTTGATTAATGCCACTTAAGGACGTTCGCGCGAAAAACTTCTACAATACAAATTTTTTTCATACTTTGGCTACAGTCATATAATGAGTTATCTATGTCAGAAATGGAAAAAAATTGGGGGGTCACCGACTTCGTTTTCGAAATAAAGCGCGTCAAAAACTACCCCAATTTTGACAAATCGGCCCTCGTAACTCGACATGGCCTCAGTGCTTGTTAGTTGACAAATATTTAAAATGATTCGCTGTAGACCCACTTTCTTAGTCAAATTTTACTTAAGTGGGTCTGTTAAGTAAATAATTTGAACCGGTGCCATCCTTTTAGTTAAACTCAACCTCTAAGATGGACTTTAACGAACACAGTGCAGCTTCAATAATAGTAGAATTCGATGATGCGAGGGCAGAAAAGTTGAAAAAAATCAAACTTCTACAATACAGATTTTCTTTAATTTTTCACAAAACGTAGATAATCGACAAAGAAAGTGATCTATCAAAAGAAGATATGGGGTCGCCGAACATTTAAGAGAGTTAAACCCGTGCATAGATATTAAAGTCCCCACTCGCGCTATATATCTCCACATTTCTTCAACAGCGCGCGCGCTCAATACATGACGTGGCATGACATCACGAAGTGAATTGCGTGCGCAGTAAGGATGCGCAGGAACAATTGGCGCGAACGTCCTTAAAATGAAATTTTGTTGTAAAACTTGTCTGCGATAAGGCTAATTTGCATAAAAACATGGCGTCTAAAAAGCAAAATGACAGAGGCAAAAAAATTACATTTTTTTCATATTTCGCCAGGGTTGATTTTTGTTGACTTTTAATATGTTTATCTGGAGTCCTTAACGAAAACGTCCCTGAAAATAAAAATTCTGTTGCAAGCATTTTGACCTTACGGTACCAAATCGCGTTAACTTTCCTGGACTATAATAACTGTTCTAATACCTATGTTCATTATCACGGTGAGCTCTATTCGGATATTGAAAGCCGCTGCAGAGCAGTGCAAGAGAATGACTGCTGCCAACGCTGATTTACCAGGAAACCAAGACGCAATTAAAAGAGGCATAAGGACTTTGAAGGCCACCAGGACTGTAGGTATAGTGGTGGGGCTGTTTGTGGCTTGTTGGTTGCCGAGTTTAGTCACTTCTCTGGTGAATTATTTTATTCGGTCCGGCCATTGCGGCCATTTTTATTATTACAACTCGGTGTGGCCATGGGTGGAAGCGGCTGCGTTTACATCCTCAGGAGTTAACCCGTGGGTATACTGCTTGCGAAATGAAGACTTCTATGAGGCCTTGATTTGCAGTTTTTGGTTTCTAAGGATTGATGCGGACCACGCTCATTTATTTAAGAGCAAATCCAGTATGAAACTGAGTAAACGCTGATGTCGATTGTCATGTAGTTGAGTAATTAATGCTGTGCTTTTACGAATTGAATGTGGAAAAATAAACGATCCGAAATGATTACCAATGTAAAAAAAAACAGACCGCAGTCTGTTTTAATATTTATATTTTGGGATCTTCCACTGCGACGTATTTCCTTATTTCAAGAATTGGCTATTTATCAGTTTCACTGGCGCTTTTTTTCTTACGTGGGCCTAAGCCCCGTACGTGCGTTGACTTAACTTATTCTCACTACCATGCTGATTTTTACCCCTTGGCTTAGTTTAGACACGTTTACTTTGACGTTTTAAAATTAATGACAGTAATAATTGAAATTGGGCATATCCTAAAAGCTGGACTGGACCCTGTACCCTGGACTCTGGACTCTGGACTCTGGACTCTGGACTCTGGACTCTGGACTCTGGTTTTTTTCTCTCAAAACTTTATTTCGCCCCCCCGAAAAAAACCTCTATATCTCCCCCCCCCCCGAAAAAACCTCTATATCCAACCCATGAAACTCCCCCTCCCCCAATAAACATTTCTCCCTTAAATAAAGTGTCGAGTTTTCAAACAAACAACGTTATTCCCCCCCACCCACCTCCCCGAAAAAACCTTTATGTCTCCCCCTTAAAACTGCCCCCTCCCAAAAGAAACCCCTCCCCTCCCCCAAATAAAAAATACAACTACATTGGAATCGATTGAACAAACACTTGTCGTCTCAATGTTCTTCCACAAATCGGCATTGAAATCGAACGACCCGACCCCAATCCTTTAAAAAAGTATTGGGCGTGCGAACGTGATTGCATTACACAACAAGCAAAGATCAGATAAAATTCTCTATTCATCGATGCGACGTGTGCAAGCTCTTATCAGCTGCCAGTGACAATGTTGTCTACCTAAGGTGTTACAGTTACTCTTGTTTTCAGTCAAGCATAAAGTATTGTTTGTCCTTGAAATAAATTGCGTTTTTTTAGAACGTTACTTGTTCGATGGTAATACTAAAGCTTGTTAATTGCAGCCGCTCAGAGGCTCTTTCCGACCCCAATCCTTAAAAAAAAGTATTTGGCGTGCGAACGTGATTGCATTACACACTAAGCAAAGATCAGATAAAATTCTCTATTCATCGATGCGACGTGTGCAAGCTCTTATCAGCTGCCAGTGACAACGTTGTCTACCTAAGGTGTTACAGTCACTCTTGTTTTCAGTCAAGCATAAAGTATTGTTTGTCCTTGAAATAAATTGCGTTTTTTTAGAACGTTACTTGTTCGATGGTCATACTAAAGCTTGTTAATTGCAGCCGCTCAGAGGCTCTTTCCGCGCGCAGATAGGTTCTATTCACCGACACGTGCAAAGCCTTGCTTACTTTTATCAACTAATCTGAAAACAAGCTTTTTAAAAAGCATACGCGTAATTAACTGTCCAGACAGAGACATTGGTGTCTCAGTTGACCAAGTTTAGGTGCTGTGATTTTAATTATTTATTAGCAAAAAAACCCTTTTCTGCAGGCCATATGTTATACATAAGACGATAGGTGATTTGCCGAAACACACGTACAAAAATATTTTAGCGGATAATACGGATAGCACTCTTCTTCGAGTAACAAAACAACTTCTCAACCTAAGAAAACTGACGTTCCTGTATCAGTACTCCCTAATTCATTTGTTCATACAAAATAAATTCGCAATCAATTCACCTATTTCATTTATTTTAGAAGTTTAGTTCCGGGGGAGGTTTACTCCTCTATAAAAAAATGACGGGTTGCTGTTGTACCTGTTTGAGGGTAAATTTGTGGATTGGTAGCGCTTAGGGTGCTTAAGTATAAAAAAGACTGTCGTTAAAGCTTTCGCAGTAACTTAAAACAAATTGATGGATGTATTTGTCACTTTGCCTGTTAGGGGTTAAAATGAATCGAAGCCACGCCTACGAAGCGAGATTCTGGTACCTTTTAGGGGCGTTTTAGAATTGGTCCTCGAGCACTCTTTTTCATTTTTATAGGAGAGTACCCCCATCGAGATTTGTTCGCAGTCAAAAGTGTCACGATAGGCGAATTATTTATTTGGGAAAATTTTACGCTAACGAAAGATATTGCCGATCACATTCTACAAGCGCACTTTGCATCCGGACCTTAAACTGCTTGAGAGCTAAATATATAATCGTTTCAGTAAAAGGTCATCCTAAGTGTGGCTTCCATTCATTTTAACCCCTAACAGGCAAAGTGACAAATACATCCCATCAATTTTTTTAAGATACTGCGAAAGCTTTAACGACAGTCTTTTTTATACTTAAGCACCCTAAGCGCTACCAATCCACAAATTTACCCTCAAACAGGTACAACAGCAACCCGTCATTTTTTTATAGAGGAGTAAACCTCCCCCGGAACTAAACTTCTAAAATAAATGAAATAGGTGAATTGATTGCGAATTTATTTTGTATGAACAAATGAATTAGGGAGTACTGATACAGGAACGTCAGTTTTCTTAGGTTGAGAAGTTGTTTTGTTACTCGAAGAAGAGTGCTATCCGTATTATCCGCTAAAATATTTTTGTACGTGTGTTTCGGCAAATCACCTATCGTCTTATGTATAATATATGGCCTGCAGAAAAGGGTTTTTTTGCTAATAAATAATTAAAATCACAGCACCTAAACTTGGTCAACTGAGACACCAATGTCTCTGTCTGGACAGTTAATTACGCGTATGCTTTTTAAAAAGCTTGTTATCAGATTAGTTGATAAAAGTAAGCAAGGCTTTGCACGTGTCGGTGAATAGAACCTATCTGCGCGCGGAAAGAGCCTCTGAGCGGCTGCAATTAACAAGCTTTAGTATGACCATCGAACAAGTAACGTTCTAAAAAAACGCAATTTATTTCAAGGACAAACAATACTTTATGCTTGACTGAAAACAAGAGTGACTGTAACACCTTAGGTAGACAACATTGTCACTGGCAGCTGATAAGAGCTTGCACACGTCGCATCGATGAATAGAGAATTTTATGGCATAGTCTAAAAGCTGGACTGGACTCTGGACTGGACTGGACTCTGGACTCTGGACTCTGGACCCTGGACTCTGAGATATATACGATATATCATAGAAATATCTTCGGCTCTTTTTCGGGAACCTTCGGCAATCGTCGGCAAACTTCGGGATTCTTCGAAAAATCACCGAATCTTCACCCATTTTCTTTCATTTTGTTGAATGTACTATAAGTAGAAAATCGCACAACCTTCTCGTGATGTTTTGAGAACTTTCAAAACATCACACCTACCCTAATTGCACTCGAGGCCTTGCGATTTCCTATACTTACTTTTTGCGCCTTCCGAGATACAATCTGTAATAGAAATGTAATAAAAACGTGCAAAATAGACTAAGCTTGAGAGATGTCCTTAAATTTGAATCGAAACTTTTCGATAAGACGAAAAGAAGGGAAGAGAGGAAAATGCAATGAGCACAGAGTATAGCAATGGAAGAAAACAATGGGAGCCTATTCCCGAACCCCTGCTTGGAGCCCTTTATACCAGCAATATTCTCGCGGCTCCGATTTCACTTCTGCGACCGCACGTACTATTTTATAGAAAAGAAAAAAATACCAGGCATATGAAAAGTTAACCAGCAACCACCCAATGCTCTTTCTCTTACTATCAGTTACCGGTTGGATGCTCTAACCACTGAGCTATGGTGACTCATATGGTGAGCAGGCCGCAGGCTAGGGGTTAAGTCTCAGGACATCGCATCTTGCGAGTACACTGGACACTAATCATAAGCAACACACTAAATTACCTGCATCTCGCAAGCACATTAAATAAGTGTTGTGTACACTTAGAGATTTAGTGAACCAGCCAACCACCCAATGCTATAAAGATGAAACAGATAGTAAGTACACAGTGAACAATTCTTGGAAAAAAATTCCTCACCATATGAGTCACCATAGCTCAGTGGTTAGAGCATCCAACCGGTAACTGCAAGGTCGTGGGTTCGATTCCAACTCGGGGCTCGGAATTTTTTTCCGAGCATTTTTCACTGTGTACTTACTATCTGTTTCATCTATATGGAAAGTTATTTCTTTTATTTTTAGTGTCTGTGCAGTTTTCTTTAAGAAAAAAAAAACATCTTAAGCTTTTCAAAGAATAAGAACCGATCCCAAAAGCAAAAAGCAGCGCGCCAAAAAAAGCAAAGAGCAAATTCCTAAGCAAGGGGTAATTTCCTTTGTACAGTTGCAAATTTTGTTGACATCCTGTTGACACGCGTGACTTTTTAGCAATCTTACGCAATTTAACGACTGTTTTTGCTTCCATTTTATTATTTATCATCATATCCATTCGCAATATTTATTTTCATTTCTTTAATTCAATTTTAAACAAATTATCTAGTTAATCTCCAGTGAAATTTACCTAGAAATTGCCTCAATTTACCCGAGGGTCTGCACAAAGTATCCTTTTTAGGCGGGAGATCTCGGTACCCTGTAGTTCGAGATAGCATTGACCAAGGGGAACGAGTTCATGTTCGAGATAGCTACGGCCATGGCTCGAGAAAGCCTATTGAACTTTAAATAAAACTTGACATAACCTCGCACACTAATTTTTACACGCTTTCCTTAATTATCATCGTCATCGTCATCGAGAAAGTAACGGTCACGGGAAACTAACAAACACTGAAAGAAACGATTAGCTTCTTTATAGCTCTTTCGCAATGTGCTGTCTATGTGATACTTGTAAATGGGGATGGAGACCACACGGAATAACTGCCTAAAAGGGAATGAATGCTGGCTGCATCAACTTCACACAGTTGGCATTTCTGTTAAAGATCGTATCTTGGAAGACAGAAACAATAAGTACAGGAAATTGCACGGCCTCGAGTATTAAGGTGGGAGTGATGTTTTGAAAGTTTTCAGCACATCACGAGCAGGCCGTGCGATTTTTCGTTTATAATACATTCAACAAAAAGAAAGAAACAGATGAAGATTCGGTGATTTTCCGAAGAATTCAGAAGTTTGCCGACGAATGCCAAAGGTTGCCAAAAAAGAGCCGAAGATGTTTCTATCATATGTCATATATATCTCAGAATCCAGGGTCCAGAGTCCAGAGTCCAGAGTCCAGAGTCCAGAGTCCAGAGTCCAGAGTCCAGAGTCCAGAGTCCAGAGTCCAGAGTCCAGAGTCCAGAGTCCAGTCCAGCTTTTAGACTATGCCGAATTTTATCTGATCTTTGCTTGTTGTGTAATGCAATCACGTTCGCACGCCCAATACTTTTTTTAAAGGATTGGGGTCGGGTCGTTCGATTTCAATGCCGATTTGTGGAAGAACATTGAGACGACAAGTGTTTGTTCAATCGATTCCAATGTAGTTGTATTTTTTATTTGGGGGAGGGGAGGGGGGTTTTTTGGGAGGGGGCAGTTTTAAGGGGGAGACATAAAGGTTTTAGCGGGGAGGTGGGTGGGGGGGAATAACGTTGTTTGTTTGAAAACTCGACGCTATATTTAAGGGAGAAATGTTTATTGGGGGAGGGGGAGTTTCATGGGTTGAATATAGAGGTTTTTTCGGGGGGGGGAGATATAGAGGTTTTTTTCGGGGGGCGAAATAAAGTTTTGAGAGAAAAAAACCAGAGTTTAGAGTCCAGAGTCCAGAGTCCAGAGTCCAGAGTCCAGAGTCCAGAGTCCAGGGTCCAGTCCAGCTTTTAGGATATGCCTTGAAATTGTGTGAAAATACTAAAAAGGAAAGATCGTATGTTAATTAAAAAGTCAGCTGTCCTTCCTGTCAGTCACTTGTCACATGTCAATAAGTGCTTATCAGCTATATTGTAAAGCAACTGGTTAAGCCAGAATTAAAATAATTCACATGAATTCAGGTGATTTCGTATATATTGACCTAAAGACGTTCAGTTTAGATAATAACGCTTTTATATAACACCATGTTGATAGAGTAAGAAATAAATGTGCGAAAGCACTTCATCGTGTGTTATTGGTAGCTGACTTGTTGTTGGTTTTGTTTTCTCGGACTAACTAATGCATGAATGAGTAATGACGCAACTGTTGCTTTACGGTCGTTTCGCCTACGGCCAGTTGGTTAACCTCAGAACGAGCTTTGATAACGAGAAAGTATATATATTGCATTTTCTTTTCCTAGAGCAGCATGCTTTAAGAACGAGAAATGATATTTATTGCATTTCCTTTCAGCAAATAGGATGTTAAATAACAAAAAAATATACCGTAGGCGAAACGACCGGCTTTACAACTGTTTACTCTACGTGATGTGTTTCACTGCTTTTGCCAGCTGCATCTGTGTTCAAGGCATAACGAAACCCACAAAATGGGTAAAACCACAGCGACGAACCGATTAGGTGTGCTCCAAGATCTCGGTAAATTTCCAGACCTTGAACATAAAACTAGAGGCAAGGGGTAAACTGATCCTCTTTGTAGAGAAACATCGGTTTTATTTTATTTTACTTTGTCTATTTTTACGCCATAAGGATCAGTTTCAGTGCCGTGCACTCATCCCAGCGTGCCTATGGAAAGAGAGAGAACTGGGGACAAATAAGGTACTTCTAATTGAATCCACTTGCTGCATACATTCACCCACATATCCTTTTGATTTCTAATTAGTTTGTGGTGGCAAAGGCAAGATAAAAAAGCAAACGAGAAAGCCAGTGCCGTAGTCCTTACGGCTGCTCTTCATTTGCAGCGCTTATTCTCGTTCTTTAGATCAGACGTGAGAGCCTGGAACGGCCTGAAATTTGACCCGCTATATGAATTCTATTCACTCCCACTGAACCCAGAAATTCCCAGCTAAAAAACAGCTTCAAAGCCCATGAAACTACTTACTGTGGAAGAGGTCAGCACGGCCCAGAGCAGGCTTAAGAGCCGCCGTCTGTAATTTTCAACTAAAGTGGTTTGGATGAGAAAAAACGAAATTCCCCAAACTTTGTCAGAACAAGAAGACGCCTGAAGGCGTTTACGCGGGATGTGCTAGTGTATGTATTTTGAACGGAGTTGGACAGTTGTCGAGTACATGGGTTGTACGATATGTTAAAGAGAAACGGAGATGTTCAGTATTAGAGTGTAAAATAGGATATAAACAAGTATAAGACTAGTGACCAGTGACCCTCTCCACGCAACACCGGCGTTGCGTGACAGAGAAGAGGGGCCACTGGACTAGAAGAAGACATGGTTAGACTGAAGTGAGCGTGAAGAAATTCAATTATCTTTGAGTGGCGACAAAAAAAAGATTTTGAACGTACTGTTAACATCATGTTTATAACGGAAGGTACGTTTTTTCATGGGGGGGGGAGGGCTGGGGAATTTTTTTATTTTTTTCCCAAAAACGTGTTGGCCCTCCCTTGCGTTTTAATAAAAAAACTCCTGACCCCCCCACCTTTAGGTGACTGACAAAAGCGCGACCCTCCCCTCACTACAACATGGTATGTTCCATGCTGTAGAAACCTCAGAACGTTTCGCTTGTGAACGCAAAGTGTTTGAATATGAATATATCTCGATATTGAATGTGTGCGTGCTGAAACAAGGAAAATGCGAACAATCAGTGTGGGATATTTACGTTTTATAGCTGAAGTTTGAATATGGAAGTATTTGAGTATTATAAAAGCTTTGAACATAAAATATCTAAGGGAAAATACACACGCTTCTTTCTCCAACTAGCCGGCATTGCTGTTGGTTATTTTAACAGAAAGGTTTAGTTGTTTAGCATGCGAAATCTGCCTCTCAAAAACAAATATTTCCGACATTTCCGACAGGGTAGAGCGCATTGTTGGATCTACTAGAAACTCTTCAGAACTAAACGACTCAGGAGATCAGGCAGCGGATAGCCAAAGCAAGAAGCTGAAGAAACGATACCTGAGTCAAGTACTTCTCGATAGGGAAGGAAAAGGACACGAGTCCTCCGAGAAAAACTATGTGCCATGGCATAATATACATGTAAAAATGTAACCTAGTACCTATAATAAAACACCAAATTAAATCAAAGTAGGTGAAAAGAAAAACTTAATCTGTAAGAAAAATGGAAAGCAACATCACAAAAATTCTCATTAAAAAATTCTGGAAAAAATGTGTGACCCTCCCTTGAATAGCTCACATGAGGTATGGCCCTCCCCTTTTGGTGCTCACTTTCACTGATGCCCCTCCCCTCTGAGGCCCCAGCCCTCCCCGCCAAGAAAAAACGTACCTTCCCTAAGAAAAGGTTTTTAGCGATTGCCGTAATTTCCGGCCGTTTACCCGCACGGCAGATTACCCGCACCGGTCGATTTTAGCCAAAAGGGGAAAAAAGAATCAGCAGATTACCCGCACTGGTGGATAACCCAAAAACAAAAGAAAATCGTGCTAAAAAGTTCGAAAACTCAAATGTGAAACTTTGACGTGGGCGTTTCAAACTAGGCATTTTTAAAGTTTTACTCGTAACTCCGTCGTCACTGATCATGACTCGTGGATACACTTATCGCTTAAAATTGATCGATGCGTGTAATACTTATTGAGTCAGTTACCTTTTTATAATGTTTAGGATCAAAGATACTTTATCCATTGTTTTTGTTAACAAAATACTTTTTAGCGTGCAATTACATAAATTTCACACCTATTGTTTTCGATGTTCATTGGGAATTTAAATAAATGACTTGTAAAATTCGGTTCGCAATTTTCTCAAAAAAACAATATCTCAGGATCCACTGTATCTAATAAATCGCTTGAAACGGGAAAATACTTCCTAAATCAAGGCAGTCCTTGCTGTGAATATTTCACTGATGCGTCGAGTATCCTTGTATTATTTTTATCGCTGTCAATGTTTTGTTTACACGCGTGCCGACAATAATGTTTTTCATCACGTTCAACTAATTATGCGGCGCCATGAATTGAGCAGGTCCCTGAGATATTTATTTATCTCAGGTTCTACTGGGTCTAAGAAATCGCTTGAAACGGGAAAATACTTTATAACTTAAGGCTGCGCTTCGCTAATGCGTCGAGTATTCTTGTATTATGTTTTTATCACAGTCTTTGTTTACACGGCACGCGTGCGGACAAAAACATAGGCACACAATGCGTGCTGAGCCAATGACGTTTTGTTCCGCAATATGGTGAAATTTATGAACACAACCTATCAGTTTCACACCACTGCAGTGCGGACTATGCGGTCCCCTCCATCTTCCCCAACAACTTGCGGCTAATGTGACAAGTCTTCGCCAGAGCAAGGAATATTCATTTATCATAAAACAGGGCAACGAAGCAGCGTGACTATGTGACAGTTAACTATAGCGTGACATTAGACTTGTGTGCGAAGTAAATAAAGCAAAGCTCTTCATTTCCCTTTTCCTCAAAGACAACATATCCTAACACGTCAGTTGCTTGCATTTTTTATGCATTCAAGTCCTGATAGGCGTGAAAAAAAAACGCAAAATTCAGTAGGTCTCTATTAGAATGCTTTGTCACTTGCGTTCCCATCGAGATGCTTTTAAGCGTTGCGTTACATTATCTGTCAACTATGCAAATTTTTTCAACATACGCTTTGAACTATAAATAACCCCGAAGTAAAGTTTGGTATCTTGTAAAGATTTTATTCTAATTAATTGATCACCACTGTAACTTGGATTTTTAATACTAGTTTCATTCAAGTTTTTCAGTTTTAGGAATAGCTAGGAACAAGCCCCTGCAAATTCTGATTTTACTTTGTCTAATTTGCATAAGCGGGTTGAAATTTGATATACGCAGAGTGTCACAGTTGATCTATTGAAACCGTTTTGGTTGTAGTGTTTGTAGCCGGATAAATATTCTGCTCTGCCTTCAAACAGCACAGCACCGAAATATTTTTATCCAGCTTGCTTTTTCAATTGTATCAACCTTACACAAAAATTGCTTGCTTCTCAGCTGGGGATTCTCATTTATCTTTCTTTTGTAATTCCACTAGAAAGCGAAAAACAATCGACGACGTCAAGCTGGTCGGAAGTCAAAATGTTCTTCTACGAAAACTAAGGGTGCGTTTCTTTGGGAAAATCCGAAAACGGATTTGTGATCCCAGATCATATGGATTCTTCGACACCAAAGAAACGCAAAATCCGAAAAAGGATTATTTTGTCATGACAAGACAGGCTGGAGGCACGCAATATATATGTCAGAACGATATTGCTCTCGTACTGCCCAAGAATTCAACTAGAATGGAATACAAATAATTTATAAACAAGGACAGTATCTGCAGTAGTTCAAGTGAACTCGCTATTTGTGTTCACAGTTAGCAAAATCTGGTCCCTGAATTACAGAAATGACACACAAATGAAGTTATCCTGACGTCTCAATGCTTCTGTCTGTACTTTTGGAGAAAACTTTTCAAATATACGGAACGGAATAATCACCTGAATTTTCTTTTTCACGATCGAATGTTTTGTCACGCAAGATCGAGAGAAAATATGGCGAGACCAGTAAATTTGCATGGAAGACCGCTTGACAGATGTACTATTTTCGGATCCGTCCCCCAAAGAAACGCACGGATCATGAATCCTAAAAATCTGGATTTAGATTTGATCTGATGTATCCACTCGGAGTGTGGATTCTTCAGATCACTAATCCGTGATTAATCCATTTTCGGATTTAGGTAAAGAAACGCAAAATCCGTTTTTGGATACAAGAATCCGGATTTGGATTTTCCCAAAGAAACGCACCCTAATAATTCCCCTTGGAAATTAATAAAGGAAAACAAACACAAACAACGTGTGCGTGAATTCACGCACTTAGATCTCAAATTGACGAGCGCGTCTGGTGTATAATTTCTGATGTGTTTGCTGCCGTGAAAATTTGTACCACGGCTAAGTATACGTAAACGCAGGACTTCATCGCGAATAAAATCCTGCCAGACCTAAAGTATACAAAACAGCGCATTCGAAGTAACATTAAATAGTTCCTGTTGATCGCAAAAAAAATTAAATAGTTCCTGTTGATCGAAACTCGCCGATGCAAAACACTTCAAAGCCCGGGCATTCTCCCATAGTATAAACTGTAAGGGTATGTTCCACTGATAACGTAGGGGTTTCATTGTCCCGGTGCACACCCTCACCCATCGTCTCACAGAATATCCCCCCAGCCTCACAGACCGTAAGACAGACGTATCTCGTATATCGTTGATTTTTAGGCTCTGACAGTAGCCATATGACGTCACTAACGTGACGTCATTGGCTAAAAACGTATGATAACAACTTTGTACTTCTGACTTACACTTGATTCGAAGTCAGTTACAGCCAATAAAATCGCACAATTTTTTCCGGGACGTGCCTTGAGCCTCGTGCCAAGGGCATGGGAAACGGGAAAGTTAAAAAAACATGTCCATTTGTCACACAACCGATGAAAAAATTCCATCGAACGAAACCTTAACGCTGGCTGACTACGTCATCCTGCGTAATAAAGGTCTAGATAAGTGATTCACATCGAGATAACTTTGAGTTCAATCAAATAAATATTTTAGCTGTATGACGGCAATTTAGGTTTTTCAGCTGCGAGACAGCTTTTTCGGGTCATTTGACAACATATCTTTAACACTTCGTTTTCAAAAGAAATCGCGCTTCAAACCTAACTCTGAGTAATCTTTCAAACAAACAGAGAATTCAGTCTAAGTTGTTTAACTGCTAACTTCTTGATTTTAATCAAAAGCTGAATATTTTATCGATTTTTAAAGTTTTAGCTTTTGCGAGCCATTTTAGGAAGTCCAAAATTTGGTCAAATTGAAAGGACGATATCGCTAATGATACATGGCCTGGCTTTTTGGAAATGCACTTCAGCGAAAGACCAATGTCTGGTCTTGAAATATCTGCAATAAATTTTTGGGGCAAGTAAAACTGCGAGATTTGACAGTCGAAAAGGTAAGGGGTACTTCTGTCAATAAACGCTTTTTTGGCAAATAGCCCGACAACAGGAAACACCCGCTTTGCAAAAGAAAAAAACTATAAATCCACTTATTTCCGAATGTACCCGCACGTAAAGAAAAAAAAATTCTTCCTTGAACGTTCTCTGCGGGATAGAAGCATGTTTTTGGCGGACAAGTGGTTTATTCCAGATAATTTGACCTTCAACGTCGAGACAGGTGAGAGTAAATTTGAATAAACAAAGTTCGATTGTCACACCAGTCGTTTACAATGTTAAATAAACCTCTTTGCAATCAAAATGCCCAGCGAGTCAGCTATCAACTTTTCAAGATGCCAACCAAAGGCTAAATATGAAAACCTACCTCTAAAGAAGGCGTTGAGAATCTGTCATCAACCCGAAAGATTGCGTTACACCACTTTACTAACACAAGTTTGTCTGGAGATTGAATTCTTCTTATATTGTTTAGATTTTTTGCTTTAAAGTTGTAAAAAGACCATTAAATTATTTAATGGGCTCATGACATTAGTTGAATTGGTAATCTGCAGGTAGAATACCGGTACGTTGTATTACATCCTGTTACATGCAAACTGATAAACACAAATATATTTTTTTCTTCATTTGTACAGGACCTGAAACGTTGTTTTTTCTTCTACCTGTTATTGTGTAAAATACTAGAAAATACTCATTTTCAGCGTCAAAGTTTTCGTGTCTTCGGATACATCTGAGTTAACTGATACAGTTTAATTTGTTTTCGGTGCGTGCCGACTAAGCGCTGATAGCGCGTGGGGGAAGTTCACGCGAGGGAACTAACCGTGTGCTTTTCACGTCCTCAGGTGTCGCGCTAACATCGTTTGGTTTACTAGTACTGTGCTGTTCTTCGCTGTGGGATGTAATTTCTTTAATTAATGTTTCTTATATCACAGTTCAGCATTTCTGTGGGCACAGGCTCGCAAAGCTGCATTCTTGCACGAGACTGGTTAATAAGTCAATATAGGGCCCCTTACGTGTTGCTGAAATTGTAGAAACGTCCAGTTCGAAATATTCGCACATTGAACGAAGCATGGCGATTGTTAGCTTCTTGTAATCCTTTGGTGCATCCGTGTTGCAGAGATTGAAAGACTCATAAACAATTGGATGAACTAACTCACACTTGTCAAGGCTCTTGGGGCCACAAACGCACACAGGCTTCACTACCAGGACAATTTGACGTGCCCGGCTGAGGATCACTAGCTTATCTAGTGAAAAAAGCACAAGTAACAAAAGGATCTCAGCTGTAAAGCTCTTGCGCTTTCCGTGTGCATCCGACACAAACTAACCTTGAAAAGAGTCTTCATTTGAATATGCCACTAAACAATACATCATCAAGTTGTTATGTGCTAGTAAATAAACGGAAGGACAGTTTATTGAAAGCAAATGAACAGCTACAAAATGGCGGAACCTACAATTGCTTTTACGTGAAAATGAGGCTATCGTTAAACAAGGGTGAAACCTTATTTAATTCTGTAACTTGTCATTAACAAAGACTGCTGTTAAGAAGAAACAACATATTCTGCTACCACATAATGCGAGCAGCTGTACAGAGTATGATAACGCCAACGACTACGAGAGAATTGAATAACCCATTCCAAGTTAATATTCTGGCAGTTTTTGGTTCCATAGCCTTGAAGTGTTGGAAGTCAAATCACTCTACAAGACCGACGAACTGGGGTCGGATCCACAACAGAAGATTGGGTGGATGGCCTTGAACCGAGTAATACCACGGGACATGTGGAGGGATTGCAATGACAGTATGTTAAGAGAAGCACTGCTTGTCTTCCAAAGGACTGTCTTGTGGCTTTATTTCCCTACTTGGCTAAAAAAAGACGCATTGCTACCAGCAAAGGAATGGTTCTCTTGGTGTCTAAGAATTAAAAAAGGCCGACTGTAAGTAGTATTGTACGCTCATTGGGCAATTCTGGCCTCGTTTTGATGCAGGAGATATGATTGGTGGAGAAGGGTCAAAAGTCGGCCATGTTGGAAATTTGGAAAGTTGTGATTGGTGGAGAAGGAAGGGGTCAAAAGTCCAATTTGGTATTATGTGATAATTTGAAGTGTTGATGTACAATGTCCCAAATAAGGTAAACCGGAAGTGAAATCAAGACCCCCGGAAGTGCAAATGGGAAAAAAGAATTTTAATGAAATGACTCAGTGTTTTTTTACAAGTTGCAACGTGTGCCTGGACCCAAGTGGTCAGCGGCGTCCCATTTTTCTTCCTTTGACAATAACACAAAAAAGAAGAGTTCAAAGTCCAAATAGCTAGGGACAGGTTGGCATCGTGGTGCCTGGACCCGAGTGTCACAGACGTACGATGGGTATTTCGTGGTGCACCAGTACTACGCCAACAACCAAAAGGTGAAACAGATCCGCAACGGGTGTAAACTCTTGCAAGTGAAACACAACAAGATCATCCGTTTCATCGATTCCCTCAGTTTCTTTGAGATGCCCCTGTCCGCGTTTCCCAAAACCTTTGGGCTCACTGAACTCAGAAAGGGCTACTTCCCACATAAGTTCAACATCCCCGAAAACCAAGCGTGTGCGTGTGCCTGGACCCGAGTGGTCAGCGGCGTCCCATGAGAAAAGTTCAAAGTCCAAATAGCTAGGTACAGGGTGGAAGCGTGGTGCCTGGACCGTAGTTCCATGGACGCGTGATGAGTGAGTGAGGCTTGGGTGGACTGGACCCAAGTGGTGTGTCAAACCTGTCTTTAAAGTCTGAAAATTAAAAAAAGGGGGGTGTCATGTAGAGAAAGCGAATCATTAATTAAATCCTGGAGCACGTGGGACCTAGCCCGGTTAGCTCCAGAACAGGCTAACCACTTAGATTGTTATTTTGAAAGAACCGAGGAGGAAAAAAAAGCTTACCGATATCCGTAGGTGTTGCTTGACATTCTTGCTTGTTTGCTTGCTTGCTTGCTTGCTTTGTTTACTTGCTTGGAGTGAAGAATGAAAGGGGAAGGTGGAGTGGCTCGGTTTTATAGAGGAAAAAGGGTCACGTGCCATGGGTTGACTGACCAATGAGAGATAGGTCACGTTTGAGAGAGGAAAAAATGGTGGGGTACCCCCTCCCCCCTCTCCAGTTTTCCCATCATTCTTGGCGAATTTTTGGGTATAAAACCCTGGGGGTGCCACAGGACCTCACTCCTAGCTTTGAGTCGGTTCTGTGTGAACCTATGTCAGTTGATGAGAAAAAATGGCGGAAAGAAGATCTTTGGGTTGCCTGTTGAGTTACGCGAATGTGAAGGGTGAGGAGGCACTGGGAAGAAGAGTACAAACAGAGAGGACACATGTGGAAAGAGTGGCGGTGAGAATGGCAGCGAGGAGGGAAGAAACGTGGAGAGGCTTCAACCGGAAGCGCGTGGCTGCATTCATTAGATTGTATTTTCTGGCTTTGGTGGACCGAGAAAATGCTTATCGTTACCCTGGCGAGGAGAAAGGGGCAGCCAAGGTACTGAATGAAGCCCTGGTCAAGCGTGTGATTCCGTTTATTTACAAGAACAGAGTCTGGACCATGGACGAGAGTGTGTGGCCCATCACTTTGGAGGAATTTCGAGGACTGAACGATCATTTGGGTGCCAAACTCCCCAAAATCCACGCAGGTCATCATTGCCAGATGATTATTTATTTTTACGAGGAGATCAAACGGGAACGGGAGGACTGGAAACGACTGGAGCAGCTGGAGAGAGAGGCGAGGAAGGCGGTGAGACGAGTCATGACAAATTGAAAATTGAACATTTTTTATTTTGAACATTTGAAAATCAAATACATTGTGAGTCAAGGCTTCTGTGAGTCAAGAAAAGAAAAATTACAAATGGTGTACATGAAGTAAAGTGAAAAAAATGAATTTTAAAATTAAACATTGGTGACTTTTTCTACAACAACAAACTCAGTGTTCATATCTTGCCACGCAGCATTAGCGTCTTGCAAACGTTTTTCTCTTTGTTGTTTTTTCATGTCACTATAAGCAGCTTTTCTTAAAGTTTGACTCAAACGTAACGTGGATTTCATCTCTTGACGAAGTGTCTGAAAACGGGAACGTCTCCTTAACACACCCTCTTTGGAAGTCAGGGGTTGGTTTTGAATCCAATAAACTTCCCCATGCATAATGGGATAATAAACTTGAGTCTGTTCACAAAAACTTACACGTTTCATGATATTTACAAATGAAAGTTTTCCAGTTCCACTCTTAATTGTTCAATGTTCTCGGGTAGACAGAAGGTACGGTCGAATAAGGCTTTGATTTCCTCTCGGGTTTTCTGGTCAAGATCTCGGGAACCAACCACAGCACTGCTTTGATGAAGGGTGGGGGGTTTGAGACCCCAGGGTAAGAACTTGCTTCCAGTGACCAGAGAAGCCGAGTCGTCGCTGACGTAGCAGTGGTTTTCAGACAGGTACCAAGTTTGACTGGGAATATCAAACAGGTAGAATTCTTTGCTTTGATCCAAAGCCAATTGCACAGTCCACCCCGTTCCCCCTTTAACCCGTTTGGCATCCTTTTCCAATGTGCCAAAAGCATAGATGGTGTGAGCCTTTTTAGCAATTTGGTAATTGTGCTGCAGCAATTGAAGCGTGTAGAAATGACTGGGAACACGTTTACACAGTTTATGAGCAGCCTGATGAAGGTGCGGATTGGCTAGAACTAATACTTCTATCGTGGAAGGACTGACGTATTGGGCTAGTGGATGATTGGGGGGTACAATGACTTCCACTTGCATGCCAAAATGTTTGGCCATTTCTTCTGCCAAGGCATCGGTCCTTTTGGCTCCACCCGTGTAGATCACGTGACCATTTCCAATATTGAGTTGCATGTCTTCTTCTTCTTGGGCTCCAATCATGTCGATGTCTGGGTCTGGGGACATTCGTCGGGAAAAATGTAACCGGTAGTAGGTCCCACAATGTCAAGAATGTCTGCTTTGCTTAACCCTAAAGCCAAGCTGAAATCAATGAGAGCTAAACCTCGGTTGACACGTTCGAGAAGATAATCTTCGTCACTGGCAAAGTCTTAACGCTTGAGATCTTTGTAGTAGTCCATGGGATGGAATGGAGAAAAAGGGAAGGAGGGACCTTCTTAAATAGATAAAAAACCAAATGAAAGATGACCAATGCGAAAAGAGTTGACCTTATATGGTCATCACGTGATGGGAAAATGAACCAATGACGACCACCCAAGAAGAACCTGACCTATCAAAGGGTCTTTCACCTTATATGGTCATCACGTGATCCCAAGATGAACCAATGAGAAAAAGGGTTCAAGTGTATAAAAAGCCATGCGCTGTTGGTGAAAAAGTCACATTTCAACCCAGGATGTCCACCTCCTCGTTGGAATATGGCGATGTCTCTCCAGCTCGTTATCCAAATCCTGGTCGGAAGAGAAAATCTGCCAAGAGCACTCACCCTGCCGGGAAGAAAAAGAAGGAGAAGAAGGAAACCCCGGTAATTCAAAATATGACACCCATAGGATTGGAGGCGTTTAAGAAAAATGACGCAACCTATTTGGGTGACATGCCTAGTGACGACGATCCTACTGTAGAAGTAGTGCAAGAAGGTGTGTCTTACCATCAGCCCAATGAGAAAGAAACCCAGGAAGCGGTGCAAGAGTTGATGAACGAATTGAATGACATGGTAGACCAAGCCACCCAAACGTGTCCTCCTCCTCCTCCACCTGAGGACGACAATGAAGGGTTGAAGAATGGTGAGAATGGCTACCATCTTTCAAAGTCCGGCATTTCAAAAGCCTCGACCCCGTGCCCGTGCAGTGGACTACATGGTTTGTCCTTGCCATGAGGTTCGTTTGGAGGCGCGCCAGTCCCAAAATGGATGGGACTATGTCAAATGTCCCATACAACCCTGTTTGCTGTTTTGTGGCAAAGAGAAAGCCCTCGACTATATGAAGGAGGTGTATCGTCAAACTCATCCAGATGTTTGTGACATGTGGAACTGTTGGTTGTGCTTTTGCCGTGAACCTACCACGCTTCAACTGAGCCAGTCCCAAGATAATCCCAATCGGTTGTTTATGGCCTGCTCCAAGAAAAAGTGCAAGTTCTTTCGCTGGGCCGACAAACCTTTGGACCAAAGCTACTGGAAAGGGTTTCATGAAAACCCACCACCACCACCCAAAAAGTCAGAACACCCTTTGCCTACCCGTGATGTGATGGCTATCCCAAGCGTGGGTATGGCATTCCAGGTCCACCACCACCCCCAACACCAAGAGTGAGACGCCAAGAGGAGGTACAGCGGGAACGTCCTTTGACTGACTATGAGAACCAGTTGCTGCGAGAAATCCAAGAACTCAAGAACTGTCAAGAGGTTTTGGTGGCCCCAGCACCACCTCCACCCAAGTACAGTGACAGTGTAGAGAACTGGCAGAAAGGCCTAGAGACTGTAGCTTGTGATTACCGTACTGGCTTACCAAGTGACGGTTTATTTTGAACATTTTGTATTTTGTAAAGAGAAAAAAAGCAGGTCCGTGAAAAGAGAATTATCGACCGGGGCGCCGGTACTTTTTTAAATACGCGCTCTCTTTTGAATCTTTGACTTGTAAAAAAATCTATAAAGAGTGTTGTCATGAAAATTAAAAGTTCAGTTTGAAAAAAAAACGATAGAGACTGTTTTGATGCTTTATAGTTGGGATTGTTTATGGAATGTCGTTCAATGGAAGTGTCATCAAGCCCTTTGTGCTTTTTTATATGACCACCAAGAAGGAGAGAAAGTTCCCATTCCTATTCAAATTCGTCCCGAGGACACGCATCCCTTGAAGGTATTTGAAAAAACCCACGTGGAAGAAAATGTGTATCGATGGGTGGTGTTTGTGTTGTGGTTGAAACCACACCCGAGTGCCTGGCGATGGTATCGAATCATTCAAAAGGCCCACCCTCATAGCGTACCTACCATACAAACCCTGTGGGATCGTTGTCGAGAGGTATGGCACCTAGAAAGACAAAAACAAAAAGAAAGACGACCTCTCTGTCAAAACAATGGCTCTCCCATTACCACGATCCCAGAACCGAAGGCAGTTTAGGTGGGGTGCAACGTTTTGCCCGTGCTCATAAGATTCCCCTGAAAAAAGCTCAACGCGTGTTGGAACGGGATTTGGTGTATATGTTGCATAAACCTCAACGTCGTCGTTTTACTACGCTCCCCGTGATTGTGGGGGGACTGGATGATCAATGGGTGGCGGATTTGGTGGAAGTCCAACCCTTGGCCAAGTACAATCGAGGCATCCGTTATTTACTGAGGGTGTTGGACGTGTTGTCCAAGTATGCATGGGTGCAACCCTTGAAAGCCAAAACGGGGGTGGCCTTGGTCAAAGCCTTTGACAAGATTCTAAAACAAGGACGTCAACCCAACCGTTTGCAAACGGATCGAGGCACGGAATTTTACAATCGCACGTTTCAACGCTGGGTCAAGGATCATGGCATTGATCATTTTTCCACCAAGGGGGATGCCAAAGCGGCGGTGGTGGAACGGTTTAACCGCACGTTGAAAGAACGATTGTATCGTTATTTCACGGCAGCCAATACCTTACGTTTTGACGACAAGTTACCCCAACTGGTAGAGGGATGCAATGCAACGCGTCATCGCAGTATTGGTATGGCACCCCAGGACGTGACGTGGAAGAACGAAGAAGCCGTGTGGAAACGTCTGTACGAAAAACGTTTAAAAGAAAAACGTCCCCAACCCAAATTCAAGGTGGGGGATCGTGTACGTCTCAACAAGATTTATCGTACCTTTGAAAAAGGGTATTTACCCGGTTGAACCGAAGAAGTGTTTGTGGTGCATCGGTGGTGCCTGGGTGGTACCTACCTATAAGATTCGTGAGTGGGATGAGACCCCGGTGAAAGGCACGTTTTACGAAGCCGATTTACAAAAAGTGCACGTGTCCAACGAGGCCTTGTTTCGTATCGAGAAGGTACTTAAGCGTCAAAAAGGTCAAGTGTTGGTCAAGTGGAAAGGTTGGCCTGACAAGTATAATAGTTGGATTTCTCATCGAGACGTGACCACACTCAAAAAGAAAACATGACGTTTGTACCCACCTTGTCGTCATCGTTTTACGTGACGTTGATGAGTCACGCCAGTACCCACGAGTTTCCTCAGAACCGTGCCCATCATTTCAAAAACCGTTTGCCTAAGCCCATTTGATTTGTGGGACGAGGATGGCAAGTGGGGATGGTCAGTTTGTCGTTACCCACCATTCCTGTGGTAGGGGAACAACTTCTCAACGAAAAAGATCCCCTGCTTTACGTGCGATGGCACGAGAGAGTGTATGAGCAAAATGACCAAGGCAATGATCGTTGGTGGCACGAACGTCGAGAATGGAAGATATTGGTTCAAGACATGAAAGAGAGTTTGTCGTTGTCCAATGGATCCCAATTTTTTGAAAAACTGGTGCATTGCTACGATCAAGAAATAGCCCATCGAACCAAACCCAAAAACAAATGGGCTGAAGACAACGGAGTCAAGTTATACCCTACCTTTGAATGGACCTCCGGAGGAAACTTGTTATTGAACACAGTCAATGTGGATTACCAAAGACAAGTGGCCCGTGTGTTTTGGGATCAAACCTTAGCCTTGAAATGGGATGGATCGAAGAAGTTTCCACGGGTAGGTTTCGATTGGGACCTAACTTGATGCAAGAATTTCACTCGGACACCATTCCCACCCCGACGGATGTACCGGATGCAAACAACCAACCCACGTTTTGGAAAGTGGATGGTGGGTATTTGGTATTGAGCATGGCCTGTAACTGGAGTTTTGGCAATTTGAACGAGAAGTTTCGTTCCTCCGCGGAATTTCCATCCACTCGTCTCTTGCACGTGTATTGCAATGTGGGAACCAGTAGCATGGTGGGTAATCGCGTGACGGATCTCTTGAGAGAAAACAAGTATCACCCTAAAGAAACCACTCACTTTGAACCCATCCACATTCATTATGTACCGGTGCGAAATGAATTGGTGGAAATCATCGAAACACAGATGGCTGAAGTCAATGGGGATTTGGCTCAATTTGGAGAAGGTCGCACCATCCTGACCCTCCACTTTAAAAGGGAGGTCGTGTGAAAAAAGAAAAAAACAGGATGTCGTTCTATGTGACGTTACCCAGTCACGCCAATCGACGTGAATTTTCCAACAACCAAGCCAACTGGTTCAAGATTCGTTTACCTCATCCTTTACGTTTACCCGGGGGTCAATGGCAAGTAGGGTTGAGTGCGATTTCTTTACCGGATACCCGTGTGAATTTGTATGATTTGGTGAAGAAAGATGGGTACATTGTGTCAACGTCTTGGGACCAAGCCATTCTCAAGCGGGTGGAAAAGATGGAGAAATGCAAGCGCGAATAGGCACCGCTCAAACCATCATCAATGACATCAAAGATTTGGATTGGGTGGTGGATGGAGTGAGTTTCATGAAAGCAGCTATTACGCACTTGGAGCAACAACGCAAGGAAACGGCTGTTCAAGGAGGACGTTTTACCAATGATCAGGGTAAACACACCTACGTCAAGTTTCGTTGGGAAGGGGAAGATCTGATCATCGACAACACCAATGTTTGTCATTGTGACAACGACACGCCGCTTATTGCCATCTACACCAAGTTGGCCCTCAAGATGGGATGGTTACGTAAAATCAGCAGTGGATTGATTTTGGGTCCCAACTTACAGCAAGAATTCATGGGAGAACAAATACCCGTCATGAAAAAGAACAGTGATTGGAACGATGTGAACGATGATCAGAGCAGTCCGGTCTTTTGGACGGTTCGTTCTTTTTTACCGGATTATTTGCAATTGAGTATGAGTTGTAGTTGGCGTTTTACCAACTTGAATGTAGCGTTTCGTTCGGTGGTGGGAGAACCCACACGATCTCTACACGTGTACTCGGACGTGGCAGACAGTAGCATTGTGGGAAATCGCGTGACTGATTTGTTGCGAGAAGTCAAGTACAAGAGGGAAGGACGAGGCACCATTTACTTTGAACCGTTACACATCCAATACATGTCCATTCGCAACGAAGTGATTGAAATCATTCAAACGCAAGTGGCAGAAACCAATGGAGAGCTGGTGAAGTCGCCACGCTACACTTCAAAAAGACATAAAAAGAAAAAAACAACGAGTGGACCAAAGACAATCATGCCTCAGAAAAGAAGAAGAAGACGACGACGACGACCAAGAAAAAATTCAACCCAACGGCGACAACGTCAACAATTGGGTGAAGGGATAGGCACAGTGGTCGCTGGGGATCGCCAAAGTCGGTTGGAAAATCACCAAAGGGTTGGAAACGTTGGCCAAAAAGAAGGCTCAAAAGAGTCATTTAAAACGCATGGAGGAAATCAAAAGTGGGAAACGAAAACGGTATGCTGGGGAATCCTTCAATTGCACTATCATGTGATTGGTGGTCGTGTATAAAAAGAGACGAGTCACGTGAAGAAAAGAAAAGAAAAAAGTGATCGCTGGTGACGAGTGTAGAAAAATGAAAGGTGGTAGTTTGACGCGAATTCGTCCTGATGAGTACTACGATCAAGATGGGAAAGGCCTGTTGGCAGCTATAGTTCGTGCTGGTCTCCAAGGACTTAAAAGGATCCGAAGTCCCTTGAAACTCCCTAGTAACACCTTGAGTGGATTAAAAGCGGGCTTAACACGTGGTGTCAAACGAAAAGCTGAACAAGTGATCAAACAGGAAATTACCAAACGAGCTAAGAAAGCGTTGGGGAATAAAAACGTGAAAAAAGCCGTGCGCGTGGCCAGTGCTTTGTTTCCCAAAAAAGTGAAAAGAGCCCGTGACATTTTTGGTGTTTGAAAAGATGCCAGTGGCTCCAGCCCATTCTCGTCCTCGACGTATTCGCAGTGATCGTGGTTTGCCTCAACGTGGTGGATTATTTCCTTTTTGGGAATGGATGAGAATTCGACCGCGACGACGACAACAACGTGGAGGGTGGTTGAGTCAAAGTGTGGTGAGAATTCCCGGGTTTGATTTGGTGCAACGGTTAGCACGACGACGACGGTATAAAAACCCATCACGACGGGGTCGCTCTACAACTAGACGAAGAAGACGTTAAAGGGAAAAAATGGCAGAAGCAGCGCCTGCTAACGCACGTTCTGAAGGGGTCATCAACCCAGCCTTGCGAGTCTTCAAGGTGCCTCCAACTGACATTACCATCAATGCCTATCGCAAGGTCACCATTCAACCCACCACCACGGGCATTAACCCGATGGAATTCATCATTCCGGCTTTGGACGATAATGTGGATTTGGGGGGCAGTTACTTTACCATGGAACTGAGATTAAAAAAGAGTACTAACGATAACTTGGTGGCTAATGAAAAATTGTGGCCCGTCAACAATTTGGCTCATTCCATCATCAAGCAGATTGACTTGCAGCTGAATGGGACGTTGATCAGTCCCCAATCAGACACGTATCATTACAAGGCCTACCTAGAAAACTTGCTGAGTTTTGACCGAGAGGATGGAAAGACGGTCTTGGGACCTGCGGGCTGGTTCAATCAAGTGGATTTTCCCTCGCAAAACAACAAAACAACACGGACAAAGCAGGACAAAGCAGGAAACCATGCTCAGTGGCAAGGTCTCAGTGCCAATCACAAAGCTGCCTATGAATCCTCTGTGGTGGAAACCGCCAAGTATGCTGCAGGAGTCACTCACAGTCTGGTGTTTACCCCTCACTTGGAAGTGTTTCACACGGGCAAAGTCCTGGTACCAGGTGTAGAAATCAAGAGCCCTAACCGGTTTCTGAATGGTGTGGCTCTGGCCGGGAGATTGATGGAAGGAGAGGTGAAGCTCCGTTTTCATCTGTGTCAACTCCGTTTGAATGAAACCGTTTACAGGAGATTGTCTGCCGAAAGACACAATGGCAAACAATTGGCTACTTGCCCCACTGTGCGCAGTGAAATCCGAACCTTCAGCATACAAGGCAACCTCACCCGCTTTGACATACCCAACCTGTTTCAAAACAGAGTGCCCGACCGCTTGATTGTAGCTCTCTTGGACAGCCGAGCCTTCAATGGAGATGTGACCCGAGATCCCTTCTGCTTTCAGAAATTTGGACTGAGTTCCATTCGACAGACTGTGAGAGGAGAAGAATACCCTTATGAAACCCTCCAGTTGGTTCACGACAGTGCCGCCCGAGATAATCTAGGGTACTTTCGTTTTCTGCAAGCCAGTGGAGCCTGGTGCAAAACGAAAGGCAATATAGTGGAACTGGGAGATTGGGGACATGGTAAAAATTGTGCCTTGTTCATGTTTGACAGTGTCTCCAATGGCTGTGCTGACAGTCAAAGACTCAACCCCAAGCAAACGGGAGACTTACAACTCAGCTTGGAATTTGGAGCAGCTCCCGCTACCAACATAACCGTGCTCGTGTCTGGAGAATTTGAGAACTTGCTAGAGATTGACTCGAACGGAGCTGTGTTGCACGACATTTACCAGCATTGAAGAAAAGAAAAAGAAAGATGGAACAAGTGGCTTTGAATAATGTGCAGTTGGATTATTTGGCGCGAGACGATCCTCAATTGAAACCTTATTTTTGCGGGACCGTGGCTTGTGATCGCTTGCCAAAGACACCCCACAAGAAAACACCCCAAGGATACATTGTGAACACAGACCCTCACGTTCAACCCGGTCAACATTGGTTGGCCCTGTGGACCTATCAGAACGTGTGTGAAATGTTGGATAGTTATGCCTTACCGTTCGAGAGATACGAGCAAGCCACCCCGTTGAGAGACTGGATGGTGAAACATTGGGAGTATGTCGTGACCAATGGCAAGTCCCTTCAAGCCGTTAATAGCAAGAGTTGTGGGGATTACGCGTTGTTGTACTTGAAAGCCAAAGCCCGTGGACGCACGTTGCAAGACTTTTTAAATGACTTTTCAGATTATGATTATGTAAGCAATGACCATAAAGTGGGTCAAAAAGTGAAACAGCTCATTGTGAGTAACGAATCGGTGTGGCACAGAGTGTCAAAGCCCTTATCATCAGTGTTGTTGTTGTTAATAAAAAGGTTCAAAAGGTTGAATGTCCGTGTCATTTTGTTGTTCACGTCATGCAAGTGGGAAAACCTTTTCGCTTTCATACCCCTTCCTCCATTTTGGTGGTGGTTCCTTCGGGGTGTGGCAAAACCGTGTTTACGGAAAAACTCTTGTTAGAAAACAGGGACTTGTTTGAAAACCTCCGACCCAAGTGCATTATTGTTAGGGAGCGTGGCAAGACCGATTCCAACCCATGCAAGATAGAAAGGTTGTGTTTCACGAAGGCATTCACGATCCCCAGCGTTGGTACAATGGTTTCCTCAAGGGCAAGGCCTCCTGGTCTTGGATGATTTGATGGACGAAGGCAGTCACGATAAACGGGTCTTGGATTTATTTACCAAACATTCCCATCATCAAAACGTCACGGTCCTTTATTTGTGCCAAGACATGTTTCCCGTGGGCAGATATGCCAAAAGTATTTCCCGCAATGCCAATTACATCGTGGCTTTCAAGAACCCGCGGGATCAATTGGGAGTCCGCAATGTGTTGCTTCAATCGTTTCCCACGACTTGGAAAGACAGTTTGGACACCTTTCATCAGGCCAGCGCACGGCCTTATGGGTATTGGGTGTTGGATTTGCACCCAGCGTCGTCCGATCAACAACGGTTGTTGAGCCATGTGTTAAAAAACGAAGGATGGACGCGCACGTATCAAAAGCGTCGCAGCACTCCGACCTAGGATGTCGAGGTTGCCAACCCCCCTTTGTTTTTGGATTGGTTGGGAGATAGCCAGGAGACGACGAGTGCCGAGTCGAAGGTTACAGGGATTGCCTCCCCCCATTGTTTTGGATTTGTTGGGAAAAAATCGTGGGCGATCATTTTCATAGCATGCGTTTGGATGACATGGATTACCAAGCCATGCGAGAGGTATATAATTTGGTTCGAACCCGACGAGGAAAATCCATTGACCGTTTTATCGATGGTTACAACGAAACGTATTTTCGTGAACTGGTGTGGACCTTAGAAGATCGAGCATGGCAGATGATAATGGATCCCGACGTCCTCCGCAAGCTTACGCAACCGTTTCACCTGTGGGGGTAGGCACGACCACCACCAATCAAGTATCACCGGGCACCCTGCAAGACATTTTGGATACGCAGGACCAAGACTTGATTGACCAAGCCTTTGATCAAATGGGAGTGGATGACCTCACCGCTTATTTGGAAGCTCTCCCATCCCCTTCTGTTCCGGCTGAGGTGGGAAGTCAAGCTTCCCGAACCCCTTCTACAGGAGCGCGCACTCCACACAGGGGCAGTCCCCTTCATTCATCTGGAGCACGCACGCCACATGGGGGTAGTCCCAGATTGGCCGCTCCCGGGGCTGGTGGTGGTGGTGACAGCAGTGGTGGAAGTGGGAGAGGTGGTCGTAGTACCCCACGTGGTCGACCCGGACGAGGGCGAGGACGAGGACGACCACGACCACGACGATCTCAACCCTCTCCCTCGTTGCATTGGACCCCGGCCAGATCTTCTCAACAAGCAACACCACGAGGGTCGCCTAGAACCTTGAACCAGGCGGATTTACAACGTCGATTACGTATGTTGTTACAAGATCAACAACAATTGGCCCAAGGAAGTGAAATTGCCAATGTCACCATGACCAATAGCATCGTGACCAGCTATAAACAGGGTGGACGGCCTACGGTGCAAAGCGATTCGTCTCGGTTTTCGACGGGAGGAGATCAAAATGGCTCCCCCAAAAGCAAAAACAGTGGTGTCTTTATTGAATGGACCCTTGTCGAAACTCAATTGTTTGAAATTCACAACCGGAACTTTTGCAACGCATGGATTCTTTGTATGCCTTTTACCACAAACAATGGTAGTGTTATGGAAAAATGCTGAATCATTTCAAGTTTTACAATGCCTTATTCAATGGAATGGCTTTACTACTGATGGCCGCTGGCATGATTGCAGGACCCATTTTGGAAAACAATACATTGGTAGCGTGTTTGGCAGAGGTGGGCACGGTGGTCAAGGGATGGAACGATTTTAAAAAATATAGGTTCAAAGTGGACATGAGTCGTTTTGCTTTTACCACCTATGCCAAAGCCTTGATCGAATTGAGAACCTACGTACGTGGCATTCCTTTCGAGGGACTGGAAGGGTTTTTGTTCAAGACGCAAACCTTGGATGACACCATCATTGATTTTATACCACCATTGCGTGCAAGAATACTACCGTCAGTTTTTTTACCAACAAGTGGATGCGCAATGCTACGTGGATGGATGTCATCGTCCCTTGATGTCTGAAAGTTATTGGGTAGAAAAGGATAAAAAGCTCAATCCACACAGCCCAACTCTCATGTATTCAGAACCATGGCCGTCAGAAGAAAACGAAAAAGAGGAAGAACAAAAAGAAAACGCCGTGGTCACGTGAATGTGGGTGGAAGCCTTTTTCCCCTCTTGGCTTGGGTCCATAAAAAGAAAAAACAAAAAGGAAGTGGATGGTGGCAAGATTTCAAACGAAATACCCGTCAAGGCTATAAAGAGACTCATGACCTCATCAAGCAAAACAAAGCCCTTCAGCGTTTGTTGTCGCACCAATGGTATCACTAAGGAGAACACGAAGGAAACGACGACGACGTGCTCGTCAAAAAGGAGGTTTTTTGAACGTATTAACCCCCGCCTTAGTGGGGTTGGGTAAAGCCGTGGCTCTGGAAAGGGACAAACGTATAAAAAGCTATATCAACAAAGCCAAACAACGTCATCGTCGTCGTGGTCGCCGGTGAAGAAACAAAGACTTTAGCTGGTATGAAGCGTCTCTTCGACGTCAATTACCGTTTTTACGGTCGGTGTTAAAAGAAGCCAATCGTTTCAAACGTCAAGACCTTTTACAACATGCCAATGCAAATCAAGTCAATGCCGTCAGTGAACTGGTATTAAACCTGTTAAAAAACAACATTCCCGTGACACCCCCCATCATGGCACAGCTTCGTCCCTATAAAAAGGTGCTACGCGACCTGGGTCGTCGTCAACACTCGGTCAAAAAACGTCGTCAGTGGTTGGTCTCGCAAAAAGGTCGAGGGTTGTTTCAAGGACTCCACAACGTGTTATGTCAATGTGCTCGACAACCCCGCTAAACCTGGATACGTGGGTCAATCTTTTGCAAGACGCCAATCGAGAACGAGACGAATGGAAAGAAACGTGACATTATTGGAAGCATAAATATCACATGTTGTATCTGGAGTATATGCATATCTTGAACAGTTTTCTTTGTGAGAGGTGTTGTAACCTGGAAGACGGAGAACTTTGCCCTAAGTGTAGCAACACCCCATGGAAGAGGTGTACATGATTCCACAAAAGGATTTGGATCAACTCATTCAATATTACAAAGGAGAGTTAACAGAAAATGCTCTGCTCAACAAAGCGGCGACGTTAGCAGCTAAAAAACATGTCTTGTTAGCGGATCCCCAACTCCCACCAGCCATCGTCAATGCCCAAACGAAACCGCTGAGTCAAGAATTAACCAAGTTAACCAAACGCATCCGTCAATTTCCTGGGGGTGCGGGTGTTGGTGCCCCTGGTGGACCTCCGGGACGCACGATAAAAGGCAGTCCGTCCACCCCAAACCACAAATCACTCCTTCAGGACTCTTTAAGAAAGGTAAAGCGGCATCTACCAGTAAAATTCCCATCAAGAAAGGGACTCCTTCTACCGGTCGAGGAGGCGATCTCCGTATTCGTTTAGAAGCTATTCGAGAACGGCTCAAGACCCGTGAAAAAAAGTTAGCCGAGAGTCCTTGGGGAAAAGGCAGGCAAAGGCAAAGATCCTACTCGAGAAGTGGAACAGTTAAAACCCTTGCCCGGGTGGCAAGATTGGGCCCAAGGCAAACAGTTGAGACGTCGATTGGATTACGACAGTGACTGAAAAAAAAATGGAAACCCGTGCCAAGAAAAAACCGGCTTCCAGGAGGAGGAGGAAGAGAACCCAACGAGGATGGGTTGTGGACATTCAAAAATGGTTGGCTAAAACCGGCATTGAATTTCATTGGCCCAGCTATCAGTACATGGGACCCGGGACTCATCTGGCCAAACGTCTCAAACGTGGAGATCCTGGCATCAATCGATTGGACAAGATTGCCAAACAACACGATATTGATTACAGTCATGCCCACAATTTGCAATACAAGTGGAAAGCCGATACCAAGATGATCAAAGCCATTGATCGTTTACCCGGCAAGAAAACCATGACGGAACGTGTCGTCAAAAGAATCATGCAAGCCAAGAAACGTTTGAAATTTTAAAACTGTTATTAATGGCGTACGCAAACTTTGTTCTTGTTATTGTTGTTGTTGAAAAATTAAAAATACATTTTAAAGAGAAAAAATGTCTGCTACTGCCTTAGTCATCACGATAAAAGATAAACATCAAAATGGTCCACCACATCGTTTCAGACATGTTCCCAGTCCTCTGGGTTTATGCCCTCAACCAAGTCTGAAAAATCAACATTATTCTCCAAGGTTTCCAGTGGAGATGATTCATTTAATTCCGCAATCAAGTTATCAAGCCAAACGTTCGCATCCATGTCCCACACATGATGATCCATCGTTTCCATTGGAATCAAGGTACCGTAGGTTTATGTTCTCCTGATTTAACATGTCCAGAAAGGAGGAGGGTTCTTCCACATCCAACGATTGGCAAAACGAATCCAAATACATGACAACCGGGGTGCGCAGGTCCACAGACACGTCTTAATCCGTCTTGGAGAGACATGCTCCTCGGGGAAGTGGAAGAAAACGACAGATGAAACCAGGTCATCAAACTCTCAAAAAGTTAACGGCCAAGAAACAATCCATCATCCGCATCCAAAATAACGATGTCCTATGTTGTGCGCGGGCCCTGGTCACCGCCAAAGCCAAGGTGGACCAACACCCTAAAATGAGATCCATTGGACAAGGAACCAAACTCCAAAAAGAACTAGCCTTGTTACTCCATCACGAAGCCCATGTCCCATTTAGTCCTTGTGGGTACGAAGAGTTGGTGAAGTTCAGTGCCGCCCCCCTCCCTCTACGACTACCAGATCCTCTTGGTGGACGCAGACCGTTCCTTCCATGTGAGTAGTTTCACAGAAACCAAACCCAAACAATTGATCCTGCTCCACAAGAAGGGTCACTATGATGTCATTACCAGTCTCCTTGGGTTTTTCGGCTCCAGTTACGTGTGTGCCCACTGCTTGAAACCCTATGACCATGCAGGACGTCATCGATGTCCAAACAACAAAGTCCTGTGCCGCGCCTGTCTCCAAAAAGACTGTCCAGATTTCCTTCACGCCTACCCACGGGGTCTCAAAGCCACCAAACGTTGTCGTGATTGTCATCGCGACTTTTTCGGTGACACTTGCTTCGAAGCGCATCTTACCAAAGACCATACGGGAAAACCCGCGGTCTGCCCTCAGTACACCATCTGTTTTCGTCGACGTCGATGTCCTATCTGTCTCAAACTGGAAGTGGGGTTCGAAAACAATCTACGTCATTAATGTGCATACATATATTGTCCTTCCTGCCATGAGTACGTCGAAGCCCAAACCCACCGTTGTTTCATTCAAAGAGCCCTCACCCCTCAAGAAATCCGAGAGCACAAGAAGAAACGCAAACGCTCGCGTCAAGGAGGTCCTCGTGCCAAACGGGGTGCTGCCGCCGGTCTTCAAACCTTGCAAGCCAATGAGGTGGAGAGGAGGAAGAAGTGGACGAATACGAGAATGACATTCCACCCATCCACGTGTTTTGTGACATCGAGGCCATGCAACCCCAAGAACATCGCGTGGCCAATCTAGTCGTGGCTGAAATCGAAGACGACGATCGTCCCTTTCGTTTCCGAGGAGAACATTGTTTACGAGATTTTCTCGAATGGTTGGATACCCTAAACCTGAATGACACGCGTCAAGTCAACGTCATCGCCCATAATTTCCAGGGGTATGACGGGTACTTTGTCATCCACCAATACCACTCCGACAACCAAACGTTGGAACAACTACGTAACTGGTGCAAACTCCTAGAAGTCAAACGCGATCACATCCGTTTCATCGATTCTCTCAGCTTCTTCCAGATGCCCCTCTCGGCCTTTCCCAAAACCTTCGGGCTGACCGAACTCAGAAAAGGCTACTTTCCCCACAAGTTCAACATCCCGGAAAACCAAACGTATGTGGGACCCGTCCCTGCCATCGACTACTACATGCCCGAAACCATGTCCCCCAAAGGACGCCAGGAATTTGAAACGTGGCATCAAGAGCAACGAGACAAGGATGAGGTCTTTGATTTCCAAAAAGAATTGGTGGCTTACTGCGAATCGGATGTTCGCCTCTTAAAAGAAGGATGTCTGACTTTCAAACGTTTGTTTGAAGCCAAAGCGGGATTTAACCCGTTCGAACGCGTCACCATCGCCTCGGCCTGTAACCTCGATCTGCGCATGAACTGTATGATCCCCAACAGCATTGCCAGTGAACCCGTAAACGGATAGAGCAACCGTATCAACCAATCCCAAGTGGCACTCGAATGGTTAACCTGGTGCGATCACCAGCACCGCAGGCAAGCCTTGGAGCGACTCACCGATGAAGACTTGGAAGATCACGACCTGATGGCCCGCGCCTACCCAGACCATCCTCATCCCAGTCAGCGCCATTACGTTCAACACGCGGGCAATGCCGGCGAGTATCGAGTACCCGCCACCGGTTTCTTCGTGGATGGCTATTGTCAAAACACCAATACCGTCTATGAATTCCAAGGGTGCTTTTGGCACGGATGTCCCCACTGTTATCCTGTGCCGAACGAAAAAAATCTGCGTCTCTTTGATCGCACCATGCAGGATGTTTATGAGAAAACCCAACAAAAAATGAGACAGCTTCAAATCCTAAGGTACAACATCATTGAAATGTGGGAATGTGAGTGGACCCGCCTCAAACAAACCTCTCCTGACATCCAAACGTACGTGGATTCCCTGTAATTCGTGGACCCTCTCAACCCCCGTGACGCCTTCTGTGGAGGACGCACCAACGCCATTAAGCTTTACCATCACGTGACACCGGGTCAAAAGATCCACTACATCGATTACACCTCCTTGTACCCCTGGGTCGACAAGACGTGCGTCTACCCCAAAGGTCATCCTCGACTCATCTCGCAACCGGGTCACACGGACATCAACATTTACTTTGGTGTCAACCAATGTCGAGTCCTCCCCTCGCGTGAACTGTACCATCCCGTGCTGCCTTACCGTCACGCCGGCAAGCTTACCTTTCCTCTCTTTGCCACTTGTGTCAAAGAAGAAATGGCCAAACCTCCCTTGGAGAGATCTTACCAGTGCGCACACTCCGACGATGAACGCGCCCTGAGCGGTACGTGGTGCACCCCCGAATTGCAAAAAGCCGTCGAGTTGGGCTACGAGATCCAATACATCTATGAGGTGTGGCAATTTGACGAAACCTGTGAGGGCCTCTTCCAAGACTACCTCAACACCAGGTTGAAAATCAAGCAAGAAGCCAGTGGTTGGCCCCAATCGGTAGGCGACGACGAAACCAAACGCCAACAGTACATCCGCGAGTACTACGAGCACGAGGGCATCCAATTGGAGTACGAAGAGATCGAGCAAATCCGGGTCTGCGCGCGCTGGCCAAAATGATGCTGAATTCCATGTGGGGCAAGTTCTGACAACGTCTCAACAAGACCCAAGTCAAAGAATTCACTGAACCCCAAGCCTTTCACCGTTTCCCGGATACCGACACTTTGGATGTGCGTCGCGTGTCCGTCAAAAACGATCACCTGGTGGAAGTGCACTATCAGTATCAAGACAAAGACATCCTCGTGTCTCCCAACCTCAACATTTTCGTGGGCTCTTTCACCACCTCTTGGGCACGTGGTCGTCTCAATAAAGCCATCCAACTCTTGGGTGAACGCCGACTCGGTCATTTACCTGGAGGAACCGGGGCAACCCAACCCTCCTTTGGGAGATTACCTCGGAGAGTTTACGAGTGAATTGGAGGCCGACGATTACATCGAAGAATTCGTGTTAGGCGGTCCCAAGAATTATGGGTACAGAACCAAGAAGGGGAACGTCGAATGCAAAGTCCGTGGTTTCTGGCTCATCAGCGAGGGCAAAACCCAATTGAATTATGACGTCATGCGTCAGAACGTCCTCGACGAAATGCAAAAGCCTTAAAAGGAACCGCGCCAAACCCAAGTCGTCAAAACGTACCAGATCGTGCGTGACGCCAAAACCTACGATCTCTACACCTATCCCGACTACAAGCGCTACCAACTGGTGTACGATAAGAGAGTCATCGATACCAGTACCTTTCAAACCTACCCTTACCGATACCAAGCAACATAGTGGCTTATTGCATGCAGAACCAGACTCATGGGGAAAAAATGAACAGTATGGGACGCCGCTGACCAAAACTAAGTCACCATTAAAAATTGATTTTTCCCATTTGCACTTCCGGTGGTCTTGATTTCACTTCCGGTTTACCTTATTTGGGACATTGTACATCAAGACTTCAAATTATCACATGATACCAAATTGGACTTTTGACCCCTTTCTTCTCCACCAATCACAATCCTCCAAATTTCCAACATGGCCGACTTTTGACCCTTCTCCACCAATCATATCTCTTGCATCAAAACGAGGTCAGAATTGCCCAATGAGCGTACATTACTACTACTGTACAAATAAGAGGGTTATTTTCTAAAGAAACTATGGTGCTTCATCGGTGGGGACGTGAAACACAAAACGTTTGGATTTGTCAACTGAGTTGATAAGGTAAATTGGCCACTGTAAAGAGATTGAAAGTTGACGTTTCGAGCGTTAGCCCTTCTTCAGAGCAAATCTTTTCGGTGGCCAAGTTACCTTATCAACTCAGTTGATAAATCCAAAATTTTCGACTGTGCAAATAGACCGTCTAAATCCAAACATGATTGCCTTTTTATACACTGGCCACATCGTCTCAAGTCGTTCAGTGTTCGTAAAGAAGCGTACTGAGGCAATTGGACGGCATTTGCCATTCGGATACCAGTGACGGCGCCATGAATCCGTAGGGCGACGCGTTGACTGAGCCGGCCCACTGTGAAAGCCCTCGTAGTGTGGAGGTTAGTTCGGTTTTCTGGTGTTGTTACCTGCTGCACATCGCTGGAAACTTTTTCAAAACTCTGCGCCCTGAGTATTCCCTTGAAAGAGTAGATCGCGGAAGGTGCCCTGAAAACACACTTGGTAAGTTCAACTGTCTGCCGTACTCCTGGATTTGCTTGAAGACTGCGTCTAAATTCTTTGGGTATTCGTCGTCGTCGACGTCTTCCGTCAATACATCTTGCCGTTTTAAAAGTTGTCAGATAGCTGGACTGGAATAAATTCCACGCGGTAAACGCCTTTATCGTTGAGAGAGGAGAGCGACAATAGTGGTTGAGTCGTCCGCATTAGAGACCCTTGTGGGAGCTGATTGTGCTTTTCTGGTTATTCGTAGGTAAGCACTCCGTTAATTAATTTCAGGAAAGATATTTTACGTTGATGTTCTCCTACAGCTACAACGATGAAGTAGGAAAATATTCTGACTGAATTGCTGGATTACGCATTTCCATGTAATCGCCGCAAACCAGTACCCAACCGTCGGCTTTTGTTACACAAACGATGGGTGTGACCCGCATGGGTGTCTCCTCCTCCGTTGACCATTTAGCTCCAGGTCAACGAAGGATTGTCCTGTGATATTTAAAGGTGTGCCTCATTTCTGGGTATTTGACTTGTTTAACACTCGATCTCGGTGCAAAGTAGACAATTCATCAAAATCGGTCTTTGTTCAGCAAAATGTTCCGAGCCATCCATGATGTGGCACGCGATGAAACACTTCTGAAGTCATTTGAGTTACCAGTGATGATCAATGCCCTCGACATTGGCTTTGAACTCTTCAAAAAGTCATCTTTCTGCCAAACGTCTTTTCCCTTGTGCTGTAGTTTGGTAAAAACGTATTCGCATTTGCGTCACGATCACCAAAGATGTTGCCATAGCCACTGTCTTGCTTACCAGATCCTACCAAGTTTTTCCTATTCAGACTAAATCACAAACAACAATTACAACAAGGCGCAACTTACAAAGGAAATACTTGTACGTGAAAGTAGGCTAACACTACAATATGATTGAACAATTAAATTTCAGCTATGTGTTTGTATAACTTTATAGTATTGTATGATACTTGTAATAAATCGGGTTGCTTAAATGTTGAATCGCACTACGCCTAAATCAAAAGGCTTAGTTGTACATCATCTTGCTCGAGTTTGCACTTCATTTTCTGCGACGTTCACACTCTCCAGCTGGTTTTTGCCAACTAGCAAATCGTGGTGAACTATCAGCGTCCAATCATTGGGTTGTGGATACAGGAGGGCGTCGGGAGGTTGCTAAGTACGAATGCAGCGTACAAGGTTGCTCGAGGCGACTGATCGCCGAGAGGATCTCCAGCATCTTGTGACTCTTGTGTGGTTAGCAAAACTCCCCAGTGCATTCATACCTTGAAGATTGCACAGCTGTGGCTTCACCATTTGTTTCGTAACATAAATTCAGGCAGTTTGTCTGAGGCACAACTGCGCGTGCTAAGATTTCTGACCGATGTCAATTTTACGTCCAATCATTGGCCATCATTGGAGAAAAAAGCTTAAAAAACTTTCAGCATCATGCTAGAAATCGCACGTGGCACACTGATAACAACCGTATCATGAAAGGATAAGGTCTTATGTAGTTTGTACGGATAAGGTCTTTATAGAGTTTGTAAACGTGACTTAACTAAAGTAAGTGAACAAGTTCAGCGAAAAGCTCGAGAGGCAAATGTAAAATCTCCTGCTTTAATTGCACGTCTGCTAGTGCTAATCTGCACCCCAGTGCTATACCCTCACGCTTGTTAATCTGGTGATGCCACCAGCTAGCTTAACAATAAGTGTGTAAAGGGTGTGATCATAAAGGCTGTCAGACATAAGGGGAACACCTTTAATCAGTGTGAAAATCTACAATGGCACTCATGATGTTATCCCCGTAAAGTCTGTTATTTGAGAGCCTTTATGATTTTCCCTCCAAACACTTATTACTACGCTAAACTTTATGAGTGCTACACAGCACAACCATCTTTTGTTACGTGTAAGTAATTAGTTTCTCAGGCCGGTCGCAAGTCAAACGAGGCTTAGACGGTAGCACTGGGAAGAAGATTTTGTCAGCACACCCTTCAACAGCGTGTACCCATGGGCAAATACTAAATGCTTAATTAACCAGTCAGAGTCCTAGCTTCTCTTGTAAGGTTTTTTTTTTTTTTTTCATTTTGCCGGTGTGTGAAACTGAAAGCAAAATAATTCCAATTGGTTCCTTGGCAGCAGGTATTGCATTAACAAGAACTTGTACTGAACAGATGATTTCCTGCACATCACGATGTGGCTGAAACAGCGTATTCGCGATGGCAAACATATTTAGATTAAAAACATGATTTTTATTTAAAACGTTTGCGTAGCTGGCGAAAACTAGAACTTATTGCAAACGCTGTGACAACAAAAGTAAAGTCAATTTTCAACTGATGATTCAGGACGGATGATAAAAAATATGTGTATTATGTTAACATCATGTTCCGGTTACAAATGTTTATCTTTATGGCAATATCTATTTTCAAATTATTTGTTCTGCTGAAAGATTTGGGGTAAACAAGCCCCAATTATTTCGCTTGAGACCGTGCAGAACGACATATTTTCATATGTCGGTTTTAACACCCGTATTTTTAATAACGGTTTTTTTAAAGATAGTTAAAACCCTCTTAAAAGCAAAAACGGTGTTTTCTACTAGCTAAGCCCTCTTTCATACTCATAGTGATAAAGCAGTGAAATTTAAATGAAACCGACAAAACGAAGCAGTTAACTCGGAACAGTTACCATAAAGCATACGTGACCGTGCTGGTGGGCAGGTTTCTGACAGATCCCTAACTACATGTAACCGCTGACGTAAATGTTAATTGATCAAATAAAAGAGAAGATTAATTTTTAAACAGTTGCAAGCAAGAGTACGTTTAATTACAACTCTAACCGCGAACTGATGTTTAAGTGGAATGTTTTCAAAGTGACGTTAGTACACGTACGAGGCAAAACAAATTGTTTTAAGAGAAATAACCTCCATCTATTGCACCGAGAACACCAGGCGGAAAAGCTCGTGATCCTGGCACTTGAGCCAGATTTTTATCTGCATTGTAAATTATTCACTTGTTAACTGAAGAGCTGCCGAACGATATCAAGCGCAGAGCGCCTGTACTTTCCTTTTTCCTGGATTGACGGTCTCAACAGGATAAATTTTATTTATTCAAAACTGGCCGATATATAGGGTAAGTTAGGATACATGTGTATTGAATGTGCCTTTTTGTATGTTTTCTTAATTTTGCATAGTGATTGACATGTAAAGTGAACTTTACTCAGAACATATTATTATTTACAGGAAAAAATATAGTGAATCTAGAGAAATAAGTTAAATCTTGGCCTTCGCAACTAGAAAGTATGGACAATAAACTGAATGCTTGTGAACTGGCGTTCACAGATTTCAGCAGGACAGAGAAGATTATTTTGTCGGTTTGGTATGGTATCGCCGGTTTAGCTGCCATAATTGGAAACGCCGTTGTTCTTTGGTTAATAGCGAGACATAGGTCGCTGCGAACAATTTCTAACTTGTTCTTAACTTCACTGGCGGCAGCAGACTTGTTAGTAGGGTTTGTTATAGCTCCGGTTTGGATACTTGTTAGGTGTTTGTACTCAGATCGCGAACATGTGCACGTCTATGTTTTGACTATTGATTACCTCTGGATTCACACAACAGTAGCTACAACATTTAACTTGTGCTGCGTAACTCTGGACAGAAATATCGCCATCTTCCATTCTCTACGCTACCAAGATATCCTCACCAAAAAGAGATGTTATTCTGTCATAGCCTCCGTTTGGTTTATGTCCTTGGTTCTACCCTGCTCGAGGTTCTTTGTTGAGGACAGTTCCGCCATATTGGCTTTATGGATGTCTTTTACCGTAATAACTGTTCTAATACCTATGTTCATTATCACGGTGAGTTCGGTTTGGATTTTGAAGACCGCTGCAGAACAGTGCAAAAGAATGACTGCTGCCAACGCTGATTTATCACGCAACCAAGAGGCATTTAAAAGAGGCATAAGGACTTTGAAGGCCACCAGGACTGTAGGTATAGTGGTGGGGCTGTTTGTGGTTTGTTGGTTGCCGAGTTTAGTCACTTCTCTAGTGAATTATTTTATGCCGTCCGGCCATTGCGGCCATTTTTATTATTACAACTCGGTGTGGCCATGGGTAGAAGCAGCTGCGTTTACATCCTCAGGAGTTAACCCGTGGGTATACTGCTTGCGAAATGAAGACTTCTATGAGGCCTTGATTCGCAGTTTTCGTTATCTAAGGATTAAGGCGGACCACAATCATTTTCATTTAAGAGCAAATCCAGTATGAAACTGAGTAAACGCTGATGTCGATTGTCATGTAGTTGTGTAATTAATGCTGTGCTTTTAAGAATTGAATGTGGAAAAATAAACTATCCGAAGTGATTACAAAATAACCTAAACAAACCAGATCCTAGTCTGTGTTTTACCATGTATATTTTGGGATCTTCTACTGCGACGCATTTCCTCATTTCAAGAAATGACGATTTATTTCACTCGCGCTTTTTCTTACGTGTGCCTAAAGCGCTACGTGCGTTGACTTAACTTATTCTCGCTGCCGTGTCGACTTTTACCCTTTGGCTTAGTTTAGACACGTTTACTTTGACGTTTTAAAATTAATGACAGTAATAATTGAAATTGTGTGAAAATACTAGAAACGCAAGATCGTATGGTAATTAAAAGGTCTGCTGTCCTTCCTGTCAGCTTGTCACATGTCAATAATTGCTTATCGGCTATATTGCAAAGCAACTGGTTACGTACATATATTGACTTAAAGGCGTTCAGTTTAGATAATAAAGCTTTTATATAACGCCATGTTGATAGAGTAAGAAATAAATGTGCGAAAGCACTTCATCGTGCCAGAATGTTTTTGGTAGACTTGTTGTTGATTTTGTTTTCTCAGACTAGCTATTAATGCATGTATGAGTAACGACGCAACTGTTGCTTTACGGTCGTTTCGCCTACGGCCAGTTGGTTAACCTTGAACGAGCTTTAAGAACGAAAAAGAATATATATTGCATTTTCTTTTCCTAGGGCAACATGCTTTAAGAACGAGAAATGATATTTATTACATTTCCTTTCAACATATAGGGCGTTAAAGAACCAAAAAATATACCGTAGGCGAAACGCCTACCCTTTATATTACCCTTTTTACAACTTTTTACCCCTCATTTATCAAGTATTCTAATACGTGATATGTTTCCCTGCTTTTGCCGGGTGCATCTGTGTTCAAGGCATAACGAAACCCACAAAATGGGTAAAACCACGTCAACGAACCCATTAGGTGTGCTCCAAGATCTCAGTGAATTTCCAGACCTCGAACATAAAACTAGAGGCAAGGGGTAAACTGATCCTCTTTGTAGAGAAACATCGGTTTTATTTTATTTTATTTTGTCTGTTTTTTTACGCCATAAGGATCAGTTTCAGTGCCGTGCACTCATCCCAGCACTCATAAAACTAGAGGCAAGGGGTAAACTGATCCTCTTTGTAGAGAAACATCGGTTTTATTTTATTTTATTTTGTCTGCTTTTTACGCCATAAGGATCAGTTTCAGTGCCGTGCACTCATCCCAGCATGCCTATGGAAAGAGAGAGAACTGGGGACAAATCAGGTGCTTCTAATTGAATCCACCTGCTGCATACTTTCACCCACATACACATATGCTTTTGATTTCTAATTAGTTTGTGGTGGCAAAGGCAAAATAAAAAAGCAAACGAGAAAGCCAGTGCCGTAGTCCTTACGGCTGGTCTTCATTTGCAGCGCTTATTTTCGTTCTTTAGATCAGACGTGAGCGCCTGGAACCGCCTGAAATTTAACCCTCTATACGAATTTTACTCACTCCCACTGAACCAAAAATTTCCGGCTAAAGAACAGCTTCAAAGTTCATGAAACTACTGACTGCGCAAGAGTGCGGTGAGTACGGCCCAGAGCAGGCTTGAGAATCTCATTACGCTCAGTCCAAAGGTCCAAAACAGCACAATTTCAATGTTCCATTCCAGAAAAGTTGGTAAAATGTACTCTTTTTAAGACCAAAATGGTCAAAATATACACCCCTGCCCCCGCAGTTCGTGACTTCATGAAAAAAAATGATCTAAATTGTTCCTCGGGAAGCGAGGAGGGCCGAAGGCCCTCCGAGTGTAGCGAGGTTTATAAATTTGTCGCGTGGGGATCGCGCGAGGATTGCTAAGGGCGGTCAAATCTCGATCTGCCCATATATCTTTACTCTTGATGTACTAGTAATTATTATCAACATGTAATTACTTTTCCAAGTATGATCAAAATTACAGATTACACAAGGGAAATGAAATTATTTCACAAAATAGGTTTCAGTTCCCACAACAATTTGCATATTTGTGTATGAGCAGTAAAAAGAATTTAAATTCTAAGTTTAGGCCGTTCCCGAAAAATATTTGCAAGAAATAATTCATATTGGATCAGTAAGAATTTATAACAGTTTATGTTTTCCGTTATGGATATTGACCCTATTAATAGTTTAAAAATAATATTCAGATGGATCAGAAAGGACAATTCCTGTTCACAATTTGGTTTGGAAATGCACTCACAAGTACTGCTCTGCCTAGCAATTACCACTTTAAAATGTGTAGCGGGTATAGGTACATACATGCATGTATTTGATGTGAAACAAAAATTACTGCTTAACATTGATTAATTCGGTAAATTGTGATCGTCCGGGTGAGTGTAGTCCTGAGAAGGACTGTTTGAGGTGACATTGACTGACGTTTCGACAACCTGAGCGGAAGTCATCATCAGAGTCGACTTCCGCTCAGGTTGTCGAAACGTCAGTCAATGTCACCTCAAACAGTCCTTCTCAGGACTACACTCACCCGGACGATCACAATTTACCGAATTATGATATGACTCCTGGGTTCAAACCATTTACAGTTTTAACATTGATTATTGACAATAATTTCATGCTACATACAGTGACCAGCATCACAGGTCTCCTCGCAGTGCACAAGCAAGCACCAAAATCAGGGGAATTGAGATCCTGATCACCTTCAGCATGATCTGTCTATGTGAAAGTTTACTTACTTCTTAAGGTTTCACATGCTATAATCCACATTCACCCTTTCCCTTAATTAGCTACTCTTGCTTTCCATACCAACTGACCTCCCTAAGCCCCAATGTAAGCCTGCAAATTCTCCTTACTGGTCTTTATACATTTCTTGTAGTACTAGTGCAGAGAACTTCTTTCTACTGAAATTAACACTATTCATGTTTGGTGATCAATTCCTTAATTCTGATGACCTAATTAAAGCATTGCTATTGTAGGGAGATGCTGGTAACTGGGGATTCAAGGGTTAACTTATTATTTTATTGTGACAATTATCTAATCCAATTTTTATAGTGTGTTGGGGGGAATGAATAAACATGCTACCACATCAATATGAAACTCTGTGCTTTGCTTGCCATTATTCTGTATTATTCTTATTTCAATTTTTGGGTGAAAATGGATAATTTTTCTTAATACACTGCATCACTCTTCAGCAGTAGTAGACTCCTGCTACAGTATCTCAACCATTCAAGGGAAATAATGAATTGTGTTAGCTATTGACACTTGTCAATACCCAGTAAATAGAACAAAAGCTGTACAACAGAGTCTAAAGGAAATGGCTGGGTAAATGTTGGAGATAACAAGTTCCAAGTTGGAATTTGAACTGCATTTCTGATAAACCTATACTCTCACCCAACCAAAATAAACAACAGGTCCACAGCAATACTATATACATCCTCTCTAGAGAGCAATTTACCTTATGTCAGAATGAAGAGAAGTGGGGGGGAGGGGTGGGGTGGTGGCTGAACGTATTTTCTTATACATGACAGAGGATTGGATGCAAGTTACATGGAAACGACTGGGAACCAGAATGTTGATCTTAACTCACAATTCGGGACCATTGTGGCCACCCATCCACACCTCCAGTTAAACCGAAATTCTATCCTCTCCCGACCCCCATCAATCAGTTTTGTGGTGCACCCGTGCCCGAGCTTCGCGAGGTTCTGCGAGTCACGTATTTCTAGTAAATTAGTACTTTCTTCAGTCAGCTACGGACGCAAAATATGTAGGGGAAACGGAAATCGAATATATAAGCCTGAAACGGGATTAAAACTGGCCAAGCTAATAAAGTGGCGGCTGTCGGAATACATGAGAAAAGAACATCTGAAGAAGCGGACAGGACGATTGTTATCGAGGATTGTTGGAGAAACCTCCCTCAGTTTTTCTCGACTCAGCGGGTTTTTTTAAACGATTTTCTGAGGCCTGTGTTTGTCTTATGTCTTTCGTCACTGCATTAGTGAGAAAAGAAATGTTTTACGACTGTACAGCCAGATAGAAAATAATAAAAATAATGAGTTCTTCAATCAGATGAAGGCAATTCGACTATTGCACCAGTCGGAAGATAACACGAGAGAAAAATTAATAAGAAACACATAATACAGCAACCAAAAACGCATTTGTTTGTTTATCTCATAACAAGCTAGTGTATAGCCTGTTCCAGGCTCCGAGATAGTGGGGAAAGCGTGAATTGAGAAAACGAGCGCGAAAAACGCGTAGGGGCTGGGGCGTCTTATTTTCGCGTTCCCTTTCTAGTTTTCGTGCCGTCCCTACTATCTGAGAGCCTGGAACAGGCTAGCTAGTGTAGGGTAGCCAGTTCATTTTGCCGACTTTGATAAATCCAATGGAAATTACAACGAATAAGAACTGGTGACCTTCAAATGATTGAAACTGAAAAACATCCCTTTCAGCTTTTTTGGAGGTGCTAACCGTTATTGCCCTTAACAAAATAATGTACACTGAATAACCATTTAGTGAAAAATGCTCAAGTGATTGACCGGCTTCAGGCATTAAAGACACAGTCAGAAGTCATTAGCCGCTCTGCAAAAAGCCGAGTTAGAAACTGCTGATGCAAATTCTCTTTGCTACCTAAGAGAACTGAATTGCTCCCCCGTGATGATAAATTGTTTTATTCTTACAACCAGCTTAGAAACCTGGAATTGTGTCTTTTAGCAAGAATTCAGATGCCGATCGCTGTGCGAATCAGTCAAGGACTCGAATTCTCGGAATCTTTTAAATGATAAAACGTTGCGGCATTTTCAAAAGGCGGGTAATTTTTAATTTCCTTTCAATAGACATATACGTCATTATTGATAAGTTAAGACTATAAAACGAGACCATTTCCTCCTCTTATATGCAGAGGTAATGAGATTATTTAAATAATATTTCAACTATTCTTTGTTTCACGAACTCGCCATTATTTGACAAGTAAGAAACACCGTACAAAGTTTGTTTAAGAGCAATTACCAACGCATACACGATCGGGAACCGTCTTATCACAAAAAGAACATTGATGTTTCAAGTGTCTTTAGCCCATTAATGATATAAAGACGTATTTTAAAAGTACGAAAGAACAATGAATACGCTGACTCAATTTTCTAGCTCACCAGGCTGTGAAAATATGCAAATGTTGTTTTTATCACCCATCGTTTTCATCGCAGACACCAGAATGTCATAAATCAAGGTGATTCAGTGACTATCGGAATTAGTACTTGCCCGTTCATCTTAGTTGTACATTTAGGTGCTTATAGCGAGAGAAAAGCAGTTCGCTCAGAAGGCTCAAGAGAGCAAAAGGCAACTCAAGCAAGAAAAACTGCATCAAATAGTGCTGGTAAGTTTGCATGAATTGTAAGTTGTTTGTTTGGCTGCGGTACAGAAGGCTTTTTCAGTTTATACATGTTACAGCAGTTGTCATCACTGAACTACGTTACGTCCTGATTGACTAAAGTTCAAGATAATCGGCTGAGTTTATAAGAGCTTTGCGGGACCAAAATGTTCAATAGTTTGAATTGCGGCATTATCGGGTTTTACACTAAAGTATAACGATGTAATAAGGAAAAAACAATCTCATAAGTGATCGTGTCACGGAAATCGAACGAGCTAAGCTTTGTGACTTTTCTTCACCTGTTTCCATGAAAAACGGTAACAAGTTAGCATACTTAATTCATAATCGTAATGAATGATAAAATGAGCAACAATTCAACGTTCTCATGACGTTGTTGTAAAGTTTAAAGCTTTTCTTATGGAGTTTAATGTCTTTAGTTTTTCTCAGGTTAGATTGTTCATATGTTCATCGACACTTCCACAGCTTTCATAGATTTACACTTAAGCGTTGCGTCTTTTGTTTTTACTCCGAGAGGCGTTCTTGGATAATTTTCAGATAATGATAAATAGCACTTTTCAATCTTCACCGACCTCTCCACCGACACAGCAGTTATTTGTTCGACTTAAAGCAGATAGTTGCAGATCAAACGAGCAGGTTATCTCTCAGTTCTTACATAAACGACATAATATTGCATTTATCACCATAAACTAGTATGAAAATGAAACTAAACCACTAATTAAAGCACACTGGATCACTCCGTACTTTGGTCAATTAAGTTGATGTCGCGGTAGACTGCCTTGACTCAATAGCTCACAAGAATCTATTATAGACACATCAAGTGTTAAAGCAGATTTTCTTGTCATCTCTTTAAGATTTTAGCCATAATATGGTGATTGTTTTAGTTTTTTAGAATATACACCATACTGAGCACAGCTGACTCTTACGTTCATCTGAAAAACGTTTCTCCAAAATCAATTTCTAGAAGACAAGGCAATTACCATAACGATTGATCTTTCATTAACTTAAGGACTGATGTTCCTTACGCAGCAACTAGAATGGTATATTTTAAGTTATACCAACATTTTTGCGATAGTCAGATTTCGTGCCGACTCAAAAATTTTCGGTAGTGTAAATCGGCCTTCTGACGACGTCAGATGCAAAGGGCCAATATATTTAGTCATTTACTCTTTGTCAAGGTGGATATTTACTTTTATCTTAACTTGACCGTTGTGAACTCTGTCGCTATTTTTATCCCCCCCAAAAATCCTTTTCCTGCTTAAACCTCTTTGTTGGCTTTTAAAGGTCACCGCTTCTTTGGATTACACAAAATTGTCAGACTTATTGTCGCTAGTCATGATTAATGCTTATCGTGATACAGACTTCAAGCTTAAAATAATCTGACTTTGGTTAAGTTTTGAATATTTATGATACAAACCCGTTCAAGCAAACACGTATTGTTTAAGCAATCGACCAAGCACCTAGTTTTCCACTAGACGAACGAGTGCTTGTCCCATGCCTACGAAACACTGATTTCGAAAGATTTTCAAAGATAAGTGAATCCAAGCCCAAACTTGTTTTCTTTAATAAAATTACGAAAAACATGTAACTTGCAAGTTACATTCAATTGTTTATATACCCTTAAAAGATCCCAATAGCTAGTTTGTGTTTGAGTGTTTGAGTTGTTTTTGTTTTTGTTTTTTTTTTTAACTCGCTATTTCTATGTAATCAAGGCCCTCTCAGCATCCGTTTGATCAGCAAGGCTAAGCAAACACGTAATAACAGTCTTACGTATAAAAACTATCGCCTTATTTGACAATGAGTCTAGCTGAGCGTATTGCAAACATTCAAGTGACTTTAATTTAGAGCAACTCAAAAGAGCAAAGCATACCAAACTATTGGGTTGCCCGCAAATCACTTTTTCATCGAGGCCATTAACTCATTTTCCCTCAGTCATTTTCTCAATACTGTTATTCAGTAGCAGTGACGATTTATTGGAAAGTATTTCACTATTTTAAGGTACAATGAGCTACTCGAATGTAATTCACGGGAAAAAAATATCGATTAATTGATAGAATACACATTTTTGGCCTACATAAATGTTACTTGGATTATCAGCAGGTTTTTTTCCTTATGATATTTTTTTTCTAGAAAATGGCTTTTCAATTTGTTTATAGACAGAATTCCTACTTTGGAAGGTCTAGGGGTAACTCTAACATCAAGGTTTATGGATACGTTATACCCAGGTAAAACTGAATTGTCCCCGTTCTAATAGAAAGCTGTCATATTATGTCGGATAAAATGAAACATAGAAGTAAAGTGCGTCAAGTATGAAGTGGACATAAGAGAAAGGAAATTAATCTCGAGACAATTCCGCAAGGCATGTTGAACAAACAAAAGAAACTGTTACAAAACTTTCAATAGAGATCTAAAAGCAAATAAGCAAGTAACTGAAGATTTCTCTCCATTTTTTAAATCTCCTCTTTCAATTCAAAGTATGAGCAGGAAGGAAATGTGAAATAACTGGAGCGATTCCGTTCACATCTCGGCAACTTAAACTCACTGTGTGAGTCTTTAAAATTGACTTATTCCTACATTTTTGGAAATATAACAATATAATTTTATACGGAGATGTAAATTTGACATTTCGCCGTCTCGAACTCTCCTTTTGGAGAAAAGGAGGTGAAAGGGTATTCTACGAAGAAGGATTGGCGCTAATACCGTTATAGATAGGATTACGTTTCAAAAATGATGCATTTGAGTCACAAGCGCGAAACGCATCGCCCCGATTCTTCGTTTCTGGGGTTTCAAAGTTAACAATGGAGCCATGGAGCATATATGGTAAAAGGCACCATTTTATTCAGCTCTTTATGGGTCGGCCTGTTGTTTTCACTACAGTGCTCTATGCACTCAGTTACTGCCGACATGGAGAGCCTTCCTCGGAATCTGAGAGAGACTGGTCTGTCTTCAGTAAGCGGTTGGTTAGGTGACTACACAGTGGGAGACGAACGATAAATAATTTCCTTTGTGCAGCACAGCGTATTTCTCAAAGTTATTTATCTTTGTTTTCTTTCCCTCAAACAGCTGACAAAAGAAAGAACCTATAATTATGGGGAGCGTGTTTCTTCGCTTTAAGATAGTTTTGATCTTCCTGCTTATTCGCTTGGTTAGGACGAAGAATGTACACATAGCCGTCCTGTTGCCGATATCAAGGCCAGGGTTTGCAGACCTGGGGAGAGCTTTACAACTCGCTGTAGAGCCTGCTGTTCAAGATGTTTATAGCCACAACACGCTTACACGGGAATGGAACATAACGTACACTATCAAAGATAGCGCATGTCACAAAAAATTCGCGGTTGGGAGAACTTATGAATCACATAATGCCGATGTTTTTATCGGACCTGCGTGCTCCGATTCTTGCTTGTCAGCGGCTTTACTGGCCTCATACTGGAATAAACCAATGATCTCTTACTCGTGTTCATCAATAGAGCTAAGTCACCGCGGTTATTATGCCACTTTTGTTCGCACACAGCCCTTCAGTAGGACGTATATGGACGAGACACCAGACATACTTTATCGAGCCATGGTTGTCTACAAGTGGAAGCGCGCTGCTATCATTTCCACTGAGGATTATGTGTGGTCGCCAATCGCTGTCTCCATGGCAGAGATTTTTCAAAGCAATAACATCAGTGTGCCTTTCAAAGGATTTTATGTCCCAAGTTCTTCATTTTCCTACAAGACGTTTCTGAGACAAGTCAAGGACGAAGCGAGAGGTCAGTATTTTTCAAAATACGAATTAAATTAAAAATAAATAATTAGACTTGAAAATCTTAACGGTGGCCAGTTTACCTTCAATGAACTTAGTCGATGTCAAACGAAACTACATAGTCTGCGTAGGAAGCACTTAAGTTCTAATTTATTGGGCGCGATTTTGAGGACGCGGGTAGAATTCGCGCAAAATTCCCCGCGCGTCCTCAACATCGACCGACCTATGTGAATCAACCTTTTTTTAATTAAACGACTATGGTTTTACCCACTGAATAAAAAACAATAACAGTCAAACACATTCATCACGACCAGTGTCATGTCTCACCATATCCTCGCACTCCATCTATACCAAGGTTTTTTGCTTTCTTGGATCAAGCCTCGCTATATTCTCGTACCCCATCTATACCAAGGCTTTTGCTCGACAAGTTTTCTCACTACATTCTCGCGCTGCACCCCAACTGTAATAAGACTTTTGCTTGGCTGTTTCACCATATTATTGCAGCCCATCAAAGGCTTTTCCTTGGTTGTATCACCATATTATTGCAGCCCATGAAAGGCTTCTCCTTGGTTGTATCACCATATTGTTGCAGCCCATCAAAGGCTTCTCTTTGGTTGTCTCACCATATTATTGCAGCCCATCAAAGGCTTTTCCTTGGTTGTATCACCATATTGTTGCATTCCATCAAAGGCTTTTCCTTGGTTGTCTCACCATATTATTGCAGCCCATCAAAGGCTTTATCCTTGGTTGTCTCACCATGCTATTGCAGCCCATCAAAGGTTCTTCCTTGGTTGTCTCACCATATTATTGCAGCCCATCAAAGGCTCTTCCTTGGTTGTCTCACCATGTTATTGCGGCTCATCAAAGGCTTTACCCTTGGTTGTCTCACCATCTTATTGCAGCCCATCAAAGGCTCTTCCTTGGTTGTCTCACCATATTATTGCAGCCCATCAAAGGCTCTTCCTTGGTTGTCTCACCATCTTATTGTAACTCATCAAAGGCTCTTCCTTGGTTGTCTCACCATGTTATTGCAGCCCATCAAAGGCTCTTCCTTGGTTGCATCACCATATTGTTGCAGCCCATCAAAGGCTCTTCCTTGGTTGTCTCACCATATTATTGCAGCCCATCAAAGGCTCTTCCTTGGTTGTCTCACCATCTTATTGCAACTCATCAAAGGCTCTTCCTTGGTTGTCTCACCATCTTATTGCAGCCCATCAAAGGCTCTTCCTTGGTTATCTCACTACGCTATTGCAGCCCATCAAAGGCTCTTCCTTGGTTGTCTCACCATATTATTGCAGCCCATCAAAGGTTCTTCCTTGGTTATCTCACCATACTATTGCACCCATCAAAGGTTCTTCCTTGGTTGTCTCACCATATTATTGCAGCCCATCAAAGGTTTTTTCCTTGATTCCATGTATCATCATGCTATTACAACCCATCAAAGGCTTTTGCTCGGTTGTCTCACCATATTATTGCTCTTTCTCATTTCTTTCAGTTGTCTACCTTCTCGCCTTCAGTGATGAGGTAGCCAAGCTTTTGGTTGCGGCCAATGAACTGGGAATGATGAATGGCGATTACGCTTTCACCACACTTGATTTTACCATTCAGAATAGCTGGCAAACCAAGCCGTGGGCCGGAGGGAGGAGCATGGCAGAATTCATGGCACTGTTTGATGGCATTATCAACCTTTCAGTAAAGGGACCACATGGAGAAAGATTTGAAAATTACTCACGGCAGCTTCACGAAACGATGAAAGCAAATAATATATCACAAACGTCCGTTGTAAGTATCTAGTTTACTGTCAGGAGCCTCGTTGCCATGTGCGTTTAGATGGCACATGCAGGAAACATTCCATATTTAGAATGCATACTTAAATCTTCTTCAACCCGGCCAGTAGCAAAGCAGACTAGAAAATTCGTTTACCACAGCCCATCACTGTCCAAACTTTGATCCAAGGCAATTCCAGCTACTTAAGTCTCGGACACACGATGCATCATTGCGCGCAACATTTCTTCAAGAAGTTGCACGCACTATTGCAGATAATGGACACACGGTGTAACAGTTGTGCGTGATTTGCAGAAGTAGGAGCCGATTCTACTTCTGCAACAGTTGCACGCAAGGGTGGACACACGGTTGCGCGCAATGTTGCACCGTGTGTCCGGGCCTTTAAACTAAGTATGGAAATCACGGAAAGCATGTTAATGACATCAAGGCATTTTTGCAGTAATACAATTATGATCAAAATTTTTTATTGTTTCAAAATAATTGTAATAATTGTAACCCTGTTCTTAAATGAAAATTTTTTTTCCAGACTTTTCAATTTTCTGCGTATCTCCACGACGCCATACAACTGTACGCTATCGGTCTGAACCGTTCTCTGAGCCGCGGAGGAAATAAATCGGACGGCTTATCAATCATTTCCAACATAACTAATAACAAAGTTATATTCAAAGGTAACGTAAAGAAGCGATGTCTCTCAAAAGTTATAAAGTGCTATATTTTAATTAATTTAATGATATTCTGTTACATATAAAGCTTAACGTAGAATCACCTTTGAGCTTGTACCAGTGTTTATACAGCTCGTTTATATACAGCTATTTCAATTAACGTTGTCGGATTTTAAAGCCTCGAGCTCACGCGACAGGTTAGTATGGGTGGCTGTATATCTTTTGCGATTCGGCTGTAATTTCACGGCTGTCATTGCCACAGGATGGGTGAAAGTACCATAAACATTTGCCTATGTGATTTATTTTTTGTTGTGGCGAGCCATAGCCCAAGTTTTGTAATTTTATTTAAAATTACCCATAGCACCTTGCATCTTGTCGCGTAGGCTTTCCGACAACGTTAACTGAAATTGCTGCAAATTGTGGTTCATGAGCCCTGTGACAGGTGTAGTAAAGACAGGATAGCTGGTTCTCAAAAAGTGCAGAATACTTTAAGATTCACCAGATTAGAGCAGGTGTGTTTCGTATCTAATCTTTGTAGGAGTGTCGGGCAACGTGGCCATCAACTTCGAGGGTAACCGTGTGCCAGTGTTTGTATTTAGCAACAGACAACATCGCGGTTGGACACCCATAGTGGAAATCGACCAAACAAAGCCACAAAATGAGAGTGTGAAACTGTACAACACGTCAACAGTTTGGCCAGGTGGAAGTACAACTGTGCCTCTGGATGAACCTAAATGTGGTTTTCATGGAGAAAAATGTGTAACTCCCACAGGTAAGCGAACAGCAAGTTATAGTATTATAAATGTCCAAATTTGCTCCTTTAGCTGATTTTCATCTTTCTTCATTTGAAATTGAATCAATGAAAATTCGATTCATCCGTACATTTGTATACTGTATATAGGGGAGGATTTCAGTTGTTATTAATGAATCTGGTACTCCTTGAATGGATGCTTGAGACAAAGGCTTCTTTGCTCAAAGTCTGAGAGGTGTTTTTGAATTGAAGCTACGAAGAGATATTCCCTAATGTCTTTGAACAAAACTTTTTTTTTGATTTTTTTTTTTAATTTGCAATCACACTACAACAATGACAACCACAACAACAAAATACAAAAAGGGGAAAAAAGGAAAGCAAGAAAAGAAAAAAAAATTAGTGCCGACCTGCAAGATTTACGCTACAAAATTAATTATACAACTTACAATACAACGGAGAATGACCTATTTACACAACATTACGTACATTAGTTTTCTTATAATAATATTGCCTACAAATCTTACATTGCAGTGTGTTGACTTACTATTTTTATAGTGGTTTTACCTGGTGTCACTTACAATGTTACATTCTAGTATTAACACAATTGTGCTTACAATAATATTTCATATGAAAAAAATAATAAAGACAAGGAACAAAGGGAGAAGCATATGAGAGGGGCTGTTGACAAAGTATCAAAAAGGAGAGATCGGTTTTAACTTGAAATCTCAATTTTCCATTGAATTTTAAATTTATTTATAAATTGAGAACATTCAGGATTTATCTCACCACTTTTACAACTACATAGGTACTTTTTTATTAGCAAGACGAGTAGATCTAGTTGGCGTCTAAGGTTGCCGTTTATGGAAGGAGAGGGGTAGTTCTGAAATAAAAATTGCTCAGTTGACAAATTTATAAACGTTCTATTGATTGCATTGAACCACCATAAAATTTCCTGATAAAATTTAACATTGATAGGACATTCTAAAAAGGTGTTTTCCAATGAGTCAGGATTTTTACACTGAGCGCAAATGTCATCATTTCTGATTTTGAATCTCTTGAGTTCTCTATTAGTTAGTAAAATTCTATGAAGAAATTTAAAACCAAATTCTCTTAACTTGTTGGCAGCGGTCGTTTGGTAGATTGTGTTAAATATCTGTTTCCAACTATGAGCAAGGTTGGGTTTGGACCAGACTTTTTCCCAACTTGAACAAAACTATATAATCCATGATGTACCAGCCCCTGAAACAAAAAAATGTGAATTCACCTGTCTCTTACCTTCGCGACTTCCTGCAGGTCATGTATTTCTAATTACTACATATAATGCCGTCTTTAGCGTCTAAAAGAAGAAACTCTCGCCATATGGTTGTAAGAATCAGAACTGAACAAGTGTAATTCTTACTTGAAAACAAAGTGATTTGTAGCCGGGGGATCACTCTTAGAGTGTTACGTAACAGGCCAGGAGAGAGGGGGCGGGAAGTCTATGCGAGACAGGATAAGAGAGGGCGGGAAACGGGATTCATAAGCTGGTGGGATACGGGATATAATTGTTGAAGCTGTCTGTTCCAGGAAGGTTGGTCCGGCGAATGTAAAAAAAACAGTCGTGATACCCCAAGTCCAACACTTGTTGTGTTGTTTGTGTTCTAAGGCTTGAACAAGCCAATTTTTCAATCACATCAAACTGTCGATGCTATATTTTCTTTTTCCTTTCAACAGAAGAGCCCGACGAAAAATTCAATTACTTGTGGCTTTTGTGCCTGCTATTAGTGTTGGTGGTTATTGTTCTCCTCATTGGCTTCCTGTACTACAAGTGAGTTTGCTTGTGACACAGACTTCCCTACTATGACTCAGACTAACAAAAATTTGTTTCCCCTTTAGACACCAAATGAACACCCTATTTTACTGACTAGATATCTTAATGAAGTTTACTGTAATCATTAATATAATAGCTTCCCGTTGAATTGGTTTTTACAGAGTTGTCAGCCCGTCATTTGTTTCCAACCATTTTTTGCTTTGTTTCTTTTTTTTGTTTTTTTTTTGTCGTTGTTGTTTAAGTCACTGCCAATTTTCTTCAGTTTTGAAGCGCTTTGCAGTGAAATTAATGACACGACTTAGTACAAAGAAGCAAAATAATCACTTCTAAATCTAAAGCCTCAGTATTGAGGTCATCTGAACTGTCCGTGCGAGAAACAGTAGAAAAACAGTGAGCGGACAGGCTGAACAAGAAGCTGTAGGATTTCAAAACTGTTTTGAAGACAAGATATTAACGTTAGTAGTAACGAAATGTCCATACCGAAAAATGCCATTAAAAGAGAGCACGGCCATGAAGGCTACTGTTATTTCTGAAATTTCACTTGTCGTTGATGTAAGATAACATTAGAAAATCAGCTGCCGAATAAGGAGCATGACTTTGAGGTATCCTTTAGGTTCATTCATGAATTTCCTTTTTTAGAAAAAAGGTTTATGAAAGAGATCTTATGAGCACGTCATGGATCATCGATTACAATGACATCATCTTATGCAGCCCTGGAAGCCGAATGTCAAGCAAAGTAAGTAAATTATTTTACAACCAATTTTACAACATTCAGGCCAGGGGTAAAGGCCAAGAAACAGTGCCGAATGCAATTTCTAAATTGTAAAATAAAGAATGTAGTCACCGATAACCTACATGAAGACTCTTGTTTCTATCATGTTACATGCGTACAAATACTTTTGAGCCAACCAGTTTAAATCACCTTTCTGATAATCAATCATGCATTTGCCAGACTACTGAAGCCTGTATTTCTTTCACATTTCAGGTAAGAACTGGCCCCGGTTCGTTCATCAGTCACATGGGAGGTGAAATGAACGTTAATCTAACAAACGTAGGGCGATACAAGGTAAGAAAGAACTAGATAGATTAAGAAAAGGTGTATTTAAGGGTTGGATTACATAGTAATGACCATCAGTTGCAGGGAATCGCCTAATACCCAGCAAGCGCTAGTGGCATAATCGCTGCTAATTTTTTGCCATTTTTCTGGACAAAACTCTGCTTCGAGACGAAAACTTTCAAACGTCGATACACTTGGCGTAGCATCCAATTTCCTTATAAGGAGAAAAGCAACGTTATTCGCTGATAACCTGCAGTGTGCAGTGAATCAGTGAGAACGATAGAAACTCAACAACTGAAACTGAGAACTTATCAAGTAATAATATCAAATCTATCAGGTCTACAAAAGAAATACATTGTAAGCCCATTGCATTTTAAAAATATACCTTGTTACATCTTAAAATTGCAATTTTTAACATGAAACCGAAGTTTTGCAAATTTTGGAGAATTTGTCGAAACTATCTTCTACTAAAGATCAATATATAAGCGATTTTCTTTTTTCGCTACAACTGAAATGTACATAAATGTATTTTAAATGCAAAATTGTAAGTTTTTGTAGTCAATAATTATATATTAAAAGTTATGAACCTTAGATAAAAATATTGTCAACTGGGGAAATACAAATGGATACATTGGCCTGCTCCCAATGTATGGGTCTTCAAGCTCAGTTGGTAGATCACTGCAGTGCGAACGCAGAGGCCACGGGTTCGAATCCCGTTGAAGCCCCGAAAATCTTTTTTTCAGGTTTTATTCGCAATTGCTTAAATTACGAATACAACTGCGATGGTCACATCTTCATTTCAGTTATGAATCTTTTAGCACTTTTTGAAATGATTATTCCTCACCTTGTAATATAATCAGATTCCATGTTGTGTTTCAGGCTGAACTGGTGGCGTTAAAGCGAATAAGAAAAAACACGTTAATGTTGACGAGAGAAGTGTTCGTAGAAATGAAACAGGTACATATATCATGAAATGATGGAATATGGAATTGACTGCAGCAACATGATGGTAACCACAAATTTCTCGGGTGATATGTTTATCGGAGCTGTTTCAAGGTTTCTAAACGATAGCGTAAGCCGAAGTCAAACTAGAACCAAATTCAAAACAAAATTGCTACGACCAGAAATTCCACTGACGTGCCCCTCACCATTGGGGTCTGTTTTTACCCTGGTGCCCAGCCCAGTGCTGACCGCGCTAATGCGGCCTGTCGTCAGTGATCTTCAGGGACTCCACCACGACAATTTTGACGTGTATGTGAGTTTGTCGAAGGACTAGTTTCCTAACTTCACAAGGTATGTTCTATCGGTCTACAAAAACACATTCCTATGTCAATGGCACGTCGAGTCGGAATGGGAGATGAATCTGTTTGGGGGAGAAAATTCAAGCCAGTTTGACACGATTCGAGGGGAGGAGCTCGTTGAAGTGTAGAAAGGACACAAACCGCTTAATTTAGCTTAAATCTCGCAAAATTCTGTGAAACACAACAGTTAACACAGAGTGATGTTTCATGATTTTAATTTAGTAATTTCGCTTTATTCATGGCTAATAGTTGTAATTTTGAACTTGGTCATACAAACATCTCATATTTAAGCTCTATTTCATTCATATGTGACTACTATCCTTTTATCTCACGTTATTGTTACCTTTTTTAGGTCCGCGACTTGTTGCATGAAAATGTTAATCAATGCATTGGAATGTGTATCGGATGCCCAAATGTCTGCCTTGTCTCCGTATTCTGCAGTAGAGGAAGTCTGCAGGTAACAAACGTTTGTCAACTGTCAGTTTTGCGGAGTATTTTACCACACTAGACAGTACAACTGTATTTTATTGCCTTGTTTTCCAGTTCAATTTAGTTTCTAACACCACAAATTCTTTAATTCCAGTAATGCAGCACTTGTGTTCTTTTTTTTGTGAACTGGTATATGTATTCCTTCGAAGTTAATCCGAAAATATACACACATGTATAGTTTGCTGAGGTTAATAAAAACCACCGAAGAGATGACAAGTGGCAAGATTATTAGCGGGACGTACATACATTGTACATGTACATGTACGTGTGCGTACATACATGTGCATAAATTTACATATCTATGCATCTTGTTTTGGGATAATGCTAAATGGTAACTGCTATTGTTTAAAGTGGATGTGCACTTAGGTACACTTCGTGCGTACGTACATGGTCCTAGGTTTTGAGGTGTCTGAGCAGTAATTGGCAGGTGGTGGTTCAAGTTCATCTCTGGGCTTGATTTTTACATGTCTATATTATGTTTCTTCTTTTCGTCTTTCTTTCACTTTTTTGTTGTTGTTTTTGCTGTTCTTGTTGTTTTCTCGCTGGAGCACCGCGTTTACAAAGTGGTTAAATATCTGAGGGAGTGGCAAGGTCAGGCGTTCAATCGGCTGCGGGTCGTTTTTAGTACCATGAAGGCCGGCAGACAAGTTACACCTTAGAGCATGTACTTTCATTTTTGATTGGCATTTTTCCAATAAAGGCAGTTTTTTAGGGAATTTACTATAAGCTCCTGTCCAGAATCGCAATCGTACTAAACAAGCTTAAAAATCACTGGATTGAACTTGTAGATATTCTCGCAGATCTAAGTCGCAGCCTGTTTATCTGCTTGATTTTGCAGGGTTTCCTGCATGCATATTTGTGCTATGTTTTAATAAGATATATACATACAAGAAACGCTTATTGCAAAGAAGATAGTTTCTCCGATTAAAATACATGGCATACAATTCATTTGCTTGAGTAAAAAAAAAAAGAAAGAAAAGAAATCTAGGAATACACTTTTTTGGCTTAGACGTCTTTTCTGTTTCTCTTTATTGAAGGATCTTTTAGCAAACGACGATATCAAACTTGATTGGCTTTTCAGGATGTCATTTGCCAGCGACATCGTTAAGGTAGGACCATCTCCTGCTTTATTTGCGGGTGTTAATCGTTGATTTAATAAATCCTTTATCCATATACATAAACATGTGGCTTGAAATGACCTTATGATGATTGTCAAAGCGATGATAGTGACCCCCGCCCCCTCCCTCCTTCCAGTCTTTTCCTTTTTCTATTTTGCCATTGATGAATCAGCGGAGAGATATTATTGAAATAAATATCGGCAACCTAAATCGACATTTTTCAATGAAAAATTGTAAAATGCCAAAAGAGAGAATCAACACTTTGTAGTGTTGAATAAAATGAAATCCAAATGTCCTGTATGGTGCCTTGAGGTTCATACACATTCAGATCGGTTTCTTTGATTAATGATGTTCAGCTGAGAATTATGTTTCCTGTAGGGTATGATAGCAATACATAACAGTCCAATCACAGCGCATGGCAACTTGAGTTCATCCAAATGTTTGATTGACGGTCGCTGGGTCTGTAAAGTGTCTGACTTTGGCTTGGACTCGGTCAAAGCCAATCAGAGGGAGGAAGATTTGGGGCAGCATGCAAAGTACAGAGGTAAGTAGCAAACCTTTCACGGGAAATAAGACGAATGTGTTCAAGAAATCACAAAGGCTGTACTATGTACTTACTGCATCAGCTGAGTTATTACTGAAACATTGCAAAATAACAGGAGCCAATCAGTTTCTTCTCACGGAAAAAGCTGAGACAAATTGCTTTGTTCTGGCGGTAAAAAAAATCTTCTAATTTAACTTATAAGATAAGAACCGGACTTCCCTGTCTATATTTTAACTGATCCTCCAACGGGAGACGAACCCGAAATGAGAAACAAAGTCGTCCATTTCACTTTTCTTATATTGATATGGCATCGATAAAATTCACTAGTCAAAGTTGTATTCCCAATCTTACTACTATCTAAAAACTTAAATTATGGCTTTGGCTACGAAACTTTAGACAGTGCGTTACCCTATCTAATATTTGTTTCACTTGACTTGAGCTAAAATTTCAGAGAACTGGAGGTCGTTTCAACGTGGTTAAATTTTACTTGGGGGGAGAGTAAATATCTTGGAACAAAGTGAAATATTTTTTTCCAGATCTCTTTTGGACCGCTCCGGAGCTGTTACCAGCAGTGGGTCACGAGAAAAGCGAGTTCAGGAAATCCCAGTCAGGAGACGTATACAGTTACGGGATCATACTTCACGAAATTCTCACTCGCGATGAACCTTATCATAACCTGGAACCTAAGGGTAATTCAGGATTTACTGGTATTCTATCTTGTGAACAGTTTCGTCCATGAGTGTTATATGATGCTCTCTCTCTCTTGGGAACAGGTAGCATTTCATGTAATTGCCATGTGCTTTCTCTTTAGATGTGGTAATGAAGGTACGAAAGAAACTTGTGCCTCCTTTCAGACCAGATGTACCAAAGGAAATCGAAGGATCCGAACAAAGATACCTAAAGCTTATGGAGCAATGCTGGGATAGTGAACCTCCCAATAGACCAACATTCAGCGAAATCAAAACTCAGCTGACAGCGATCAACAAACGAAAGTAAGTGCCTTGTGCTAAATCAGCAGCATCACCAAACAGGAAGTTTATGTCAACGGCAGCAAACTCGCAAAATGCAAGCAATTTCGATTCCAAAACAAATTCTTAGCAAATGGGAGCAATTTGTAACATTAGAGGCAGATAACAAGGTTTTCTCAGGTTTAAAGGTGTTTTGGGAAATTTGACTTGAACTAGACGTCCAAAACGTGTCAAGAATTCTCAGATCATGAAAACATTTTCAGTAGCTGAATATTTTTTTAAGCTAGAAGAATGCTGCACAGTTATTATAAAACACACACATGAGAATTCTTGTCAAGGGATTATGAAATCCCCTGAATCCAGAGAGTGTTTAGTAGAAAATAAACCACTCGTAAATTTCATTGGAAACTACACCCGGGACTCGAGTGGCGTATTTTCCATATCCTCACTAGTGAGTGTATGCTCTTGTCTATATAATAAAAAGAAAATAACACGGCTTGAAGATATGAATTTTATTTTCTCGTGGTAAAAAACAAGATTTTACTCACTCGCTGCGCTCGTTCGTAAAATATTGTTTTTACCACTCGAAAATAAAATTCACATCTTTGCGCCGCCGTGTAATACCTTCTATATTTTTACTACTTGTCGACTGCCAGCAGGAAACTGAACAGTTGCTGAGCGGTGTAATGGCTTGGTGTTAAAGGACAAAACTGGGAGGAAATGGTTTTCCCACCAGAATGTTCCTAAAAGCTCAGACCCATACACTCGCTACCACTTCCGATCCTAACAAACCAAAATGACAACCAAAATCCGTGAAACCACAGGAAATAGCATTACGAGTTTAGAGAATTTCGATGCCACTCATGACTCACTCATAGCGTCAACAGGACCAGTATAAAACACTGATCTAAGCACTTGCAGTATTCGGTATCTGTCTGCTATTGTTACATGTGGCCTTGACTCGTTTTAGGAATACAGACATTGTGGACAACATGCTTCAAATGATGGAGAAATACACTGATCAGCTGGAGGAACTGGTTGACGAAAGAACTCGGCAGTTAGAGATTGAGAAAGCTAAAACGGAAGAGTTGCTTTACAAGATGCTACCCAAGTAAGTTGATAAACTTAAAACGTCTTCACTGACAGTAACAACATTTGTAGATCGCACAGTTTTAATTAATTTCAATTTAATGGTCGATAGTTGCCTTATTATAACCCTAACCCTAGACATAACCAGCGAAGTCTTGAGAAAGCTAATATTAAGCTTCTTCTTTCTGTAACCCAAACCCCAACTCTGATCCTAACCCTAACGCCAACCCTAACCCTAACCCCACCTCCAAACCTAGCCCTTACCCTAACCCAAACCCTAACGCCAACCTTCGTATATTATCTCATTTTATACCATTGATATTTTCTTCACGCCTTTTTATTCCCGTAAATATGTATGAGCGAAAAGCGTCTCTATTTTATCGCAACAGACCGATAGCTGACGAACTGAAGGCTGGCAAACCAGTTAAGGCTGAGAGCTTTTCAAGCGTCACAATTTTCTTCAGTGATATAGTTGGCTTCACAAGTATGGCTTCACAAAGTACTCCTATTCAGGTAGTAACACTTCTTTTGTCAGCTGCCAGACTCCATTCCAACTGTATCTGTAGAAAATTTGATAAAAACCTTTCCCTTTTTCGGCCTGTTAATCTTCGTGATAATACTGTGAGTAGTTTATCGTCTCCTCCTTTAATCTATTGCAAAGTTTCTGATGACGGCCCAATCAAAGTCACTTATCTCTGGAATTATTCGTCAGGCCAAGCGTCAGTTCTCAGTAAAGAATAATATCGCTTGTAGCCACCATGATTTAGTTTAGCGTTAGGAGACATTTTGGGTCCTTAAGGACCGTTTGAAAGCAACTCAAGTCAAAACGTAGGGTAAAATGACTTTAAAGGAATTCTCATCGCTTGGCTATATAAGACTGAATTAAAAATTCACTTAATTCTGAGTTACCTTAACGCTGCTTTAAACGCCTGTTCCCACCGGTAAAGTTACTGAACTGCAATTAATGGAAATGTTTTCGTATTCTTCAGGTGGTGAAGTTACTGAACGAGCTGTACACAGTCTTTGACACAGTGATTGATAACCACGATGTCTATAAGGTAGTGACCGGCACGACCGCTTTGTTACTGTAAATAACTGACTAGAATCGAGGAAATGTTATTCGGTCATTATGATCTCCGCATATTACCCACGTTAAAAATTAAAGTTAAAATAAAAAAAAATAAGATCATCCAAAAAGTTCCAGAGCGTTTTGTTGAATTTCTTATGGAGGAAAATAAACTTCTCTCTTTTCTTGAACTTAGTCCTGCATAGTAAATTAGCAAAACTCTAATACGAGTTTAGGGCTTTTATTTCGATTTTTCTGTTTCCTCTTATTTTCAAACATCAATAAACCATCAGACAATAAAGCTAGAGGAACGATCATTTTCTTTTTGCCACATTTATTCATTTTAACTACTTTTTAGGGTACTTTTTAAAGTTCCTTTTTCACAATTAGTTAAGACAAGACACTTTTTTGTCGTCTTGCACTCCGTTTCGTTCTGAGTTTGTCAGTTTGTTTGCTTATCGTGAATTGATCATAATAAAGGTTGAGACTATTGGTGACGCCTACATGGTGGTATCAGGGCTTCCAGTTCGCAACGGTGACAGGCACGCTGGCGAAATTGCTACAATGGCGCTGAACTTGTTGAGTTGTGTTAAGGACTTCACTATTCCTCACATGAAGCACAAAAAAGTGCAACTTCGGATTGGCATTCACACAGGTAACATTCTTGGTCTAAAGATGGCAGGTAGTCTTTCAGTCTTGTTTGTTCGTCGATAGTATCCATAAATAGAGCTTTCTCTCAGATGGTTTACTTGATAGGCAAACTTCATATTGATATATTGGTTATATTGATAACCAGGAAATCAAAAATGTTTACGTTATTACTACGTGCACGGGAAAGCTCCATGGGGCAATTTTTGTTGCAACTTGCGACGCAAGGTAGCCTACATAGCAAGCGTTTCTGTAGGGCTTTCCGCAGATTTCAAACTTCTTTCGCTTTTTAACCACCCAGAAATGAGGCGAGCGCAGAAAAGTACGATTCCCCTCCATCTCCCCCCTCCTTCCACTTGTTGCGGTCGCTCCAATTTTCGCGCCACCAAAACCCTACGGAAACGCTTGCTACGCAGGCTAGACGCAATGCTGGCGCCAAGATTAAGCATGTAACACCCCGAAACGTTGCGAAAGGCAACTATTCTACTTTTGTAACTCAAAAGAAGGGTTGTTTACATGAGGAATGTCTACTGAAACGTACCTTGCACCTGGGTTGCGTTGCAAGTTGTAAGAAAAACTTTCTCGTGCAAGCAGTAAGTCATGTTAATTGTCTTGTTCCTTCAGGTTCTTGTGTAGCAGGAGTTGTAGGACTGAAGATGCCTCGTTACTGCTTGTTTGGAGATACTGTTAATTACGCCTCAAGGATGGAATCGAGTGGGCTTGGTGAGTACACAGGACTTGCAACTGATAAGTTTATGTAGTCTTTTGGAGTCTTGAAACAACGAAGTTACAAATTTAGTTTAAATAACCACCCTAACTACTAATTGGAAAAGTTAACGAACAAAAAAAGGTGTTTGATCTTTTACACTGTATGCCTCAAAAGGCATACAATGTAGCATGAATTCGTTTATATACTTTATTTCAGTTGAGGATTGGCGATTTTTTGCATATGCGGGAACACTTTTCGACCAAGGGTTTGTCACGAAATTTGTGTTACCAGATCAAGGGCAAAATCGCAAAACAAGATTAGATCTCGCCAAATGTTGTGCTAGATGGTGTTTGAAGTGACGCAAATTGATCAAGGATTTGTTCTGTTTTGAGGCAAAAGTTTAATTCCAGTTACTCCGGCTCAATTTTTCCCTTGTTTATTTTCACTGATAAATCAAGGATCTAAAGTTTCTACATCTTATAATACTCCTCCAGCGTTTCGAATCCACGTGAGTCCAGAATGCAAAGCTGTACTAGACACGCTTGGAGGGTTCTACTTAGAGGAAAGAGGTCCAGTCACACTTAAGGTAACATTCCCCTTTTTATCTTTTCTCGTACTGTTCCATTTCACTTAATCGCAATTATGAGAACACAGCTGTATCAAAGCGAGTTGTTCTTGCAAGGTAACCTATTTTTGTCCTTCCAAAAATGAAAAGCCTAAGAAACATTCTAACAGAAACCACCACAATCTACTCATCTCAAGTGAAACTAATAGACATTTTTGACAATTTTTGCGATAGGTAACTCCTTTCCCGTTATTAATTACAAGAAATTTTTTTGCAGGGAAAAGGAACAATTGTTAGCTTTTTCCTGTGTGGCAAAGAAGGCTTTGACAAGCCTCTCCCCAGCTTAAGAGACGCCGCACCCCTACATGAGCACGAGTTTAAATGAAGCATGTTAAACATGGAAACAAGCGACACGTCACCCATTAATCATCACAGATAACTTAGCGAAAAGAAATTTTGGAAACCACATCATGACATCAAAATTAACTCAGATCTGCTTCGTATAGGTCATGCGCAGTAGAGATAAGGAAATACAAATATAAGAGGGGTAACAGTAGCAACCAAATTCTTCAGCAATAAGAAAGCCTCCCATGTTTTCAATACCAAAAAGCAGGTTTCCCTTTGTTGTTCAGTAAAGAGGACGGACAAAATTTTTAAAACTTAACACCCACTCTCAGCTTAAGTAACCGATTCGAATGATTTCTGTCTCATATCTTTACATGTGTACACCCTTTTATCAGTTATACTTTCATAAAAGTTTCACGTTTTGTCTAAATATATATATGTTTTTACAAATAAGAAAACACTAATATGAGGTGGGAGAATGTTTATAAATTATTCTTAGAAAACAGTAAGCATAAAGGGGCAGGTAAAAACAAGCTGTCTCATAGTGGAATGTTATCAAAATACGATGAAATAACTATTCTGAGTGCATAGTGAACCTACTGCCGGGTATTTATTTCAATTTCCCATTTGAAAGAGATGTCCTTTAAGAATGAAAAGACCGTTCTACTGTGAAACAGCATATTTTGGTCTTTCTCACGATAAAACTATTAGTCCGTGTTTATTATAAGATTATTATACTAGGTCCACTATGCTCAGTATGAAGTCTTCTTTCTAAAATAAAAGTGATTTTGAACTAATAATATTCATATTTAACATTCATGGAAAATTGATGATTTCTCTTCAGTGTACACGTGCGTCACATTTAGCCTGGGACTTGTAACATACGTTACTGCTTCTCTAAATTCCTTATTCCAATACTGAAGCAGACATATCTTGTATAAAGGTTTCCCAACAGACTTCGCAGAGCAAATATTATTATGAAAATCAAAATCCTTTCATAGCAGAACATAGGAAACAAATACGTTATACGTTATGACCCAGCGTTATAACCCCCAATACGTAATAACCCAGCGATTAATTTTTGAGCACGCTCATTGGCAGAAACACATCACGGTGGGTATAAAAAATCGTCCGATATGGTATCCCTCGTCCGATTTTATTTTGACCACAACGAAACAAACAAGTCAAAGTTCGAGTCACACTTTTTAATTTTTCACGCAAGAAGAAAGACGTTTGGCTGAAATCATTGATAGCGAAATTACCCGAAATCACGCCATGATTATAAATGGGTTTTTTTCTTCTTTGTCAAAATTAATCGGAGGGTTATCAAATAAATAATCCCCTTCCTGGCTTGCTGGTATACCAGCCGCCGGAAGGGGTTATTTACAAATTACTAAGTAACTTAAGTTACCGAGGTAAACATAAAAGCTAAATAAATAAACAGTATTTGTAGACATTCATGTTCAGTAAAAACGTTTAAGAAATGTTTCCTCTTTTAGGAAAGATTTCTGGCAGTATTGAAGAAATCCTTTTTGTTAGTTGGGTACACCTACCGTAATTTGGGCAGTTTACCTGAAAATGGGCGTAAAAAGGTAGATAAAGAGATACTGCATGATACAAATATTCGCGGAAACTCAAATTAAGCGGCTGCAAGATGTGGCAGCTTAAACACAATACGTTTATTTGGAGGGTAGCCGTCTGTTTTCCACGTGCAACAATTACAAGAAGGTGTCAAGAACAAAGCAGTAAAAAACTGTTAATATTTTATCCCGTGGAGGTTAGATATTTCAGACTTTACGATTTGCAGACTTAAAAATGTAAAAAATCTTCTTTACAAAGACGACCTGCAGAAGGAGAAGCTGTAGCGAATAATTTGCAGCACAAAATCAGTACTCCATAGACCATATAATAAACATTTAATTTATTACAAAATATCGTATTTATAATTTTTCTTAATCTGTTGATCAGGGTATGTCTGAGCTCTATTTGTTTGAATGAGAATTTCCAACTTCATATTCTCTTATCTACAATTGCTCTTGCTTTCATTTATAGAAGTAATGCTGACAAAGTGGAACAATGAACATTTGTAAACATCGTGGTCATTGCGATTTTGATCTATTCATGCGAAAGACACGTGTTCACAATGTAATTATTTATCATATATACAAGCTAAAGCTCGAGCAAATTGACTAATTTAAGAAAAATACCTAACAATTTATTTTTAATTTTTGCTAGTTAAAAGAAAACAAATGAGTGACAAGGGACCTATTTAAATAAGACTTTTTTAGCCAGCTTTAAAATCAGCCATACAGTGCTTAACAAGATGTAAACAAGCCTTACGGATACACAAGCAGCTTTAAGCTAGTGCTGCAGCATAACCATTACCGGTATCAACTGGTTGGTTTTTTGTTTGTTTGTTTGTTTGCTTGTTTGTTTGTCAGCTAGAAAATAAAACGATAACTATAACAGTAAAGGAGATTTTCACGTAATGTTCGAGGCTAAAAGCAATTGATCCGGGTGAACGTAAAAAAATTCGTGGACACATCATGCACCTGTCATGAAGTTATCCCTAGATTTGCTGTTTGACGTAGTAATCATCAAACGGTTAATTCTAGAACATAAGAAATTTTCCTAGCAATGACGAGAAAACAATGATCAACAACAATAAAAAAGATATCAATAAATATAAAAAATAAACATCTTCAATATTATTCGAGTTAATTAAAACGTAGAGAAGAGGTTTCTATTTAATTGGCGGTTTAGAGATGACCCTCCCAAGAACCACTTCATTGTGGTTCCTTATCGGGCATTTTTAACCAATCAAAACGTAAAAAGGCAAGGCACGTGGGCAGAGTTTGTTTGGCTTTGTCGGCTAATTGGTCCAATGCATTTCTTCTTAAAACTGAGTGCACGACTCAACTTGCTGCATCATCCATGACAACGTTCGCCGGTTTCCGTTTTAGGAAGTGAGGTTTGTAAGTTTTGTACAAGGCGTCCCACTGTTACACCAGCTTCTCAGTCCTGCCTAAGGTGTAGTTTTCTTGAAGAAACTGTTGCTCCCGCTGTCGCAAGGTTTCCGTAACAGCGACGAGCTTTTTTAACGCCGGCTGAAAGAAAAAAGGAAAAAATAGATAAATCAAAATTACTGATTTTTTTCGACAATGTTTTTCGAACTTGCTACTTTTTCAGTGAAAAGAGTATTCCATGGCAGTAGACAGAACGGCCGCTTGAAAACATCAACTAGAAATGACCACTCTGACAGAAACTGTGTAGTGTTCGATCTCTGTACTACTGCAATTGTAGACCTACTTTGTTGACTTCGTTCCGGGATGGAGACGAAGCAGTGTTTACATAGAACTTTAATTCCTGGAGAGCTTTCAGTGTTCAATCTAGGCCGCGTCTTTGCGTCATTGACGCGGTAAATTATATCCTGACGCAAAATGAAATTACCGTGGCGTCATACTGAAGCAAAAAAAAAAACAACAACAACAACAACAACAAGAAAGAAAACAAGTTACCTCACATAGAAGTGCTTGGTTCGGTTGTTCTTCTTTGTAAAATTAACATGAAACGACAACGAAAGCTAACATTTTTATCGAAAAGAGAACGGCCGTTGAACCTCCTGAGAACGATGAAGAAGGACCGGAGAAGGATGGTGAAAGATCGGAAGAGAGTTCGATAAGTGTAACTACAAGTCAACTTCACGAGCCAACCGCTTCAGCAACTACCACAACTGTTCATGACCCAGACCATTTCTAAAATGACCCAATTGAAAACGACATGTGGGACATATGACCCACTTTGACTAATTTCTAGATTGAACACTGAGCTTTACACGGAATATTTTGTCGCGTTTCACTCAGGATGGCAATTCATCCCGGTGCTTAAGGTAGGAATAAACAGGAAACTATCGAAACCAAGTAAAGAACAACAAGGGAATGACTAGATACCGAGTTGAACACATCCCAGGAACCTAAAATATCACACTCATGTGTTTCTCCTTGCTTCTGAAACCATGCAGGTTATGACAACGATGAAACTGACCAACGGGCGAAACGAGCTTAACTTCTGATCAAATTCTTCAAAGATATTATCATATACTATAAATAATGTATAGTGATCAGAAGGGAGCCTGGTGTCAGCGGTAATACCTGCGATTGGCTCAGCTGTTGAAGCTCTGACTCGTATGCCCAGCAAATGTCATGAAGAGCAGAGAGGTCACGTGACGGATCTGACGACACTTGTTCCGTGATTGGCGGGTTTTGTGTCACATTCTGTAAAATAAGAGCCAAGGTGAGGAAGACCTGTTGTGAGCAAGAGGAAATGTACGTTGCACGCTGGCAGTATAGCTGGGTGAAGGTCTTTCATCTAAAACGCTAAAACTGACTTTGATAAGTCCCTGAAAAAGTTGGGTTCACATAGATGTTTGTTTATTGCCTCAAGGACGTTAAAGAAATAAGTGCAAAGTGAGTTATGCTGTTGACTTACCGACAGCTCATCCAAAAAGTTAACCATCTTTTCTTTGTTCTTTAAGATAAACGGATTTACTGGCGTCATGAAGGATTCCTGTTATAACAAAGACAGACAACCATGTTAACAATGCAAAACCCTTGAGAAAACAAACACCGAAATGGGAATTAGAACCAGAACTAGACTTACCTTGACGCCAAATTCTACTAGGTTTGCCAAGTTCTGAAGACACTTAGCCACGAGTGTGAGTGTCCGAGCGGCACACGATGAGGGAGATTCTAATGAAACAGTGAGAGAGTGTACAGCCAATCAGTTAGTTATAAATGTTTCCTTTCTCTCTGAGTGGTTATAACTTTAGCTGAGTAGCCCGTCTGTAAACTTGATAATTATCTAGTGTATAAGCTGTACAAAACAATAATAACAAACTGCCTCCACTCAAGCCAGCCAGTAACAACTTTTCTTCCCCTCCGCAGGTGTGAAATAACAGGCAAAATCTCAGTAAAACACGTGTTGTTTGTATTTTTGTCATTATTGTCTATACCTCCAATCTACAAAGCACGGATGTTGTCCCAGGCTACTACAACAATGAAAAAAAGCAGTCGTCTTAGTATAGTACAAGCGTTGGTCCGAGAAGACTGTTGGAATTTTACCGATAATGACAAAGCTCGACGCCTTGGTTTGTTTCAAGGAGAGAATGTCAGAATAACCAAACACATTACGGTGACAACTTGAACGCAAGATGGATAACTGAATGAATCAGCCACTTACACAGCAACTGAAATAACAACTCACCTGACATCATGTTACATATTTTTGGATTCATGATCGCGGGACAAATTAACCTTAAGAAAAGAAAACCACTGCAAAAGAAAAACAAATGCAAAAGTTTTCCAAGTGAGCATTTTGGCTGGTTACTTAGATTGATTTCAACAAGCAGATGGTATGTTCGCCGTGTACGAAAGTAAAAAGCATGCAGGCAAATCACAATACCGAAAAAACTTTACGATCCTCACCTGACAACGCGACTCCTAACAATCTCATTATCCGCCCATTTATCTTTAACATTTTGCTGCAGACAGCAAAACAGATAGCGCAAAGTTCTGAAAAAGAAATTAGAAACGTTAAATTTCGATTGTGTTTAAGAAACAATCATGGCATTTTTGAGACCCTGCAAATAGCTTGCCAACATATAAACTGCCTCTGGACCACCGAGGGGACGACTACAAGTGGGTTTTCAAAGAAAGAATGAGCCAGAATCAGTTTTTACTGATTTTAAAGAAAGCAAAAGGAAAGTACTTGAAAACGTCGACCCGACTTTTCAATTTCGGATCTTTTTCATCCTGGCCATGCAAGGCCAAGGGACACTTGTTGCTGATTTCAGTGCACTACCACAACCATTTTTAACAAGGGATCGTTATTTTTGCGAATGTGTTTCCTAACTTTTCTTAAAAGTGATCCCAAAAATAGATAATAGTGTCCCTCTAACGAGGTTAGCGATTAGAAATAGCGCGTGACGTCATGGGAAGTCTTCGCTCAATAAAAGCTTGCGAGTAATTAAGAATTATAACTCGCGATAACTCGATAACATCTCTGAAGCAATTCAATTCAGTTTCCACATCAAAAGTTTTTCCTTTAAATGAAACGAACACTCATATAGTGTCACAAAGAGTACTTTCCACTGGTTGATATAACTTTGTAAAGAGGAACAAAGTAAAAAATCGCTCATTAACAAATACATGAGCGAAAAATTAACTCGCCCAAATAGAAGGGAGGCCGCCTTACCTTGGACAACTCTCAGCTGAGTTAACGATGGCATCGACTGCTTCAAATAAGAACTCTAACAGCTGTTTTAGGTTCACTACAGTGTCGGCACCCTTCTCTAGTTTAGCTGGGTTTAACTGCAAGAAAATAACAACACGAAATAAACGTATTTGCTACGCTTTGTTGGGTTATAAGTCCAGTAATGGTGAGACGAGAGTCAAGCCTTCCTAGTAATTAACCTGCGTCGCAGACAACCAGACACTGGTTAGATTTCGTCTGCGACGCAGGCTAAGCATTGATGTGCTGTTTAAAGAGCAACTTGCGAATAAGAAGTACTGCCGCCCTACCTCACATGACTGCTTACAATCCAAAATTTTCGCTACAACATCACCAATAGTCTTCTGTAGATAAGGAATGGCGACCATTTTCATATATTGATCCATAAGAGTGGTGGTCAATGAAGTCCCTCGAAACAACGTGGATACCTCTTCTGCAATACATATATAGGTGTTGTGGTTTAATTTTATCCTTGGTTCGATTTTTATTCTCTTTTGTTTCATATTCATTATCATATATTAACGTAAAAAAGAGCAAACAAAAGTAAAAACTACCACATAGACACCAGTAAGACTGCTACAACGACAAGCATGTATCGGATAGCGGACACTTTTTGGCAAATGAATAAGTTAGGTTGTATTCTTGAGACAGTCCCAGTGTGGTCAAATTCACTTTTACACAATGATTGGCTCATAAACGTTCAACACTTCAGCTACCAAACGAAAGAAGTGAGCACACGAAAGATCCCGACATCCTCAAAGTAACGACAGAAAAGGCTTTTAAATCTGAAAGTAACAATGGACGTTAATCATTCAGAACGTTAAGATGAAAACGTTAAACTGCGCGATAAACACAGGTTAAAGTCATCCACTGGGACTGTACTGACGTGGTGTGACCGCGTCCGCTTTGAAAGCGGTGGTGTCTCCACAACCTTGAACTGTCTGCTAAATTATATTATAATAAGAATGTCGACTGATACAGGCACCGGTTAATACAAGCTTGACTCTCTGAAATGCAGTAGACAGTGATTTCACGATTTTCATGATATCAAGGTTCTTCTAGTTTTCGCCGATTTTCTTTCGTTGCTAGTGTTTTCTTGACAATTAAAACAAACCCAACAATTTATTGGCCTTACCTTGCTTTTCTATTTCAAGCGAGGTCATAGATTTAAGTAGGAAAATTTCTTGTCTTTCATGACGGAAGATTTTCAGCAGAGTTGATGCCAAGGTCACTCGGTCCTTGCACACCTGACCGAGGCTCTTTACAGCTTGAAGATCTTTATCAAGAAGAATCTTTAAAAAGAAAAAAAAGAAACATGCAAAGCGTAACCTTAGAATATATGTATCACAATAAACTCCACCTGGTGGGAGAGGTGGGAGATTACGCACGGGTATTTGTCCACAGATCATCTACCAAGTTGAAAGTTGACCAACAAAGTATCCAGCTAGTGGTAATAACAAAGTCAGTAACGCTGGCTTGTCTAAGACAAGCAGCAATGTCATCAGCACGCTGACGACACTCACGAGAGGAGCTCAGTGGTTTTCAGATTGCTGATCTGGCCGCTGGAGTTAACCCTAGGGAAGACTTGGTGTCCCTGAGCAAGGGCCCCAGTCAAGCTTAAAACTCCCAAAACTATGTGGATAAACAGTTTGTTAAGGTAGTCGCACAGGAGCCAAAGGCCCAACGAGCCGGAGCTTCACCCAGCTTCTGTAGTATGAAGCGATTGAGAGCATTGCTACTCTCCCCTGGATGGGATGCTAGTCCAACGCAGGATTACCCCCCAGTGGTATGTCGCCGGTACCCATTTATACACCTGGGGCCCGTTTCTCGAAACTCCGATAAATTTCCGGCCCCGAAAACTATTCTCAAATAGCTATACAATTTTTATTAATTCTGAAAGCTGAATTTCAATCTTTGTAATTTCACGAAGCATATCGCTACGTTTACCATTAGCTGATATATAAATGAGCTCGAAAAAATACTTACCGTGCCCGGAAAGTTATCGGTAGTTTCGAGAAACGGGCCCCTGGGTGGAGAGAGACAATGAGGGGTAAAGTTACCACTACACCACCGCGCCCCACACAAACTTTGTTTAGCTTTAAAAAAATATACGTACCCCTTTTAGTGCACTGTATTCTTCCGCAGGCATAATAATTTCATGCTGCAAAACAAAATAAGAAATAAACGCTTTTACACTGCATAGACGAATGACGTACATTGTTCGGAAAACATTTCACATTTGTCGTTGTTCTTACCGTGAATTTACTCCTGACTCGAACGCTGCCGACTTCCACTTTAGCGTGAGAGGAGGGGAGGAGTGGGTACCACTCGTCTAAAACATTGCCTTTTGGTAAACGATTTAATGGGACCATCGCACTTCCTGTTGATCGAAAATATCACTCAAATTTACGGGACGTCCTCGCATACCCACGGACAGATAGTTGGGGCGAAGGAAAGTCATGAGGCAGAAAAATCTCTCCGGAAACTGACTAGGAAAAAGAGGTTTAGGCTTTCTGTCGCCCCGATTATCCGCACTTGGAAAAAAATGGTAAAGGTTCGAGAAGTTCGGTCTGGTGAAGGATTAGAGAGGGAAGCTGCCTTGCATGGTCAACCTGGCCACCATACTGTTAACAAACAGTTGGCTGACAGATTAAATGGTCACACTAATATATCAGTTAGCTCTCTGGCTTAAATTGCACCAGCTTATAAGAAATAAGACAGATTTGTTTTGTATTCCAGGGTCCGTTCGAATCGCGAAAATTCAGCGACTTTGAAACCAAACTCGTTTATTAAGCAAAAGTCTCAAAAAATCATTTCAGATCTTGAAACAGACATTACAACGTCAATCATATCACTTGTTTTCTCCAATAAGATAACCACGAGGTAATCGTAACGTTGCTCAATGTTTCAATCGCCCTTCTACTACATGTTCAAAAAACCATTTTACCATTCTCGAAATAAGTTATCAGCAAAATCTTCTACAATAAGAACGCTATTCAAGGCCTGGGGAAAGTTGCATAAAACATAACTTTTAACGTCAGCATGTTACAAACAGAGCTAAGTTGTACGCAACTCGCATCCGAAATGCGAAGAAAACGACACGCACAATCCACCGTACCGCAAAAGATGGCGACTGCTACATTTACCCATAATTCTTAGCCAACAAAAACCCTACAAATGGTCATAAAAACGCAAAGAAAAGTTCTAAAAACTTCAAACTTAGCATACACAATGTTGCTAGCACAGGGACAAATTTATGCACGAAATTATGGCCTTTTATGTGCCTATTGGTTGTGTTAGTTTCGAAAGGTATTGTGGTAAAATGTACAGCTGCCATTTTTTCCCGTACGGTGGATTCAACGCTAGCAACTCCCAAAAACTTCGTCGATCTCTGTTCCATCGACTGATTCTCCACCGACTTACCTACTAAAACATCCTTGGATCGCTTGTTACGATTGTACAAGTCAACTGAGTAATACGACACATCGGAGGGCAAGTCACTAAAATGAAACAAAAATGTTAAAGAATCTTATTAAAAACACAACAATAGAGACGACTTTACAAAAACCATAACTCTTCTCCACCTAGAGACACTCTGGAGTCTGTGGATGTGAAGTACTCTTGCACACCGTTAAGCAATTTGCAATTTCAGCCCCCTTCGTTAAATTGTTTAGTCAAAAAGATTGTAGGTTCAAACGTTTCGGCCGTTTTTTGCATGCAACAGAAGCTGCTTGCCCAAAGTTCCTGAACAGATTCACTAATTTATTATGTAAAACATTATCAGACTTGCTTTTACTGAAGTTGCTGATCAGTGGTTGATTAAAACCATCCTCTTCTACAGAAACTATTCCTCTTAAAAAAAAAATAATAAAGACGCGGCGTCATTACCTGGCTAGTTCTTAGAATTTTGGTAACCTCGCTATCACTAAAGGAGACAAGCACATATAAGTTCCAGGGGATATTGAAAACAATGAGAGCGGAACACTAAACTCCTCTCGATACCTTGGGGGGAAAATATGACAATCTTGATAGTTTTATACCATTCATTAATCACTGCGGTCTTCAGTTTTTTAAACTTTTCAGTAAACTGACTATTTTCCTTCTCAAGGTATACGACTCGAAGAATTTTTGTTAAACATTCGCCGGGAAGTTTCAGTGGAAGCGAAAATTCAGACCTATTTAATTTCAGATCCATAATTTTAGGGCCTTTTTGTTATTTAAAATAAAGTGGAATGGCAAAGGAAACAACGCAAGAGGCAGCATCATATGTGGCAAATTCAACAGCGTATGGCTGTAGATATAGCTGTAAAAGACAACTTCTTTATGTTTTAAGACCCAGTTTGAAAAAAAATCAAATGTTAGTACTTAGTGGTGAGGAATTTTGAATTTTTTAATGGTTGAGTCCACCCCCTTTACCGGCAATTTAATCAAGAATATATTTAGACCAGTCGCTAATATTAGTACAAGAAATGACCGATAAATGTCGGAAAAATGTAGAAACAACAAAATAGATGCTATTTCTGAAGGCCTGTCCATGAGCCCGATCAATGGCAGCCAAGGTTATAAAAATTTCCATGTGTTTACATGGGAAAGCGAGCTGGCCCGGTTTTATAGCTGAGTAAGTTTAAACAGGCTGGAAGGTCTTTTACGCGAACACTCCAGCCGGATGGCATTTTTGCAAATATTGATACGTTTCCGTGAAAGGACTGCCACTACTTGAACATTACGGCGTGCTTTTTTTATTCTCTACATCAAAATGACTCCTTCTTGTGAAAACAAAAATGAAAGAGCTTCTGCACTCGCGGGCTGCCCATATGAACAGTGAAGCCTAGTCCGGCTAACGGCCTAATATAAACAGGCTGACTCACTTGAATTTAAACTCTTCATTCCATATCGGTGAATGACCTTCTTGGGTCTTGGTTCTGCAGGTTTTTACTTCGTTCAGTGAAATCATGCAGTAAGGATGAGAAACTTTGTTGGAGCTGTGTGCCTCGATGACATTCACTTCTAAACTCCTGAGCTGTTTCACGCTGTCTCGCTCACTAGCAGCTGTGTTCATTACTTTACCGCAGAACTTCTTGATAGCCTCCATCCATTCCTGAAATCAAATGATCACGTTTTGACATGCCCCACAAAGCGCAGAATAATGATAAATACACTGGATGACAAAAACAACACGAGCGCAATAGATCGCCTCAGCGACCATGACACGGCCGGAAGGACTGTACGTTATCATAAGCCAAATGCACTATTATTATTGAGTGCGAGTGTTAAGCTGTCCTTTATCGGGCCTTCAAAAATAGCTGTGCGAAGAAAGAAAAATGTTTTGTTTAATTAATAAAACTCAGTAAAAATGTACGAGTTTGGTAACCTACATTGGCCAGATCTTGAGTGTCTGCACAAAGGTAGAACATACGTGACTCGTTGAATGCCCGAACCACCACTTGAAAACAGTTTGGCCTTGAAAAGAAAAGAGTGACGAGAGAATAGAAACTGCATTTGAATACGAACACCTTACGGTCAGGATAGGAGATTCTAAATCATGACCAAAAATTGACTCAAATGGGAATACGAAAAGGTGCTTGCTTATGGGTGACGGTCGTTTGCTGTACTGAAACAGTGGCTCCACTTTATCGCAAAAAACAGGTCTTTTTACAAGAGATGCTTCTATCGAGGATTTTCTTTCGAGCCACTCCAAGATAAAATGTTGCGCAATAACGTAGAGTAGATCCCAGTCTTTTCTGTGGGGACAAAAGTCGCACTAATAACGTCACGTACACTTTAAAGGGTTTCTTTTTTGACCAATCTCATAATCTAATGAGTTATCATAGCGACAGGTTATTGATCAATTCACTTGTATCAGAGGCGTTTGTTTAAAATACAACACGAGGCACTGGAAATGACAATAAACGAAAACAGAGAGTAAATAACAAAACGGTTGTTTTCCATTTCTTACCTTCCAAAAAAACTTTGGTGAACCTCGTAAACCATCGAAAAGCTTAGATCCATCATGCCCTTTGGTTTAGTTCTCTGCATGCGAGAAAGAAAGAGCGAATAAAAAAGCTGGAGATACACTGTTATGCTTTGGAGGACAGTTGAAAAACTCAACTGACAAAACTAGACTCTTGAAGCTTGTAGTCTACCGCAAGCTAGTCAAAAACGCCAATAATGTAAAAAGTTGAAAACTAGACGTACAGTCCACAACATCGTACACAAAGTGCAGTTGAATTGGAGCTTTGACTAAAAAAAAGCTTCCCGGAGAAAAAAACTAGACGTTTGATTGAAATGTTGTAAAATAGAATCTTATCCCATCTGGGATATGTTTCCATTTAATTTAACGTGTACCCAACCTTTTCATTTTCAAAGAAGTACAAGTGTTGTTCCAGTCCATCAAGAACGAAGAACATTCTTTTCCACTTGTTGCGGTGTCCTACAACGAGAAATTAAAGCAGGTATTTAACCAAGAAGGACGTGAAATGGAAGAAATCTTTTTTTTCCTCCACACAATAAGAATACAAATTGTAACAAGTGATAAAGATATTCCAGTGTACAAATTATACACACTGTTTCCAGGAAAACAAAACAGGATCGCCGTTGAATAATCAAAAAACATTTTTCCAACCACTCTCAACTGAAACGAGTGGCAATGAATAAAAATAACTACAATAAATAAACACTTTTTTCAAAACAAAACAAGAAAACACCAAGCTTACTGAACAACTGATCCGTGAAATAAATTAAAGAAAACCCCATTACAGTCACCTTTCTTCACTAGATAGCCTCTCTTGAAAGCCAGCTGACTCCGATTAAGAATAACGGGCCCTAAGGCTCCAGACCTGAACAGGAATGATGAACCATTATCTTGGTCCAATATCCTGCTTGGTGTCATGGGCCTGTGAGGGAGGTCCCAGTCTTGCGCCTGCAAAGCATTGACCATTTGCTATTATTCTACTAATTCAGGATTGCTGTCATAAGCCACACAAGCATAAACACAAGCAAAAGAACGTTTGTTTAGCAAACAGCTAAGGGAAAAAGAATACGCTCATCAAGGTCCTTTAAACTGGTCTGATACATAACTTAGGTTCTAATTGCTACGAAGATTAAGTGGGGCTCCAATTTAACTCTGGAGTAATTTCCCACTCTGATTTGTAGACACAACTTTTGTCAACCAAACTACAAAGACTAATGTCCAAAGAATCCATAGAAGGTTATTAACATGTGAGTCATCGAGATCAAAAATAAATGGTAATCTAGAACTTTATTGGGATTGGTTTGAGTTTGTCTCAGCCTCTGTCATCAAAATTCTAAAAAGGAATTCACCACATCATGCGAGCTTTTGCCGTAATACACATCATGATAACGTAAGAATCTATGTATATTTTTTGCAAGAAGATTTTATTTGGGTCATTTTCACTACCCATTTCGGGTTACCTTGGCAGATGGTTAGAAATCATTAACGGGTTACTGTTAATTTGCAGCCTTAACTCTGTCAGTATGCAAACCGGCCTAGCAGCCTTCATTAAAATAACCATCCAAACATTGATTGTTTCGAGGTGATATAAATCTGAGCGTGTCTAATGCGCAACTGGGGCCCGTTTCTCGAAACTCCCGATAACTTTCCGGGCCCGGAAAGTATTTTTTTGAGCTCATTTATTTATCAGCTAATGGTAATTATTGGCGCAAACTTAGCAATATGATTCACGAAAGTACAAAGATTAAAATTTAGCATTCAATTTAAAAAAAAATTGTATAGCTACTGAAGAATACTGTGCACCTAAAATAGTTTTCGGGCGCGGAAAGTTACCGGGAGTTTCGAGAAACGGGCCTCTGGTTATTTTAAAAACGTAAAAGACTATTTCTGTTACCCTTGATACAGGCTCCCTCAGAGAAAGTCCCTCAACAATGTGCTCATGTTTATACCTCTCCACTACAGCATCCACACTGAAACAGACAAAAAAACAAACAACTTTCTCATACCTTAACATATTATAATACCTGTCTGACACAGTGAAATCGCGAATCCAGTTTTACTAGTTAGCATCAAAATAACGCCTAAAAATTGCACGTCAGCAAGGTCATTGACGGAAAAGAAAATTTCGATAAATGGCAAATTTAATTTAGACACTGTTGTACTGGAGTTAATGCGAGTCAGTAGTTTCCATACCGCTCCACTAATCCGAGGAACCTAAGCCCAAGCTTAGTTATCTGCAACAAGATACAGCAACCTGGGCCCAGTTGTTTAAGGTAACCCAGGATTAGCAATTTTTAATTCACTGTTAATCCATAACGTCGTGGACTTAGGTAATTCATTTTCACTTCACAATTTGGCTTTGGCTGCTTTCAAATTATCACGTAAAATTAGCAGAGGTAACGCTTTTAAACAAGAGAACCAGAAACCTTGGACGACATTCAACCCAAGATTAGCGCTAATCGGCTTTCGAACAACCGGATCCTGACTAGTTTTCTAGCAAACAACGGAAACATCTTGTGTATTCACAACAGAAGCACTTGGCTCTAATCAGAAAGATTAGTCTGTTACAACATCCGAAGACACTGTAAAAACAAACAGAAATTCTGTTCTATCGTGCGAAGGAAATCGAAATCAAGCAATAAATCAACTAATAATTTATTCCCCTAATTCAGGTTTTACGCCACAAAAGACAGTCTAGCTACAATTGCAGTGATTTTACCAACTGAAGGCTATTTTTGTAGCAAACCAAAACTGCCTCAATTTTCAGTTGGCTTTAAATCTCTTGCTCACAGAGAAAAGCCACTGGACGTGAAACCTTTCACGTTTGTGGACAAAAATGACTACTCAAATGAAAGCTATTGAGCAGTACTTTCCTGTGATGCTGTTTATAATGCTGTGTACATGGTGGTTCTAACCTTTGAGTAATACTTTCATGAGTTACATTCTAATTTTAAGAAAGTGTACCTCATTACATGAAGTTTTCGCGACACGTTTATTTCGCGATTTCGGAAGTCGTATATTTCGCGATTTTGCGAAAGTGACGTATCCAAAATCACTTTAATTTCGTGATTTTACCAGTGTTACAAGTTTGGTTTCTTTCTTGACAATGTACTTTAACATTTTTTGAATTTAGGTTAAACGAGTTTATTCAAAAACATCAACATTAACGTAATGACAGTCACTTAATTTTCGCGTCATCTGATGTTCGCGACACCTATTTTTCGCGATTTTTCTTAAATCGCGAAATTAAAGTGCCGCGAAAATTTCATGTAATAGGGTAGTTATAAAACTTCTGGGTTGAAGAGGCAACAGTGTTCTCACCTGTCAAAACTCCTGCCACCCATGGAAAACTGCATTCCCTGTTTTCTGATAAGGAAGCGAGTGATACCTTCTGGCGCTCTGCACAGGAAACAATTGGAAGGGGAAATTCAGTAAAATCATGATACAGAAAATAAACTCCCATGCAATGAACACCTCTTTAAAACGGACACAAAGAGTGCTGCTTAAATCAGTAGAAAACGGGATATTGGATTCGTCCATTTAATCTAGACTTTTGGGGGCAACGACGTTTCCGTTTTCTTTAGCCAAAACATCTTCAGGTATAACATGGGCACTTTCACCTCTTGGCAATTCGTACCGTTCCGTGAAAGTTTTGTTATGTCGCTCATGGAATGCTAATTTGTTCCTGCGTGACTGCAAAGGTTTTCATTTTTTCCGTAAGACCAAGCCGTTGGTATTATTGGCTGAACGAGACTTGAAGCTTCCTGGATATCTTGCTTTGCCGAAGAGTCGTCGAGTTTAGACACAGTCGCCAAATTTCGCATTTGCACAAAGTGTCGTTCAGCTAGCTGCACAGTTATTTCCACTAAGTTTGTCTCTTACTTTCAATTTGGAAAAACCGCTTATGCAAAACTTGGTCTTTTTAGGTCGTTAGACGACAACTGGTGTCTTCCTCTGCGAAACATTCAACTGAGCCGACGAGATAAGTAAACCTCGGTTTATTTTATGTCAAAAACTTGCTCCGCCCTACTACGCCCACGTTTGTTTGACATAACCTTTTATATAATATTTTCTAATAGTGAAATTTCATTGTTCTTGCTTGTGATTGGAAGACTACGACGATTTCTTATTGGTGAAAATATATCGTTCGCGTTGCTGATTGGCTTTTTGTAATTTTCACATGATTTCTGTGTCCTTTTCAGTGGGTAAATCTAAGTATCCATGAAATAAAAACACTTACAAACTTACAAACAATTTGTAACCCAGCATAAGCAAGCACACGATAAGTTCATAGGGTATTCGCTTATTCTAAAAAAAGTTTGATTAAGTGAGGGGGCGGAAAGCAAGAAGAATACTGGGAAAGAATTAATTTGTTCATCAAGGCATCCATTGTTTTGCATGCAGCTTTGGTTTTAGACCAAAATTAGCGTTTTAAACAAAAAATATGGAAACGCTTACAGCAGGAAATTTTACTTGATTGGCTTAGTCCAAAACTGACGTGAATTTTAGAACAGGATCCAAAGATCGACTCAGCAGATCTAAGTTCAGCGTCTAATTCATCCTTGTTGCTCCTATCCAAACACAGTTTTTTTTCTGTTGCAGAGATTGCAAACCACAAAACGTAGAAAACGCTACTTTCGTTCTCAAAAGCCTTTTGAAGCAAAAATAGCGTTTCGACACAAAGAAACGTGAAGCTAAACCTACGCAAGGATTGTTATCATAGTTTTCATGCCTCGGGACAAGAGAATTGTAGTTTTAGCAGATGTCGTACCAAGTATCATGTTTCTTGATTTGCAACAGAGCTTTTGTTATGAAGGGACGCAGCTGTTTCACCATCTGCTAGTTATTTCTCTCAGGCTCACTTAAGAATACAAGGCTTAGTTTGTTTGTGATCAGTAGTCAGGAACCATAGACCATAAATGACTGACTGAACATTTTTCAACACTGAATTAGAAGCAAGAGTTTCGAAATGTAAAGACGAGTTTAGTAGGTGTGGTGAATTCTAGTTTGCTTTCGTATGCTATGCTACCTTCAAAAAGGCTGCTCAGGCAATATGTCCAGGGTAACGAAATTTTCAAGACTTTTCTTTTCATTAATCAAGGGTTATTTTTCACCAAACAATTAACTAAATTTTCGAATATAACATGCCTATAATACACTGTAGTACGCATTGCCTCTTTAAAAGACGATGTTTGAGCTCGCACTAACCAAAGTTGTCAGTAGGAAGGAACGCTGATAAAGAGACCTTTTTTTCTTGCCTCTGTTGGAAAACAAGTCTTAGTACATGCGTTTGTTTTCACACACATGAACAACTGGGTGCTTCAAGATATTCACACTATTCTCTATTTTACCTTATTTGATTTTGATTTCTAATCTCAGATAGCAGCAAAAACGGTAAGACGACTCTTTCCCTTTAAAAAGTCTTGGTTATGTCAACAAACTCTTCTTTACGTCGATTTCAGGTGTTCTCGTTTAATTCTCGCTTTCACTGGATGGGCTCTTTGCTGACATGGCATTTCACTGTAAGGGATCACTGCCAACAGATCGAGGGCTCTCCTTGACAGGGAACCTTTTTAAGGTGACTACAAAGGGCTAGAGGAAAGATTACAAAGAAATATTTCTGCCATGTGGGTAAATTATGAATATCTTGACAACTCTTTTGTCGGGCAATATTTTAAGGCTGGTTGTGACGTCATAGCTGTTACCATGGCAACACTTAAGGTCCACAAAAAGAACCTCCAAATCTCAGTTCTCGCCAATTATCTGAAAAAGCAAGTCGGTGACCTACCATTTTTATTGCATTTTTGGAAAGCTCCCCAAGTTCTTCAATTTTCTGACGGTATGGCAAAACGTTATTCAGTAGAACTTAAGTTATATCGAAAAAGTCATTATTTTAATTACAAAAAATTCCACGGAACAACTTTCCTCCAAACTCTTCTATTTGAATTGGCACACTTAATGTTACATGCATGCAAAGAATCAGGATGGGTCACCAAGCAAAATTTTGAGATAAAAACAAATGTTTCGTGCACGTTTTATTTCCGGTTTGCGCGATTTTACGCGTATTTTAACTTCCGGTATTCTGCGCGCGCGACTTGTAAGAGAGATTTGGATTCACTCAGCTGACAAGTGCATTCTAGCTATATCGTGTGTAGGCTACTATAGGAATATTGATAATCACAATCCGACAACTATTTTCGTTTGCGTGTGATTGGTCAAAATGCGTCAGGCGACACAAAATGACACAACTAAGAAATATCAAATGATATTAACCCACTGTTATCCCGCAGTTTTCAAAACTTGAGTTAAAAAGACATGTAATGAAAACATCCTTATCATACTTGTGCTGGAAAACGCTAAAAATTCAACACTCTACGTTGAAGACGTACATACAACAACCTTTATTTGAATAACTTAAGGTTTGAGACACTTCAACAGAAAAACAAAAATTAAAACGATACGAAAACTTTATTTGGTTTTGAAAATTGCACGGGTTTCTTTGACCTTGAACGCTCAAAATTTTCCTCGAGCTTCGCCTCGGGCAAACTGCTCGTTCTCGAACAGATAACGTCCGCAGACAAAATATCCGTGAATTCTTAGAGCCAAATATAAGGTGCGTCTACAAGTGCAAAACAATCGGCAAGGCAACCCAGATTTCAGCATCGTGTCCCAACAATTTAGGCACGAGCATTTACACGACCAAAATTTAACTTGAAAAAGTTATTGAACGTTACAGAGAGGAGACATAACGTCAACAAAAAATATATCGAATTTTATCGATTACTCAACCCATATAATATTTTTCACTTTCAACGGCTTCCTTAGTCCAATAAATAATAATACAATAACTATGGTTTGGACTACTATTGTTGCACGAGTCACCACGAAATGTTTGTACAACTGTGTCTACCATTTTCCTACGCACGCTTGAATTTGTTCAAAATCGACCAGGCACAACAATGCGATGCGTTTGTACGCGCACATTTTTCGGTACTGCGCATTTTTAGCTTAATTTTTCTGCACGGTTGCCTGTCTTTTGGGGTGCTGAAACTATTTCCTTGAGGGGGTCTCGGCACATCAAAAATTTTGGGCACCGGTGCCGCACTAGCTAGGGACCATCATGTTCACGGGTTGAAAGTTAGGAATGACGTGCCAAAAAAGCGACCGAAGGGGAATACTGAACTTTTTTACAGTTCCAGCGTAGGTGCCATTTTTTAGCACGTTTAAATAGGGCTAAGGTTATGTTCATTCACTGTATACAGACAATATGCAGATATGTAGACATGTGCAGAAACTGCAAGTGAATAAAAAAGTAACTACCTTAAAAAAGAATTAGCATGCGCTGCGCATGCGCTCTCTGGTTCTCAAGCAAAGATTGACAAGATTAAGCTAACATTTTTTAAGTTGTCTCGTAAAAATCAAAATGGCGTCCCAACGTGGCACATTCAAGCAGGGCAAAAAGGGAGACAACTTAGGTCGAAAAATGATGTCCCCGAAAAGACAGAATTGCAAGACAGACAGGAAAGAATACTAAATCCCATCAAACAACTTACTATCAAAAACCACCATATTCCAGCATAACTTGCACATGCGCAGCTCGTGATACTTTCAAGGCTACTATTTCTAGTAATGTGAAAATTCCGTATTTACATGAAGCGAGCAAACGGAAAAGGACACGACAGGAAAACGTCAGCTTTGAATAGGTCGAAGTCTACTTTATACAATGAGGCCTTTTTCTCATACTGCCAGTCAGTGAAACGCGGTTAAACCGTGTGGCGGCTAGGCACACGAATTTCTTTGCTTTTCTAACTTAGATGTCGCAAAAATAGTAGCCCCTAAGGTAAGTTCCATTCCTTTAATGGCTGAGTTACCTGAGAGATAAGGAATAGTCTCCAGGGGACTTGTCACTTGGTCTAATGAGGAAACTGCCAATAATGCCATCTGTCAAACAAAATCAGTATATGAAGTCATTCAGTGCGTCTGTAAGCCAATGACGTTTTGCAACAAGTAGTAAACCTTGTCTAATAAGAATTCTCAAAAAGCCTTGGCAAAATTGCCAAAAACAGAAATATTCAAAGAATCCTTTTAATTGTGGCAAATTTGACAAAAATTTCGTCAGATTCATCAACTAATTGTGAAATATGCCAAAATCATGCAAATTAGTTCAACACTGCCATGTTACATGTAGCAGATTTCATTCTTTTGGTAATTTCTGAAAATGTGAAAAAATTCTACCAAATCCACCATTTTTGTCAAATTCACCAATTTTGTCAAATCTGTTTGCTTCATCCATGTCTTCTTGCGTTTGCGATTTCTCATTCATTCATTCATCCATCCATCCATTCATCCATCCATTCATTCATTCATTCATTCACTCATTCATTCATTCATTCATCAATTCATTCAATCCATTTTTCTTTTTTTTTTCGTTCTCCCTTTCTTTATTTTACGTCCCTTTAGGCTACGATCTTGTCGAAAACAGACTGCTGTTATCCAGATATCTTAGCGTAGTTCCCATGTTTTGAGGGAATTCATGCATTCTTCACATTGTGATGTCCCAGGATAGGTACACCAAGTCATGAGGGTGATCACTGGAAATTTTGAAAGGACCTTGTCAAAGGAACCTTAATATCATTTTGTGAGCCTGGTTTAGATAGATAGTTTATTAACCATTAAAATATATCGCTATAGTACAAAGCTTAAAATAGGTATAAAATATAGTAGGCATCTACAACATTGCCTGTGCCGCGCAAAATGGTATGAACGATTTAAGATATCTTTTGGTATTGATTTGGGGAAGCTGGTATTTTCTAGATGTTCTAAAATTGTAGCAGGACGTATTAGGTTCCAGTAAAAGGTGGCGAAGTTTGTGTTGACTATCTTCCTCTATTGAGCTAAACAGCTTCATACACAGTTCCTCTCTCCTCGCACAAAGGGCTGTTAGCCCGTGCGCTCTCTAATGCCTGGTTTGAAAACATTTTCACCCATGAGAGGTATTAATCTAACAAGTAGTAAATTCATTGTCATCTCTGACTTCTCCCCTTTAACTACCAGGATATTTTATAGGACAGTGGACATTTAAGATTTTTTTTTAAATTTAAAATGTACAACAAGCACCCTCTCTCATCAGGCTTGATGTCAGGAAAACAACAGTGGGAGAGATTCAAGGTGGTACCATGTTGAATTTTCATGAATAGAATGCTGTTCAGTGTCATAAAGGAATTGATCCCAAAATAAACCTTGCCAGCACTTAAAATGTTTCCATGTAATCACAAGTTGGGAAGGAATTAATGTAAACTTGCTGTCCAAACAAGGAAATATTGTATAAATGAATAGCAAAATAGCACCCCTAGCAACCACACACCAATTCCCACTTGAAGACAATTTGGTGACATTAGTAAAAGACAACACACATAGTCTTACTGTCTAAAAGATAACACACTTACTCAAGATTGCAAGACATGAAGTTCATAAATTTAGTATTTGCACCTATAATTAGGTTACACAAGGTTAGATATGTATAACAGATAAAGCAATAAGTAGAGCAGTATAGGTAGAGAGAAAAGGCTAAGAAAATAAAAAAACAAGATCTGTTCACCTCTTATCAAAATTTCCTGTGCCTCTTGCTTTGAAATATTGCTAAAGAACCATCTATAATAACAAATCAAAGTAACTTCAGTTACAAGTTTTTAAATAGACTAAGTAGCAACAAAAAAGGGAAAAAAACACGAGGAAACCCTACTTACGGCCTCCCAGCACAAGGATCAAGATCTGATTTCTAAAGGAAACAACCACAGTAAATCAGCGTCACTGTTACCATGCATAAGGTGGAAGAAATAGACTCTTTAGAATTTTCTCATAACAAGCATATTACTTTAAACTCTTCAAAGTGGCAGCAAAAAATTGTACAAGAGTCAAAGTGTTACAATGTAAATTTAGTAATATTAAATTCTTTATGTCCGGTGTTGCAATTTTGCACTTTCTAGAAAATAATAAAAGCTACTGGAAATCGTACTAGAGGTGACAAATTGCCAAATCTCCAGCACTGTGGATGATGCCTGCTAGTGGGGCCATCAATAAAATACTAAACCATTTTATTAATCTCATCTTGTAGGGGCACTGCAGGCTACAAGGTCAAACCTTTTTAAAATACAGAGAAAAACACCCTTCCTTGACTTTGCTTGTAAAGTAACAACCTAGATGACATCTTACAACCCAGTGGCACTACTTTCAACCTAAAGCCATTTTAACAACATCATCTCATGCTTGTAGAAGACAACACTTACAGTGGTTACAGCAGTCCCTCATGTACATTGGAGGAATTATGACTTGTTTGTCAAAGGGTAAGGGAGCCAAATTGCTTGTTTGTCAAAGGGTAAGGGAGCCAAATTGCTAATTATCTCCCTCTTAATTACTTTGATTGGAAAATGATGAGACAACTCACTGCATCTTCAACGAGTGCTGCAGGCACCAGTCCCTTCTCCTGATTTTTCTGTGCTGTCACCCACAGCCAGTCACTGTCAATTACATTATCAACTACAAACACATCACCCTGGTTGAAACTGCAAACAGTAATGTAAATACAGACAGTCAAGACATCAGCCCACAGTCAGTTAAATATCATGCACCTTTATGATGTCAGTATTGCAATTTCATCATATTATAATTGCCTCAAAAACTTGAACTGCCAGTTTTAGATGGAGCTTTTAAGCTAAACCAGGAGGGTTCCAGGGGTTACTTTCCCCTCCCCCACCCCTCTGAGATCTCCAAAATTTGCTTTGTTAAGAAGTCCAGTCCCCTTTGGGATCTGACCTATGCCTCTTAAAAACTGAATATTATCAGTTAAATAAAAAATTATGTTCTATAATATTACCAGTATCAACAGATTGTAGGGATCATTGTCTTGTAGCCTAAAATTGATAGAGTTTTACACCATGCATTTTACACAGTGCATAAGTTTCCCATTATATAGCAGCTCAAATAAGAGGCTATTGTTTCATTAAGGGAACAAGCATTACTCTGTAGTCCCTATTACGGGATAAATTTACACTTTACCCTCATCACACCAGGGTACCTTTGAGGGAATAGCTTGAGGGCAGGGGCATTCACCAATGATGCAAGGCTGTTCATAAAATGTGACTGTGATAGATGTTTTCTGAAAACAAAACTTCAAATGTGTGTGCAAATCTAATATCTTATACTTCATAATTTATGTTAATTGACTCCACATCAAAAAATAAGTTCAGTTTTACTGCATTGTACATTGTACCAGAATACTCTGAATGAGTATACACTCTGTTTGATGCTCATAGCAGTTTGTTTCTTTTTGGTACACTGAGGGGGCTTTATTGATGGGGATGTAGGGTGGGACATTTATCTCTGTAAGCACACTCTATTTTAGCCTTTTGTATGGCAAAAGGCATCTCATCTACTATACATTGGTACACTAGACAAGCTCAACATACCTCAATTCATCTGTCTCAGGAGCTTTGTTGTATGTATACTTGGCCACAACCCTCTTCTTGCCCCCAACTGGCTCTGGAGGAGGCACAGGGTGCCCAAGGTGCTCATCTTTTAGTAAACAGGAGTAGCCAGTGTAATAGCCTATCAGATCATTCAGGGAGACAAACTGTCGGCCTCCAATATAGTAATCGCCACATACTGCAGTCACCCTAAAGTGGCTTATCCCATTTATCCCAAGAAAAGACAGAGAGAATGTCCCAGGTTTGCGGTCGCTTTCACGCACAAGGTATGCTCCCACTTTTCCATCTTCCATTAGCCTCTCTTCTGCTATTCCCCTATCAAGCTTTCCATGGTACCATCTATAAAAACACACAACAAGAGATGACATTTAGAACTTCAGTACGAGGTTAGTAGGGGGTTTCAGTGAGGGTCAGGCTCTAGGCAAATTGACTGGCTGTGCACACGAATTTGCCTGGCTGCTTTGAACATAACAATGAAGGGGTTTTTTAGGAACTGTCACTCAAAATTTTGCCCACCTGTGAAACCACTTCCCTACTGCTCAAAATGTTATAGTCAAAACAGAAGCATTCCCACAAAATGAAGCTCACTATCACAAAATTGATTTTGTTTTCTATGTCAATAAAATTAATGATTGTTTTATTTAAAACATTGACAAATTCAACAAATTCAAAATGAAACCTCAACCCAGTAGCTAAATTTACTGGGCTTAATGCATGATGACACATGTCAGGAAGGTTCCCAGTCTGCCAAAATGCAGTAGAATAATAAACCTCTTAATTGGTGTTTTATGTGGGGGCGCGGTGGTGTAGTGGTTAGCATGTTGGACGTCAGATCTCAAGGTCGGTGGTTCGAGGCCCAGTCCCTGCCATTGTGTTGTTTCCTTTGACAAGAAACTTTACCCCACATTGTCTCTCTCCACCCAGGTGTATAAAATGGGCACAGGCAACATACTGCTGGGGGTAACCCTGCGATGGACTAGCATCCCATCTAGGGGGGGGGGGGGGTAGCAATACTCTCAGTTGCTTCATGCTACAGAAACTGGGATAAGTTCCAGCCGTGTGTGCCTCCTTGGCTCGTGTGCGACTTTACCTTACCTATTTGGTGTTTTGGTCAATAATACGCACGGATGCATATTATCTACCAAAACACTGAATAAGGTGTATATAAATTAAAATAATGGTAATAACAGATAACGAGTTAAAACACTAAAAGCTATAAAATACAAAAAAGTTATATATCAGTTATTTTGACTACATTGCTTTTGTCATGGTCATCATAAACTAAAAATACCCTACCCAGATTTGTTATATTTGTTGTATTCATTATAAATTAACAAAATACAAAAAAAACAAGCCCCACTGAAGTGAGTACAACCTTCTCAAGTTGCAGAAATGCTTGTCATCAACAAGTGCATAAATGAGAAAAGTTTCAACACAAACAAGTTATGGGGCTGAACATGGCCAACATCTCAGACAGTTAGCTTAAAAACTGTTGAGACACCCATGACCCACTGTCTTGTATTTGTTGTCAAATCTTAAGTTCCCTATTAATTAATAGGGAACTTTAGATTTGACAACAAAATTAATACGAGATTGAGTACAAGTATGAGTTTTCAATTCCAGTTTGCAGGCATAACATTATCACGTCACATACCAATCTTATTCCTGGAGCTACCTTCTCTACTCAGTGAGAGCTCTAAAAACGTCACAGGCTTGAAATTCAAAAGTTGAACTCATACTCGATCTCGTAAGTGGGCTCCCTGCTAAAATATTATTATTATCGTTATTATTATTATTATTATTATTATTATTATTACTCGTAGTCCGATCTAGATCTAAAGGTTGCTATTATTGCCCTGATACAGAGTACAACTGCACATTTCCCTTTCTACACCCCCCTCCCCAATTCAATGTTATTGTCTCAATAGCCCTTTTTGTTCTAGAGTTACATTAAACATATGGGAAGAACTTGAGCAAACAATGTTTAGTTCATTTGGTTAAGCATCTCATAGGTCATCTTGTATATAAAGACGGGCACAAGACAGGTAATCTGTTGAGACAAACCATCGGCTTTTGTCCCTCTTGGAAGACGAACTGCAGTGATGGAGGGATAATCCTTCATGTGCCCGTCTTTATACAAGACAATCTAAGAGATCCAGATGAACTTAACATTGTTTGCTCAATTTTGTCCCAGACGGATAACGCGCCTCTAGTATTGAAATGGCCAATGTTCTGGACATGATGCAGATGGCAAAGCAACATTCAAAAAAAAGGACAGGAGCACGGGAATAGCCTATGTGTACGTGGCCACAAAATATTGAGCCTATGTAAGACAGTGTCTCGACTACTTCTGCAGCTAATTTTAGCTGTGTTAAGAGTTCTCTAAGCAAATCAATCTTGTTGTGAAACTGACTATTGGAGGATCTTTGGCATATTCCAATTCTTCTTCTTCAGTACTCAAACATCTTCAGAACTGGTAAGGTACATATACCACGCGTTTAAAAAGCAAGTTGAGTGGAGTGGAGGAGACATGAAGAAAAAAAATAATAAGATATGGAAGAAAGTGGAGATAGGAGAAAGTGGAGATAAATAAGTGTTTAAATATTGGCATTTCTTTGCTTTCAAAACTTAACAACTTCGATTTGAAGAACAGGCGGAAAATGGCTGAAACCAACTGAAGGATTTTAGGAACAGAGCCAAGGTGTCCCTGCATGGAGCCATAGGACTCCAACCTAGGCCCTAAGAAGTAACATATGCAAAAATACATTTTTTTTGCTGCATAAAACTCCACTACCAAGAAAAATGTAAACATAGACGTACATTTAACTCACCACACGGAATGGGCTGGATAAGCTTACATAAGAAGTAGATTGCTCGATGCAAAAACACAACAACACCGGCCATCTTTGATCTATCCACAATCGGGATATGCGAATACAAATCAATCATGGTCGAGCTTTTTATTATTTTTTCCATTAGGAAATCACATGCAACATCATATGACTCTCGTTTAGGGGTCCATCCCAGAGAAAACAGGAAATTAGTCAGTGTTCATACATGTCTGCCCTTTACAATCATGACACCTTATTTATCGTGCTACATTTGTCAAGCCAAGATGATGCAACTATCACTGCGTATGATCTAAAACTGTGCGGAAATATAAGGCGTTACTCTTTTTCACTTGTATTCCGTTCAGTGGGACATTAACAAAATCTCTTACAAAATGAACCACTGAACAAGAAAGTAGAAACATAAACACTGTCGTGAGAACTTGACACATTTTATAAGCGCCAAGTTCTCGGCCAAGATTACTTACTGATCGTCCGGTGGAGCGCTAAGGGACAGCTCGATTTCTTCTTCCTCGTCCAGGCATGGATCTGGTTCATCTTCAAAATGGTCATCTGGCTCGTTTTCACTGATTAAATTGACCTCACAGCCAGACGAACTATAGCGATCTCTAAACGCCATATTTCCTTCCCCTTGGAGAGGAACGCGGGCTCAACTAAAAATTTCGCAATAGTCACAAGGGGGGAGGGGAAGGAAGTAACTGTGTTAGTGTTTACAAAACACAAACAGGAAAATTTTTTTGGCTTTCGTTTTTATTTGTCCACCTTACTTTTTGGTGAATAAGCCAGCAGATAATAAATGATGAGTTTTTTTTCTCTATTTAGCTGTTACAGTAATCTAGACGAAGTTAAACACCCAGAGACTACTCCGAGTAGTGCAAAGTTCAATTTGAGGCAATGGATAAGACTACTGTTGTCAGGCTTCTCAGACCCAAATTTCCCTTTCCTTTATAGAACTTTTCAATTTTTTTTTAAATGTGAAAAGTGACACTGAAAGAGGAACTTACGGCAGATATGAAATTTTTTACCCTCCAACACGGCAAAATGTCACCGTAAACAGAATTTATTTTTGTCCTTCCTTCCCGCTCGTGAGTCAAAGTCCCTTATAACAAACATTTTTTTCCACTTTATAAAAACGACGATTGTCCTCCTTCGTGCCAGTGTTTCAAAGAAGACGAAGTAGTCCTTATAACAAATGCCTCAGTTCCAATTCATGAAAAATTTACTTTCCGCATTAAATGCGTTTTGGAAAACCGTGTTCTAAACCAGTTTTACAGGTTAAAAAGGGGATTGGTATCGTTCGCTAGACTTAGACTCTACATAGACGTGGGCTTTGTAAACTGTGACTCGTCCGAATTCTTATAACGCAGGTTTCTTGACCCACTTACACAAGAACTAACGTACTGGTTAAAGGGGAAAATGCCTTCTCTAGTGTTGCGTGAAGTTTTGCGACTCTCTTTGTGATTTCTTGGAGAGCTTGAGACTGAAAGCAGGGATGTAAATTGCGTACAATAAAAAACACTGGAGTTTCAATGAGTTTAAATTATAAAGAAATATCACGAGGTCATTAAATGTCCCGGGGCAGACTAATGCCCGGGTCTCTAGAACAACTACGTAGAAAGAGACCCAACTACAGCTGGAGCGGGTAGGGAATTAGCCTGCGTAGCAAGCTTAAACGGGGAAGGGGAAAGGAAGCGAGTCCAGTCTACCGCGTTCTCGCTCCCCTTCCCCTTACCCGTTTACGCCTGTTACGCTGGCTAGAAGGGGATTTAGACTTAAAGGGCTGTTTACATGGAGGGAGGAAGATCCTAGCGCTAGGAAGATCCTGGAAGACGGATCATCCTAGCGCAATATGTTTTCTGCATTCATTTTACATGTAAAATGTTGTACCACAGGCAGCCCAAATTGCTTTACGTTATATTTGTTGTTGCTTGATATGTCTTGACTGTCCTGGAAGCTATTTACACAAGTTTTAAATTTCGCTGATTACCTTATGTTCTGTCCTTTAAGGTGGAAACTTATGGACCGTTGAGTTTGTGTACAAGTGGCCGTGGTGAAAAGGCACCGTAAATAAGCAGTGAACTCTGCAGAGGATAAAAAGGAGGGCAGTACATTCTTCATTTGTGTTTTCATTTCAACTTGTTCGTTTATTACATTTAGACTGTCAATGAAACCATTTAATACACATACTACCAATTTGGGCTGCCTGTGGTTGTACTTGGCCCTAGCGCTAGGATCCTTCTAGCTGAGCGATAGGAAGATCCGTAGCGCCATGTAAACTACCTTCGTTCGGAAGATCCTAGTACTAGGGATAGAAAAACAGACATGGCGGCGGCCCGAAGCGGCCGGGCTTTCAGCTGCTAAAGGCCGACAGTTTTATTTGATATCCAGCAACCACCTCGACCGAAATTTCTGCACGTAAACCAAACCAAAAGTTGTTTCGCCTTCTAGGATCTTCCTAGAGCTAGGGCCTTCCTTCCTCCATGTAAACAGCCCCTTACTACCATGTAACGAATTTTCTCAAATGCTTCTAGGAGTGCTAAGAAAACAACGGCTTACCACTAGAACTTAAAGAAAACAGGGATATAGAACATACTGGGCCGCGGGATAGTCAGTTTATTTTGGTAAAAATCTGATTTAGTCCCTACTCAAGGCATATGACAAAATATCCTCTTACTTCCTTGTTTGCTCCGGTCTTACTTTTCGTATGTGCCGAACCCCATAAAAAAACTCATTTGCTTATTTGCATCGGGCGCGGCACACGAAAAGAACGACGATTGATCTAGACAAAAATATATGCGATGGAACAGTAAAAAATAACTCTGACATTTTCTTCCTGACATTCAAAATAAATCGACAGTGACAAACCGAGAGGATTTTTGATTTTGTTGTGACCTGAATTGTTGCTAGCCCTTCCCCATTGGTTTTGAGGGTAGCCATCCATCAATTATTGGTATAAATCTACTAGCGTTCTATCACTAATGCTGTTCTCTGATTGGCGACGCTACTCACTATCTATTCTGTTGTAGATAGTGAGTAGAGTGCTTTCCGCGCGCGGTGTGACCCATTTATATCATTTATTCAATAAAAACATGTAGTGTCTGCTGTTAAGTTTTGAACGTCTAGTAGATTTATTCTAAAACAATAAGATTATTCGCTCTCGATTTCTATGCGTAATAGTTGATTCGGCCTTCGGCCTCATCAACTATCACACGATAGAAATCTCGAGCTCATAATCTAATTGTTAAATAGACATTCGTTCAGCCGATACGCGTTAGAGAATCACTTGTACCCGGACCTTTGAAAAAATCTTTGCACTTGTGTTGTTGCTTCGATGAGCTGCTAAGTTTTTCGGACTTTTGATGGCGGAGGCAGGTCACTGAATATTTATATGTTGCCGTTATTCTAACAACTCTGTAACCCAGACAATACCGCAAAGGCTTATGTAAACCAGTGTTGATTGACATCACAATCCACACCTCATTTGGATGACAGTGTGCAATCCAATGGGTGCTACTTTTAGCAGGTTTTTCGGTGAGAAAGTTGTTCTACCCACCTGCTACACGACAAACTACCCACACTACGAATGATTCTTGGGGCTACAAAGGGACACAACTTTTTATTTCACATATGGGCTGATGACGAGATACATGGGCATTCATGATCAGTATTGGTGATGATGCAGAACCCCCCAAGCCCTCGTAAAAGGACAAAAACCCAATCAGACAATCGCTATAAATTGCTGAGCTTGTCGAGAACGGAATATTTTGTACCAAACATTGCACAAATCCTCTCATCTGGCAATGATCTGAAAGACCCTTCGCCTCTGAAGGGCTTGGGAAGCGTGATTAAACTACAGAATGAAAGCAACAGCAAGTTCCAGCTCCATTCTTCAGTTTTAAAGGTGTAATTATCAAGAATTTATGCGCGTTCGTAAACCACATAAATTTTATAGAACCGGGCGTGAAGCGGACTCGTCCCCAGTCGTCTCCTTTGTCTCTCTTAATAATTAACGAGGGAAGCGCGTAGGAGATGCGCGCCGGATGATCTTCCCCTTCGCCGAGATGCCTCGAGATGCCTCTCCCGCTACCGATCCGCGACCGCGTACAAATGATTAGAGACGACTGGGGACGAGTCAGGGCGTGAAGCGTGTTTGAAACTGACACCTTATGTGAACAATGCAATTACAAACATGTTTAGGAAAATAGGTTTCATTTAAACACGAGTTTGCTATAAACATGCTTCGCTACTAGTGTGAACGCAGCTTATGATGATGATAAAATACATGCACGATCACTACATTGACGACGACGATGTTTGCGTTAAGACTAAAAACTTAGCGAGTTTTGTTTACACGATAAACAGTTCTTAGGACCTTCATCTTGGACAGATGGGGACCCTTTTGGAATGGGTGTTGGAGACTGCCTTGTCCCCAGTCGGTCGCTTATGAGAGCGGAGAAAAATTAGTAATTAAGGCTCGTTTCCAAGCTCCCCATGTTCTCTCTCGATTTCTCTCTTCTCTCTTAACAAGAAGAGAGCCTGAAGAGGAGGCAGTATTGGAGATAACTACTGTATGGGAGGCCCTGGAATTATTATGAGCAGAAGCGTGTCTTCTGTGTGGTCTTAATCGCAAGAGAGCACAAAGAAGACATATTCCTCTTGTTTATAGTGTCACAATTTGGGATAGAAAGATGTAAAATTCAGTATTTTATGGAGCATTTCTCCCGATCACTTGAAGCTAGCCGAAGGCAGCCGTTATAGAAATTACAGTAGATGAATGAGAAAAATAACTTGTCGTGACATCACGCTGCCTCGAACAGTCCAGATTGTCTGCCTGTGCTTTTTCGTTAGATTATTTACTCTTAAGAAGGGCAAATAAGGTATCAAAGTAGTTGTGTTCTTTGTCCCATAAAAAGCTACCTCCTACGCACTTAAAAAAATATAAGGGTATCCGGCATCTATTTGCCGTTTTTTTTCCCGCCATTTTCATACATCCTTCTTTTTCAAGTTACTTTCAAAGCGCTCTGTATTATTTCAAAGTCTGGCATATCTTAACCTCCTCTATTCTTAGGATCTTCTTAGTTGTCCGTTCCAGGTAAACCGTAGATACAAGACCTTGGTGGGCGAGAGGGGAAAGTTAATCCAGATGCATTTGTTGATGGGCTAGGAAAACGCAAAACTTTTGAGGATGCATATGGTTGCCATAGTTGCCTGAAGCATGTTGGTGTGCCAACGTTTTACGTCATGGAACTGTGCTCATTAAGTATCAGCTCCACATTGTACACAGCCGGGCCCACGGTTTAACATCGTTTGACCTTTGCTCAACATGAGTTGAATTATGTTAAAACATGTTGGCGCTTGAAAACATTGAATGACTTTCCCATTTGTAATTAAACGTAGGGTATCGGTTGAGGAAGTGATCTATCAAAAGAAAAACAGGACATCGTTGATGCCGCGAGTTCTAACGCAGTGAACGAATGATATAATCCGATTTTCCGCGCACCAATAAACAACGACGCCTCGCTCTGAAAACAATAGAGCTGCGGAATAACAAAGTTCAATGAAATTTTAGGTTCTAAAGAGCTCCGTGTCACCTGCGCGGCCGAGCATAGAAGTGTCATCCACATTTCCCAGCAGCCTCTCTCTAAATCTTCTGCGGGGACTTACAGGGAATTTGAGGAGGCTAAAATATGCTGAGCAGAGTTATACGTGCGGCGCAAAAGACGAGAGGTTCAATTGAGGGCTAGGCTCAGTCTCCAGCCGTGAGTGTCTCGATGCGCCCGCGATTCTCGCCACCTTCACGGCTGGGTGCACGGGTTTGGCTGCATGTCCGTGACGTCATTACAATTTCAATAATTATGCAGACAATCTACAAGTCATTTGCTTATATTTTGTTTTTTTTTTGTACCGTCTTGCAAAAAAGCGAAATACGAAAAGTATGCCTGCAACGTCCTCCTAAAAACGTGAAATTTCAAGAGAAAGACGAAATCCCGCTAAATTATGCCGCACATTCTGCCCCGCAAATTTCAGGGGGCTTGTTTCTGATTGGTCAGTCCAAACAATAACCAAACCAGTGCGCCCAGCCGTGAAGGTGGCGAAAATCGCGGGCGCATCGAGACACTCACGGCTGGAGACTGAGCCTAATTGAGGGCTCGCCCTTCCAGTTCTCTTTCGCTCAACTCACGGCTCAGCTCGAGATGAATTCTCCCTTCCCCAAAGCACTCTTTTAGCGTATGCAGAAGAGGGCCCAACCTCCCCAAATAAAGTTGCTTGCAAAATTTGAAACCACGGGATCGTTACTACTGCGGGCGTATTTCGATTCCTTACAGTAAAGTATTATATTACTGTATAACGCGGGGACTTGAATTATGTTTCCTTGGGTTTCGGTCTCGCCTGGCTGCATCAACAAACCCACCAGGGTTGCAGGGACGACCGAGCAATTTTACGGCCTCTAACCACTTGTGTAACACACTCAGAGATTTATTTTTTGGGAAGTAAGTTGCAAGCTATTCTACAGCTAATAAGACAAATTAAATCCACATTACTATCAATCTATGTGAATTGTCTTCAAAGATTATGTAATATTCTCAAACCAAAGAAATTTTCCAGTTCCGACATTTGTTCATTTTCTCGCAGATTTACATCCAATATTTTACATGTAAATGTTTTCAAAATTTATAATTATTTAAAAAATATATTATTTGAAAGACAATTTAAGAAATTGTCATTTAGTAGTATGCAGACTCGCATGCCTAAACACATTTACACAGGTTAAACTCTAAGTGTTCAGTTTGAGTCGTTTCCTCAAAGAGAAGCCTATCGGTTCCTCAAGGTCATCGACGAACGCCTCCGAGACCCTTGCTTCGTTGTGACTAGGCGTGTCCACGAATTTACGCCGAGAAGGTCTCCTGTTTCCACTGTGATGCTCGGAATTCGGAGAGAGATCAGAACAACTACGAGTGCGAGGTGATGATGATACAGTTAGTTTGCTATTACATAGTATTGGAGATTCTTGTAAAACTTTAATGCTGTTCGCTGATAAAGGCGTCTTGTTCAGGCGACGCCGCCTGAGACAGGACGCCGTGACAGCTGGACTCTGAAACACTTCATCGTCCTCTTCAAAGCTGGTGTCGCTACTCAAAGAACAGTTCGTATTTTCCTTCTTACGGTTCTTCTCTTTCCGGCTCCGTTTTCCGCCAAAGACAACAGATTTGTGAATTCGCCGCTTTTTCGTCGGAGGTGACTTGGTAGCTTCATTTTCGTCAGCTACGGACAGATCAAACTCTTTCTGCATTTCTGTAAGCCAATCGTCCACATCTTCGGATGACCGAGAATTGTTGTCTTCAATAACAACCGGACATGATACATTCAATAAACTGAGTTCCTCAGTGTCTTTTCTCTGCGTGCATTTTTCCGTCTCCCTCTCCTTGATTGGAGTGTGGTATGCACGCATTTGAGCAGCTTCCCTCGAGCACTTGTCGGCTGGAGAGCTTGAGAAGCATCGTTTTCGTTTTTGCTGCCGTAAGATCTGGTTGAGCGGACTCGAGCGCTTGGTTTCAGCCGGTGAATTGGACACGCCATGGGGCTTCCTTTTCCCTTTCTTCGGAGGAGGAGTCGAATTCTGTGGAGGCTGATTGAGCAGCAAGTGGATAGCTACAGGCGATCCCCGGGAGGAGCGCGGTGATTTGAACTGTGGAACAGGAGACAGCTCTCCCGCTGCCGAGGACGATGAAGACGAGATCCTGCGGCTTTCATTGCCTCCCTCTTTTAAACTGTTTTCATCACTGGACCACTGAGTGCCTTCGTTTGCTGAACTGATGCATCTAGATTCGCTAGAAGTTATCGGCGACCTCTTCCTTAGTTTTAGTGACAAACGTTCCCGCTTTTGTTCAGTGCCGCCTGAAGCTTCACTGGACCACTGAATTCCTCCACTTGCTGAATCGATGCATCTAGTAGATTCATTGTTACTCATCGGAGACTTTTTCCTCAGTTTTAGTGACAAACGTTCGCCCTTTTGTTCAGAGACATCTGAAGCTTGCGTAGATCCGTTTATTACATCAAGAGAAGAACTCGTGGAAAATCGAGGTGACGAACGCGGTGACTTAAAAGTTGGAGAGGTTATCTGAAAACTATTATTTACTGTCGACTTACTAGTATCACTACTCTTAGCATCTGCGTTAGCAGGAACCGTGTTTATATCTTGAGATCCTCTGTGCACTGGGGATGTCAAAGGTCCTCTGATAGGAGTGAGAAGTACCACGCACTCGTCGAGATGAAGATCCCTAAGCGGGCTTCTGGGATTCGCCGAGTCATCCCGAGCGGAGATTGTTAAGATTACAGACGTAGGCTTAGTCGTCACGATTTCCCCCGGGTTAGAATCTTTAGCTTTACACGAGGATTCTCCTGACGTTTCTTTGGTATATTCTGAAATTTCCCGTTTCTTGACTAGCCTTGGAGAGCTGCGCACAGCTGGGCTAATGATGTTCTTTATGGGTGTCGCAAAGTTTTCATCATGTGTCCGTGAAGACCTGTCTAAATTCTTTGATGATTCAATGACAAGAGGCTGAGAGTGTTCTTTTAAACACGGAGAAGTGTCGGCCATAACCTTCGGGGAAACATGCACTGGTGACTTCAACGGATTTCGAATTGGAGTAAGAAGAACGACGCATTCGTTCATTTCATAATCTTTTGATGGAGTTCGCTTACCAGATAGCGATCCCTTGGATTTTGGAGTGGCTATTCCGATCTTTGACATTTGTGTATCCAGGTTCTCTTTCTTCGGAGTTCTCATGGAGCTTTCTGCAAATCCAGCGTCTGAGAATACACCATCCTTTATTGGTGAATTGAACTTTGCAGTGTCAAATGGTAAGGAATTTGTAATGGAAGGATTTGAATCCTTTTCGGTCTGAAATTCAGGAAATGGAACAGACGAAAACCCAATGCAAGAAAAAGAGCGCTTTTTGAGGAGTCTCGGTGAAGACCTAATGCTGGCCGTACGTTGTTGTGTGGGTGTGGTCGGTTTCTCACGCCTCGGCAAGCTTTCTTTCTTTTGGTCGCATTCTACTGATGTGGTCAGCAAACTGTACAGTGAAAACTTCTTCTTGTGCCGAGGAGAGAACCGCAACGGCGAAACAGAAGCAAAGTTCAGTTTCTGAGGACTCTCCAATGCGTCTGTTTGTTCTTTCTTTGGCGAGTCGCGAGACCTCACAACAGAGAAGGACCTTGTTCTCGTCAACGGGCCTGCGCTGGCAGAGCGACCATAAAATGATTGGCTCCTCTGGAACGTCACCCCTGGGGGCCTGCGAGGACTTCTACGAGGAAGATTCTCTCCTGCAAACAGAAAGCTGCAACTATTAGCGTGGTAACAGTGAAACGTCCGCCATTTTGTAAGTACAACACAAAACCTTGCTGCCTTAGAGACACCACAGTGCTACATAGAAGGTTTATCTTTTTACCTGCTTGAATCTCTTTCAAAGGCGACTCCTCTAACACGTGAACCTCTGTAGAGGCTCGGGAACGTTTCCTGTAAGACAGTTTTAAAAACAAGGCAAAGTCAACCAAAACGCAAATCTCCTCCAAGAGGTTTCAGGTATCTCATCACCCCTTTTAATTTCAAGATTCAGGACCAGGAAACTCTGTTTATACCACTGCGGCAACCTGAACGGTCAACCTGAACAGTTTTCAGTCTGTAGTGTAACTACTGTGACATCAAATCACACTTCTTTTAAGACGTTATTTTGTAAGTTCCTATACTTTTCTGGACAAATAATAAAGGGCTTTAAGATTTACCATCCAAACCACACACAACTGCGTTAATCAGCTGAAACTCGCAAATCTAACCTGGCGCGATCCTGTTTACACCACAGTGCATGGGAGACCTGTTTGTGAGCCGGCGTCTCTTGAACAGACGTCTTTGAGAATGACCCTAAAAAAAAACGAAATCAACTCTGAAGAACACCACCTTCTTAAAATGACCATGATATTTTAACATAATTATTTGTCATTGCATCAGAGAGATTTGCTCCAAATCTTCGAACGCTAACCGTTTCCGGAAACAGTAAACATGGTAAAAAGTAGAATAACCAAACATTTTATCTACTTTTCGCATTTTAATTAGAAAATCGAAAATGTTGCTAAACTATGCATTTGGTGAAAAAAAAATTGCTATTGCTTAACAATGAGAGTTACTCCCAAGATGCGCCTTTTTTCGTAAGAACAAATAAGCGTAACTGTCTTGGTTTTTATTGGCCAGGAAAAAACGCGCGCAGACAAACAAGTCTAGACCAGGTGCGGGGATCAGAAGAGTCTGAGCTGATCTGAGACCGAAAAAAGCCTAGAATACACACCAACAAAACAGAGCGAATTTTAGTTTACAACAAAGGAAATGGGAGATTTTTAAGCTCAAAGCAAAAGTGTTTAGCGCAGGCAAGTGGGACAACCGTTGACTTCTGACAAAAATTGAAAAGAACCAAACAAATGACTAATTGCAGCAAATGCGAGTTTTCGCGACACGAATTTGTTCACGTTTTTCGCAATTTTGTTTATTTATGGAAAGACGAAAGATCTCCTGTGAACATCAAATCAAGTCGTGAAACTTGTGTTAATTGTAAACTGTAGTAAGTGAAGAAACTGCACCGAAACAACAACAATGGAAACTTAAGGCCGGTTTACACGCTACGATTTATCGGCCCGATATATTGGCCTGACATTAACGGAGCATGAATCGTACGTTTATTTGCAGGTTACGTTCTGTCGGCTACTGGTCGGCCCGGCAGTATGGGAGCGTGAATCGTACGTGTATGTTGACACCCGATTCTGTAAATTTTGTCTGACGTGGCGCCTTTTTTCAGAATGTCGGCCGCACGTGAATCATTTTCACGAATCGGCTGTGAATCGGACGTCAAAATAGACGCACGATACTCTCCGATACTGCTGGGCAGACAAATCGTAGCGTGTAGACCGACCCCTTTTATAACATTTGCAAAACATTTACTTAATGTTGCAATGAGTATTTGCACTGAGACATTTACTTAACATTGTACTGTATGTAACGTACCCACGGTACTCCTTCGGCGAAACCGGCGCCTACTTTCATCTTTTTTCCCTCCCTCTGATAATTTCCTTTTTCTTGGTACTCGGGTATGTGAAGCGTTTTCGTCAGTTCCTTGGGGTTCCGTAAAAAGATTCCGTCTGACCAGTTTAACAGGTGTTTTTTGGCCCCTAGTATTTTTGTCTTCCTTCGTGTTTCCTGTAACGAAACAATTTTGAGTGTTTTATACAGAAAGGCAGTTAATAAGAGAACCTAGCCACCAGGTAATAAAGGTTTACTCCTATCCTGATTTAAATGTGGTTTTAACTTTAAAGTCATGGAGTATGAAACCCTTATTGAGCAGTACTTTATAAATGTGATACAGAGTATTATCCTGTACAACGTGCATTAAATCGTTAAGGTTGATCATTCCGCTACTGAGCAGTGTTTATCCGAGGATGCTGTTTTTTTGAAGTACAAGGTGGTTCTAACTTTTAGGACTGAATGAAATCCCAAAGTGTGACGATTTTAATGAACGTTATTGAACAGTACTTTCCAGAGGCACGGTCGTTTTATTCTTTCTCGTTTGTAAAGAAAAAATGTTCAGTTTGTACCTTTCCACAAATAGGTTTTGAAACTTTTTCCATTTCACAGAGGAAACCTTTTCTCGTAATATTACGTACGTATTTCCCGTCAAAAGAGCAATGTAATACCAAGCTTTAGAAACAGCCTTTGAATGATACACATACTGGGACAATTTCAATGCTACACACAACATTTTCACCTTAAAGGACGCTTTGTTATAACCACTAATGTCCTGTCACACAACATTTCGACAGCGTTAAAAGACAGAAAATAAGGAGGAGGGAGGGAGGGAGTTGAGGAGTTGAGGGAGGGAGGCTTGAATTCTTAGTCAGAAGCTGAGGTTGCTACTTCCGATAGAGCAGCAAAGAGGTACGACTGTAGCCCAACTCTCCACTAAAAAGAAATGATGATGATGATGATGATGATGATGATGATGATGATGATGATGATGATGATGATGATGATGATGATGATGATGATGATGATGATGATGATGATGATGATGACGATGATGACAGCATGTGCGCCATTTTCTACTCCTGGAGAAGAACATATTTGTCAAACTCAGTGCATTACCTTGTACTTTATCTTTCTTTTTCTTGTCTTTCTCTTTAGGTTTAGCTTTTCCAGGTACAACAATCTCTCTTCGTTTACCAGCCACATCAGTGACACTCATATGACGAGTAATAACACGGCATCCACTGCTCCTAAAAAAAAGTTAAGTCAAATTCACTTAGCCGTAGCGTCAATATTGAATTCAATTCAGCTTAACACCGTCAACTCCTTTAGATCCTTTTTGCCCTACATTTGCATTAAATTGTTAGTTTAGCTTCTTTGACACTGTAACTTACAGCCCGTAATAAAAATCCATTAAAGAAGGAGAAGCAGAAACCTTAGTTACCTTTCAATTCCAGGTTAGCATTAAGAGGCTTTCAAACAACACGGCCCGGACGTTTGAATATTGCACTTAGGAGCAGCCAGTGTCCTGTAGCTGCTTAAACACTTGTAAAGATGACAGTTCCAAATGGTCATCTGTTCATGCCTTGTTTCCTTTGAGATTTACCAACTGCAAATCGTTCTTAAGCTTCATAGCTATCTCCAGAGTATTACGTGAATGGCCTATTTACTTGTTAATTTTTCCAAGTTTTGGCCTAGCATCCCATGTCATGGGCTCTCGCTATCACTTAAACCAATTATAGTACAACGCTTAATTTCGGCGTGTTCCCATTGGTCGACATCGATCACGTGACGCGATAGTGTCTCTCCTCAGCGGGCGCCTATCAGCGCATAGTGCACGTTTTTGGCAATTTTCGCTAAAAATTTAGTGTTGCACAATAAAAACAATACAGTCGTTCTGTCTCAGACCCTATGTGTGATAGGTTCCCTCGGAAATTTGATGTTTAAACTTCATACAAGCATTTGTTCGGAACATCAAATTTCCTCGGGCAACCTATCACACGATAGTGCCTTCGACATAAAAACTATTGTTTAAATGGCAGTCCTAAGGGATACGTATGTACAAAGTATGCAAGGTGCACGTTACCTTGGTTGAGTGGAGTCTTGTTTAGCACTGCTGACAGAGTTGACAGAGCGTCTGTCAGGAGACTTTTCATCACTAGACCATCTGGAGGGTGTCAACACTTCCCTGGGAGGGGGCATCATCAATCCCTCATAAACACCGCACAGGAACGCGGGGATGCTGCGGCTGTACCTGGGGAAGGGGGAAGGAGAGAATTAAACTAACTAAATTAAAATTAATTTATCACTGATATTGTCACTTTCACTGATGTTGTCTTTACTTTCTAGTAGCTTAACCGTGACTGTATATAAGATTCATCGGGATCCGGCTTCTTTTTTCTTTTCTTTTTTCTTTGCGACTCACTTTTTTTAATGATACACTTGAGGTGGGAGATGCTACGCACGTGTGGAGCCTTGGTGTTCTATCGGACCGTGCGTAGTCTGCGTGGCAGGCGCCGAAATGGGAGGAAGGGGAGGGGGGGGGCTGTTGACAGACAATTCCGAGGACGAGAATGAACTAAATTGTCTTACATTATGTACCAAAAGAACAAAAGAAAGCTGTTGTTTATCAAACTGGCTATGGCAAAGGACAGGATTCACAATTTGGGTTCAAAAGAATAGAAATTAGCGTTATAACATTAATGCTGCACAGAAAAAACGGCCACAATCCTACAAATAAAAGCAACTCAAATTCAAATTAACACTTATTTTTCAATTCGCGTTAAAATTCTTGTCAATTTCATGGAACGTTAATTTCCTATAGTAAGGTATCTTAGGGAATCGCCATTATCAAGGAGTTTTCACATTCGGGGCGTTAGCGTATACATCCACAGATGTGACAGAACTAAACGTTACCTGTCCAAAAGTACTTCACGCAGATACATGGTAAGAAAGTTTGGGTCCTTCATGAAAGAGATGGCTCGTAACAGAACAGTCACCTAAATCACACAAAAAACGACATGTTTATTAAGTTGAGCATGGACCATAACTCTTGAAAACTATTCAGTGGTAAAAAATAACTTATTTTTTACCACTGAATAGTTTTCAAGAGTTATGGTCCATGCTCAACTTAATAAACTAGGAGAAAAACAAATAGTAACAACTTTTAACTTCACTTTTTTGTAACTGAAAGGAGTGAATAATTTGCAAGTTTTCAAATGAGTATCAATGTCATAAGTACAATAATGTCTTGAAACAAATGCTGCTTAAAAAGTTAAAAACTTCTTCAAAGAACTTGGTAGAAGTGGCATTTTTGCTTAGTTTGGGCATGGCATTACAACTGAATCAAATGTGACAAATCTAACCTCTTCAACCAGGGCACTGTGTTCATAAGCATTTGTAAGAACTGCTATCTCCGTTCGAAGAAGGATTTGCAGCTGGTACCTACAGGTGAGATGACATGGAAGCATGCTTGAAACATGATTGTTTGTAAGAGAAGTCAAGAATTTGGTGGAAAAGGTCTTCGTCATTTTTACCAATAAAAATACTAAGTAACATTGATTTAAGGGACGTTTCTTTGTATCTTCATATAATTATGGAAACAGTAAATTTCTAAGGGAGTTATTTAATACACTCCTAGAAGTTTACGTAACCCTAAGAGTACCCATACTGATAGTAGTTCACAATTTTAGAGTTCATAATTAATAAAGTCAGAGGGCCACAGGGTCATCGGCGAAAGCTGTTTTGTGTCAACCTCTATAAATAAAGTCTATCCATCCATAATCATCATCATCATCATCATCAGTTGAAACACTTGCGTACAGCAGTTTCTTGAGCTTTGTTGCTTTAAATCTGAGCCGGTTTTATAAGAACCCAAACAACTTACTCTCTAACTTGTTGCTCTTTACTGCTGGTAGCATCGCAGCCTTCGTATTTTTCTCTTAGTGTTGATGTTGCTAGGAGAACATTCTCCTCTAGGAACTGTGAAACACAATCCTGTCACAGATCATGCACATATATCAATACAAAAATGCTGAATAAATGTTCTTGAAAGCAATCTTTTAGTCAGTAATTGCAACGGGTTTACCAGTTATGAAGCCAGAGTTAATCAAATAACATTCCCCATTAAATATATACTGCATGGTTAAATGCAATTCAGAATTCATGTTAGGATACGGCATCTTTTCCCTAAGGAATCATGGCTGCACATCAATACAGGTCCTTCATTGGTAACGGTCCTTTGACTGGTCCACAAATTTCCTTTTAAACTTAGCACATCAATTATATTTGTTAAATGGACCTTCTACAGGTAGTTATGATATCTGTTTCTAAAAACAATGAGATCAGGAAAGATCACCCTATCAACAACAAGATGTGAAGGTGTGCATGCTGTTTGAAAGCGCTTGACAAACTAATTGAATCACTCAGTCAATCAGTATGTATATGTATTTGAACAACAATGAAACAGGTTTAGAAGCCAAATGAAATTCACTCATTTCTTTCCTTTGATGCAGGTCAATTCAAAGAATCCCTGATTTACACAACACATCGTGAAACAAATGCATGTATCTCATTTGTCTCAAGCAACAATGTAAGTTATGGATCTTCGATTTTTGTCCTCAATTCATAGCCTGCTTTGAGAAGAGGAAAACACTCATTCCAGAACTTACAGACTGCAAACTAGGCTGGCAAGAAGAACAAAATTATGTTAAAGTTGACATGTATTTCGTGCATTTCAAACTTTTTAACTGATTTAATCACAGACTACAAAGAAGGTTTACACGTGGCTTCGACTTTATACAAAAAATTCAAGGAAAGCAATTCTGCTACGTTGCAGAAAATCAGACTTAAACATAATTGCAAAATATTCTTAAAATATTCATCAGTTCAAAGACACCTACCTTCTGCCTTTCACTGTCGTCAATTTGGTAGAACCTCGAAACTGCCCTCACTATGTTGGTGGCTTCTGTGAGAGTATTTGCTCCCTAACAAAGAAATAATGAAATGGTACAGGCAAGACAAAATAGGTTAGTCCCCTTGTCAAATGTTTTAAGGCACTGCCAGGGAATCAACAACACCTCTACGTAAGTCTTTGTTTATCTCACCTCAAAAATAACTTTTTCACATAGAGAGTGAATAGTTGTCGCTAACTGAACTTCATCTACAAAAAAAAAAAACAGTAACAGTATAATTGACAGAGGATAATCATCATTATCAAGAAGCACAGTTGAAATGACATTTTAATTCCCTTAATGGGCCCTTTGTATAACTGTATCACGTGACCTTGTCAATCATAAAATGGTAATAGTACGAAGTAGTTATCAGAAATGAAAAGAGCATGATGAAATTAGTAATATTTTCAATTTTGAGGTCACTGATGTGAAAGTGTGTCATTTTACAGTTATTTGTACGTTCAAAAAATTACCAAGATTTATAGGGAAAAAAGCTGCTGGATGGCAAGCTTTGCCACCCTGCATACAAACCTTTTATAATTTTCAAACTTTCAAACTGTCCTAAAATCTTGCACTTAAACGTTAGTGGCCTCAAATTGGAAATCATACTAATTTCACGACGCCCTTTCCATTTCAGCCATCTATTTCGAACCAAAAAAATAATAATAATAATGAAATAAATAAGATTTTACTGTTAGATCAGTAAAATATTGTTAATGGAACGTGACACTCATTCTCAGTGAGCCTTTCATGGCACGTTCGCTATCAATAGAACTACTATGCAGTTGGGATCCCAAGGTCACTAAAATCAATAGCTTTGTTGTAGCTAGACCTACAACATTATGGCTTTGTTTCTAGTTAGCACTTTCATACGTTTTATTGTATTGGTCGATAGCATTAAGGACCTATTCATAACTAAGATAGTACACGTGTAAGGCCAAGCTGTTGTATAGTACAGCCTACGTTAGCAGACACTGTCTAGATATAAAAGCTTAAGCAACCTGTTCAAGGTTCAATTTGTAATTCTCTTGTGCAGTGCAGCCAGTGTTTTGTCAATTTAGCAAAAATTTTTCCCTCCCTCCCTCCCTTTGGAGATGGGTTGGCTATGTTATTTGTGCTTCAATAAACTAGGGTCACTCCTGCGTGGTGCGGTTAAGTCTGCGCAGCGCCTTCCCCCAAGCTTGTCGGCTTTATGCATCACCTGCTAACCAATACTCTTGTCCGATCCAGCACGTGCTGTCTAGCATTCAGCTCTAGTGCTGGGGAGATAAGTGAGGTGTTTTTGTCCAGCAAATCGGAAGTCACATAGACTAACCAACTGCAAGGCAGTGTTCCCCTCAATGTCGCCATCCTGAGAGTGTTTTACTTTGTTTCGCGTGTCACGCGCTTATTTATAGCCTATTGCAGTTGCGCTACGTTCCTCAGGAACAGTGACATTAATTAAAATAAAACTATTAAAAATCAAAAACAAAAAAATATATTTCGAACCATGACCATTTATTATGATTGACAAGGTCACATGACACAGTTATGCAAAGAGCCTATTTCGATGGACTTATTTAATTTGCCACTCTAAAAACAAGTAGGGGAACAGTTACAAAGAATTGGTCAGCCCCATGAAAGAGTACATCAGAATTAGCATCCTTAGCAAGTTTGAGAAAGGGGAAGGTGAGACTGCCAAAGTATAAGTTTGCAATCACCGAGAAAATTCCATTGATATGTCTCTATTGTGAAAAGCCCATTCCCCAACCATACATGTATGACAGGGCCCCAAATTAACTTTTTTATGTGGGCACAAAGTGGCGACTGAATTTTTTTTTTAGTCGCCAGATGGAAAATTCTGGTCGCCAACAAGTGTCCATAAAATTTTTGCTTCACAGTGAAACACAAAAACGCGAAGTTTTTAAAGACGTTTCTTCGCTCATAACATACCAGTAATCTTACTCGTGAATGATCGCAAGAGTCGGACTGCCATGTAAAAACTGGAAGACATTAAATAAATGATCGTGTAGCTTACATTTTAGGTAAAAAGGCGTTTTTTTGTTACAATGTAAATAGATAGCTCTCTTAGTTTGAACACTGAACATAATGCCACTTCCTTTCCACATATTTACCGTGTCTAAATCTTGAATGAACTTCTTTGCGATTTCTCGTTTTTCTGACTGTAAAGCGTTTTGAAAATTTGTAGAGCGCCAGGAAACATAGCCTGAGAAAACAGCCAACGTTTCCCGAGATCGCCACTTGAGCCCTCACAAAACGTTTTGCGAGGGCTCAAGTGGCAACCTCGGTAAACGTCGGCTGTTTTCTCAGGCTAATATGATGTTTCATTGAATATTCAATGGCGAAAGCAAAGCACGTGTTTTTTTTTTTATTTTTTATTTTTTTTTTATTTTATTTTTTTTTTTATTGATTGCTCATACATTTACAAACATTACATTAACAGTGTTATTATTACACTACTTACAGATATTATAAAAAACTAACAATACATTACGAACTACAGTTACAATACAATGTAAGTTAACCTTATTAAAAATAAAAGAAAAAAAAGAACTTACAAAAACACTAGCCTATCTTATACCCTATAGAAAATAGTCCCCGTAGCATTTAAAACAAATATTTTTTAGGAGAGTAATATTGTATAATTAAGGAGATCGGAAGAAAAAAATTACTACTAACAGGGTCAAACCAGGACTGAAAAGTTAAATTTGATTCAGTTTTTTTTTTATATAAATTTTTAATTTGAAAGGTGGCCGAGGAGAGGTTTCCATTTCTCTGATGAAGAATTAGGATCATTTTTTTCAATTTCATAGCTTTTGTTCATGAGATGCAAGAAGTGCGAAAGATTAGGGATTTCGTTTTTTAATTTACAGACCCAGATACAATATCTGCTCATCAGACAAGAGAAATTAATTTGCAACTTTGCATTTGAGGTGTCTGGCTTTAGGCCGAGAGCAATGGTCATGTCTAATTTATTCCCTTTCTGCGTACATAGGGATGTCTGAAGCCATTTAAAAAAGCTTTCCCAAAAACGAGTGGTCTGGTTGCAATGCCAAAAAAGGTGGAGCAAAGTTTCTGTTTCCTTTTCGCAAAAGGAACAGCGGTCACTGTCTTTGACGTTAATTTTATACAAAAAGGAGTTTGTAGGTAGACGTCGATGAAGAAATTTAAATTGGAATATTATTAGTTTGGTACTTTTTGTGCAAATCTTTGTAGATTGAAAAGCTCTTTTCCAGTCAAATTCACCTTTTTCCAAGTCGCAATCTTCGTGCCATTTCGCCTGAGAAGTTTCCGGTGCTTCGCTTTTAGTTGCAACTAGAATTTTGTACGTTAAGTTGCTGGGTTTTTTTGCCTTGAGGAAAATTTTAATGAATGGTTCAATCTCATCTTTTTCGGGGCTATCTATGTTTTCTTTGAAACGTTTTCTTAGATTCTTCAGCGTGGCAATAATCCCCCCGAATGCTAAAGGGCAGGCTTTGAGTCCGTATTTATTCTGAAATTCTTCATAGGAGAGAGGTTTGTTTGCGTCTTTCATGAGAGACCTAATGGTCGATATTCCATTTGCAAGCCATTCTCGAAAATAGATGGGTTTGCTGTCTATTCTGATAAGAGAATTATTCCAGAGAGGCTGTGATTGATAATGTTGTAAGGAGGAGATATTGTCAGTGTAATTAACCTCGGACCAGATCATCAGAATTTCATTAATGAAGATATTGGTAGATGAGAAGTGATGCTTGATATCTGTTTTGTTTAAATTTCCAAGAAAAACAGCTTCTCCGCCATATCTTCCAAGTTCTCGTTCAAAGAAAAGTTTCCATTTTCCTAAGTTTGTTTTGTCGAGATATTTTTTAATCCAAATAGTTTTCAAAGATTTATTAAATGAGAAAAGGTCAATCATTTTAAGCCCACCATTACTGTAATCGTTAATCATAATGTTTCTTTTAATTTTATCGGGTTTCCCGTCCCAGAGGAAATGATAGAAAGCTCCATTCAGTTCTTTGATAGCCTGGTGGTTTGTTGGGAGAGGGGAAAGAACATGAACAAGCTGTGAAGCAATTAGGCTCTTTAATATAGCGATTTTTCCAAGTAAGCTTAGCCTTCGGTACTGCCAGTTTCTAAGTAAATTTCGAACTTTCTCTTTTTTTTCGTTAAAGTTCAGCTTTACCGTTAATTCGGGTTCTATTGAGAGCCACACGCCTAATGTTTTGATTTTTAAATGCTGCCATCTGAAACCTTTCTCGGGAAACATAATGTCTTGGCTTCTTGCTTTTGAACCTATCCACAATGCTTCGGTTTTTTTATTATTGAGTCTGAGACCAGAAATCTTGCTAAATTTTCCGATAACATCGAGCGAAGTTTCAAGCGCGTCTTTTGAGCCGTCAAGGATTAATGTCGTGTCGTCAGCATATTGGCTTAATTTGATTTCTTTTTGGTTGACTGAAATTCCTTTAATATGTTGGTCACTTCGGATTGCGCTAGCTAAAACTTCGACGGAAAGGACAAATAAATATGGAGAAAGAGGGCAGCCTTGCCGCACGCCTCTCTCAATTTTAAAACATTCGCTCATCCATCCGTTGTTCATTACGCCACTTTCGATATCACAGTAAAGAGTTTGTATCCATTTTTGAATGGAAGGGCCAAAGCCATAGTGTTGCAACGTTTTTTCAACGAAAGACCATTCGAGTGTGTCAAAGGCTTTTTCGAAATCTAGAAGCAAAATCAAGCCCGGGATGCTTTGGTCATTGGTGTAATTAATAATACTGTCGATCAGTCGTATATTTTCGCCGATAAATCTACCTTTAATAAATCCTGTCTGATCGTTATTAATAAGTTTTGGAAGAGTAGACTGGATTCTATTTGCGATTGACTTTGCTGCTATTTTATAGTCACAATTTAACAGAGATAAAGGCCGCCAATTTTTTAATATTTTGAGGTCTGCTTCTTTTTTAGGGATAAGTTTTATTATGCCCCGTCTCTGTGTCATTGCGAGTTGCCCATTCTCGTATGCAAAGTTAAGAGCAGCGAGAAGAGCGCCTGAAATATCATCCCAAAATATTTTATAGAACTCTGCTGGTAACCCGTCAGTTCCAGGGGTTTTGCCGTCGGCCATTTGCTTTAAGGAAGTGAGACACTCTTTCTCCGTGAGTGGGCCTTCACACAAATTTTGTTCTTCTTGTGAAAGATGTATTGTATTTTCGGCCGGGAAAAATTTTTCCATGATAGATGGATCTTGTTCAGAAGTTAGCTTTGTCTCGTACAGATTTTTATAAAAGGAAAGACATTCCTTTAAAATATCTTTGTCTGTCGTGATGACGATGTCATTGTCGGTTTTTAGCTGGCTTATTGTTCCTTGTTTGTAATGTCTTTTTTCCAGATTAAGAAAATATTTGGTGTTTTTCTCACCTTCATTATGCCATCGACACTGCGATCTTAAAATAGCCCCTTTTGTTCGGTATTCTATTATCTTTTCCTGTTGATCTTTTTTGCTTTTCAGCACGCCTAAAAGTTCTTCCCGCTGCTTCGCTTCAATGTTTTTGTCTTCTAATTTTATTTCAATCGCGGCTATGGTCCTTTCTATTTCGTCTTCTTGAAGAGCGCTTTTTTTCTTTCTTTCTTTGGAATAATATAGCGATGATTCTCTCACTTTAAGTTTTATCATTTCCCAAAGGAGAGCAGGAGAAACAAACGGATCATTTGAATATTCGTTTTTTGTTTGTTGGATCGTGTCTTTTATTTTTGAGATGTAATCAATGTCCGATAGAAATGATGTGTTCAATTTCCAGAAACCCGGCCCTCTGGGGTTAGCGTTTGTTGTAATTTCCATGGTTACCATCGAGTGGTCCGTTTTGTATCCAGGAACAATGTCTACGGTGTTGACATTGTTTATTAGACTTTGGCTGATCAAGAGGAAATCGAGCCTACATTGAATTTGTAAATTCTTCTGTCGCCAAGTATATCTTTCTTCCTCTGGATTTAGTACTCTCCAAATATCTACAACATCCCAGGTTTCGCAAATGCCTTTAACCTCTTCAAGTGAGTTTTTATGTGTGCTGGCACGGCCCCCTTTCTTATCTTTTGAAACATCCATAACTAAATTAAAATCTCCTCCTATAATGATCTCGTCGCATTGGAAATCTTGTAAATAAATGGCTATATCTCTGAAAAAATCAGGTTTATCTTCATTTGGCGCATATAGATTGCAAAGAGTGATGTTCTTACCATTTGTACAAATGTCGCAGATGATGAAACGACCATTAGGATCTGAGCGTGTTTTGGTGATTTGCAGATGGAAATTGTTATTAAACAGGATGCATGTGCCTGCCTTGTTGCTAGCACAACAACTAAACAGGGCTTTGTATCCCCATTCGGCTGTCCACAAATGAATATTTTTTTCTGTGCAATGCACTTCTTGCAGCATGTATATGGAAAACTTTTTCTTCCTTAGCCAGTTAAAAATTTCTTTCCGTTTAGAAACCTCTCCGAGACCCCTTACATTTAGAGAACTAAATTTTAAATCACCCATTCAACATAGATTTCATGGGGTATATGCAGTCCTTTTCAGAAATGTTTGACCCATTCATGAGACCTCTATTATAAATTAGTTTACACTTTTGTATGCCATGAGACTTGTGAAAAATAAGTGTCATTATATTTGCACAATAGGCCAGTAAATCAAACGAACAACCAAAGTTTACATAAACACACACAAACGAAGCGGCTCTTGCAATCGCCCTCGAAATTTTGGATTCAAAACCAAAAGTTAGATTAATTCGGGAGTAAATTGCCTAGAGCTTAATAAAACTTAGCTATTAGGATGCGCTGTGTCGATGTTTACTACCTCAAAGCGATCTACCGTCCGCATAAGCCGTTTTTCGGGCTTATTCTTAGAGGAAAACAAACAGCAGTAATGAATATATATTCTTAAATATACATATACGTTTTCCTATTTCGGGTCGATAGCAAAATGTTTTACGAGATTTCTAGAGTTTTTCCATCTGGCCAGAGCTTACCTCTAATGAACAATTTGTCTGGCTGGGCCTTGCTGAAAGCTGCGGGAATCTTATTTTTTTTTGCTTTCATCAGTGTCAGCATTTGTCGTTTCCTTCTCTGGACGATTTCGTACGGCAGGTCCTGATACATCTTGTAGTTGCTGTCTTTTAAACGTCTTCCCAGGGAAAGGATCTGCTCGCAATCCTTGTATCTTAGAAATCTGGCGAGAATAGGTCTTGGCTCGCCCTCCTTCTTTTTTCCTAACCGATGCACCCGCTGAATTTCTACGATGCTTGCGTTCAAAAAGCCCAGCTCAGTTTCTAAGAACGAACGGAGGACTTGCTCGGTGTCTTCCCTGTCGCTGCCGTCTTCAAATTCGAGGATGTTTTCAAACTTTATGTTCTCCCGTCGCGAGTACGCTTCTAGATAAAGGCGTTTTGTTTCCAAGTCGGCCACTTTTTTATTAAGCGCCTGGTTTTCTTTTTCGAGGTTAGTAAGCTTCAGGTTGATGTTTTCATTGTGCTTGTTGATACTTTCAAGTTTAGAGCTGTGTTTCCCTTCAGCGAAGTTCAAGCTTTCTTTCAAGTCGTTGATGTCTTTGGTGGCACTGGCTTGAAAACTTTCCAGAGTCTCAGTTCTCGTTTCTAATTTTAGAAGGTTAGCTTGAATATTGTTGACAGACTGCTCGATAGCATCTAGTTTCCCAAGCTTTTCGAGAATTTGTTGAAGTGTCTCCTGCATTTTATCAGCTTCACTCATGATGCACGGACCCGTTAATGGCGGCTCTTCTTCGTCGTCCACGTGGAGTTGCTCGGTGTTATTTTGCGTGTTCCGAGGTTTTTTTTGTTCTGGCGACTCGTTCGTAGAGGAGTTAGACGACCTATTTTTTCTCTTTGTCAACGTTTCCATGGGATTCGGCCATTAAATATTGAAAAAATTTTGACGGCCTTGGCGGACGATTTGCCCACGCTGCTTACTCCTTCGAGGCGCGCATGCTCTCATGCGCGCAAAGCACGTGTTGTGGAGGTCATTTAACAGGAATCTTACCTTCGTTTTTGATCTAACTTATTTTCTATTGGTTTCTGCTGGAAATCAAATGCGAAACTTTTCCATTTAAAACGAAATTATTTCCTTGAGCACCGGTTCAAAACATTACCAAGGCGCTGAAAGTTAGTCGCCTGCTGTCAACTATAGCCATGAAATTCTGGTCGCCAACAATCAATTTTCAGTCGCATTGGCGACCAGCTGGTCGCAATTTCGGACCCTGTATGAGCTCTGTGAAACCTGGTTTTTCCTCAGTTTCTCTTTAATCAATTACTTTCAAACTTGACAAGGTTATAGTACACACATCTGAAGTCCTATACTGGATGATGCAAACTGGAATGGTTTAATCAGTTGATTGATTTTAACTTTTTACCAGACCTTTTGCAGGGATTAAAACTAACACACCTTTGATTTGACATGGGGCCTCTTTTGTTTCATCACTATTGGTTTCTATCTGGTTGTCATCGGTGGTACCACTTGTGTGAACCTTAACCAAAGGTTGAGTTTTACTTTGATTTGACTTGCTGTCTTGGTCGTCTTTTGCTGCTTCCTTGACATCACTTGCACTGCAAAAACAAACCAACGAAACTTCAGCATTCTTTCTAAAACTTATCTTCTTAAGACTGAACATTCTTTTAATAAAAGGTTACACAACTTTGGGAAAAACAAACAGGACCCTCTTACTTTGTGTTAATGAAGTATTGTTTCCCTCATTAACATGGGCAGCCAACTATTAGCAATTGACAGTATTCCACTAGCATGCAAATGAATATGAGGTGCATAGCACCTAGTGGGTTATAATACCTCATATCCAACAAATACACATGGAATAATCTATGGCTTTATTGAATTTTCAACTTTGTTTATTGCCCTTAGTTTTCAAGTTACATTTCTCAGACAAGACTTTTGCTTTGTGGAAAAAACTTTTAAATGCTGTTGCCCTTGACATGGCATTCCTTGCGATGCAAAAAGCACCTGGTTATTCACTGAAAATCTTCACGTGAGCCACTAAAAAAGCTAGAAATTTAGCAGCTGAGACTGAGAATTTCATAAAACATTATTATACTTCCACCCATCCCAGCACAACTATCACATAATCAATACACCAAAAATTTTACCTCGACTTTAGTAAGTCCTTTTTCCCTTTTGATTTCTTTGTAGTTCGTAGCTTTCCCTTTACAGACTTTGGCAACTGTCTGCCATCAAAAACTGTTGAGTTTGGCTTTGCTTCTTTATGAGTGTAAAGAAATTTCAGTTCTTTCATTAGAGCTGCTTCATTGTTGTCATCTTCATCGTCTTCAGATTCAGACTTGTCACCTCTGTAAATCCGAACAATTCAAGGATTCAGAAATAATAACATAGCACAAACTTTACACCAGGACAACGTTTTAACTAGCAAATAAAGATGTGAACAGACTACTTTCCTTCAACCATTAAATCAAGGGCTGAAGAACAAAAACAAGGCAGACTGGTATTTTACCACCAACAGACTAACAAGTGTAGACATTTAATTGCCTTGAGCTAAAGGTTCAGGTAATCACAACACAATTAATCCACAATAAAACCTTACAACAACAATGGCTGGCAAAAGGTCTGTAACCCATATTATTCTGATTTTACATCTGATTGCCCAAGAAAAAAAAATTGGTGTGATTGGCTAGACCCAGATGAAAAAGTTCTTTTAAACTTCAAAGCTGTGCACACCCAAACTCATAGTAATACAAGTATTTTTGACAGCTCAAATATAAAACTCATTTATTTAAGAAACTAAAACAAAACTTAAACAAAACAAATTAAACTCCTCACAAAACAAAAACAAAACTCCATGTAAAGGTATGCTACACTGTATATTAACACCCACCTTCCTAATTCAATCCAAAGTGATGTGGCCCTATCACCAACAGCTGGAAAAGGATGCCATGGATCAACTATTCCAGCTTCAAATTCTCTCACATCATTTGTTTCTGAATCTACAAAAAACCAGACACAACAAACTTTTACTGCTGTTACACTAACCCTAATTATGAACCTTAATTATGAATCTGAGACTGTTCGGGAGGTATAGTGTACAAGTTTTACCTTAATTGGTGTAATTTAACATTTTACATCTAATTATTTCCTCCTCATCAAATTCAATTTTATCAACTGATGTACAGGTGCAGGCTATAACAAGCTATAATCATTGCATTGTTCATCATTTATTTCACCCTGGCTCACAGATCAGCCATGGTCATATACAAAATATCTGCCTTGTTTAAAATGCGGTCACTGGGGCTGAAAAGGAGATTCTTCTATTCTTACATTAGTTTTATGTAAATATATAATACAAGCAAATTTTGCTTTGGATTCACATTTTCTCAGCTCTCAGAGCGAACAAGCTGTCTTCTTCAAGCAACCAACCTGAAAATGTTATGGAAGTCTGTGCATTATGAATTAACCCTAGATCTGCCAAGGCCGATTAAATGGGCCCTTGAAATAAGCAATGGTTTGATTGGTGAAAAACAAGGCTGGTGAACAATGGGGGAACATTGGGACCAATGAAATTTAGGCTACTTTTGCATTGTTTGTATAGTTTCATTTAGCATTTGCGTGAAAGTCGTGCGATCGACAAGTTCCGAGTTTCAGCATCTTCTTGTGCCAAAGGAGAACAGAATATGGCCGCCATTTTGTTTGAAAGTGTTTCTTGTCCAAAGATGTTTGTTTTAAAAGTAGATCTGACCAAGAAAACCACTGAAATGTAATTTTCAGCATCTAAACATTCTTTGATGGGGTACTCTTTTCCTCTGGCTTTGTGTTGAACAACGAAATTTTGAATTGATTTAAAGTTGTGTTGCTGTGATCTCGTCACCTTGCTAGATCGACCGCATGGAGAAGAAGATGGATTTGAAGCAAAACACGTTTCTTAAGAGACAACATTAAGAGACGAATGATTTTTGAGAATGCATGTGCTTTATAGGCAGCTGAGACTGAAATAGAAAGGTACAGTGTGGAGATTTATTTGACATGCTACTTTGTGAATAAAGCGAACATGAGAACCTTGATTTGCGTGGCAAATTGGGGGGTAGCCCCTCAAAAATCTTGGCGAATCTAGGGTTAAATAGTGTTACTATCAAACAGAAGCAATTTGTCATTGGCTCACTTTTTATGTGCACTTGTTGTAGCTGGTAAGATGTACCATTAATTTATTTGTTTTTGTTCTCAACAGTCATTAGGAAACCATCCTTAACATGACATTCTGCTATCAGTTTACCTTGTAGATTATTCTGTGATCCTGTAAGTCTGCAAAAGACTTCACTGTATGAAGGTTGTTCCAATGGTTTAGATACAGGTTTGGATCTAAGCTCATTGATCAAATTGCAGGAGGTTTCTTCACTTCTTGCATTTCCCCTATCCAGCTTGGCCATCTTGTTACCCCAAAGAAGTAACTTTTCAAACATCATGAGAAAATCTGAGGAGATGACACTGATGACTCCACAGATAGATGTTAAGGGCTGAAGTACTGCACTCACTGGTAAGCCACTTTCACAGTCAGTAAAATCAAGAACCTGCAGGATAAACATGACATTATAAACCACACGTGTTTTTATAACCTTATGTTATCAAAATGTTGACAACTGAACCCTCTACTCTACAACATCTTTTGCTTAAAGTGGCTTAATAGGCTCAAAGTCACAAAGAGCCAGCCCTGTCAAAATGTTTTGTAGTGGCAGGCAGGATAACAGAAGTAGTAGGCAGTAAGGGCTCATTTGCATTTATTATTAGTCAGCATTAGTGAACTCCAGTGTGAAGTAGACAGCAAATAATTTGCTGTAGGCATCAAAATTGCCGGCTGCCGGCACATTTTGACAGGGCTGCAAAAAGCACCAAAATTTTGGGATCTACAGGCATTGTAGGGTAAAGAAAACAGTCTTTTTCTCTCTTCACTTTTCTCTTTTAGTTGTTGGAACAAGCACGCTCATCCCTTTGTTATCACCTACGTTGTCAGTTTACATAATGTGCACTTCTTTATTTATTTATTTGTCCAGATACGGGTTTGCCTCATTTGTCATGTATCATGTAACTAGTCACAAGACATTCAGAAATATATAACTCATACAAGTAGTCACGCATTAAAAACAAGTTTCATGATGTTTACCACGATCAGCATTCAGGTAATTAGATTAGAAAGCTGTTACCTGTAGGGCTGCAACGATACACCGATGCATCAGTGAACCACAATATTTTTTCTAACGATATGAATATTGATATTTAAATAAGATGTCGCGATATGACAATACAATAAAATATGCTACATTTACAAATTTGGGAAATCACTGTCTTTAATATTCCTTACCCAAGCTCTACATTTTAGACCTTGTAAGGCAATTTGATGCTGTGTTATTACTGCACGTTAAATTTATTATTATGGAAAGAAATTATTTAAAAGTAGTGTAAGTTTTTGGTAACTAGTTTTGTCGCGGCCATTAATGTATCGTATCGAGGCCCTTGTATCGACATATGTATTGTATCGTGGGAAAGTATATAGTTGCAACCCTAGTTATCTGGTCATGTTTTCTGGAAAATACGCCCAAAAATTATACGAAAAATAATAATGCAAGATTTATCATTCATATTATTGAAGGCCAAAATCAGGAAGTAAATTGAAGCCACGCTTATTCGCCAAAAAAATGCAAAAAAGTATTTTTTGTTTTGACTCTTTGCTATATGACGAAAGTAGTCAAGCAAATCACAAAGAAATGTACAAACACAAGACGCGGCTTGTTTTTTCATTCACCATAGCGCTCGAAATTAACAGTTGCCCACTTGTCTAAAATGAATAAAAATCACCAAAAACAAGTAGCTTTCTCCTCCACCCATCCTCTGGACGAGTAACTTACCTTTTCATTTGACACCAGAACAAAGAACAAAAAGTGCCAAAATGAACAAGCAAATTTAGAATTATACGAAAGCAAAAAATGTATTGCAGCAAAAGGTCTCGGTTCCACTTGTCATGAGATGCACCATGGGATGCTATGTGAGGACACTGGAAAGCCGTCAAATACTACAACAGGAAATGCAGTGATATCAAATTATCAAGGACCTACTACTCATTTTTTGCGGGCACTTTTAAAATTTTGCATATCATCAGATCCATGTTTTGGAGGCTTTATACCGTTGTTTTCGAGAAAATAAGGGTTTAAAAGGCGGTAAATTTCATAAAAAACCAGGTAGTTATTTTCAAGTAACAGTATGTAGCAGGTGCAATGACATACATGTGCCAAAAAATTTTAAAAAATCAGCCTACTGGTCCTAAGGAAGACCAGACCGAAAAGGTTTTTTTTTTTTTTTTTTTTTCTTTTTTACCAGACAGAAAAGTTAATTTTGAGCACTGAACCACACTATTGGTTGTATCCATAACATTATCAAATCTTATCTAAAGCCACGCAAGTTCATGCTCAGCCCATGTCCATGCATGTACAGAAACATGCAGAAACAATCATTGTCTTTAACATGTTTTAAAGTGCCACTGGGATCAGAATTTTGATATTCCATATTTTTGCATTTTCAAAAATAGTCTGTGGTTGTTAGTCACCATGCCAAATTTCAACTCATTACGACGACTGGAAGTCGCTTTTTTCAGACGGCTTTTGTCGAGATTTTACGGCCGCCATTGCTGGCCCTTGTTCCGGAAGCTGGCTTGCAAATTAGCAGAAGTGATGTTAGAGGCTCACCTCAAAGTTAGTACCTTCCGTACGGTTACTTGCCACGGAAAATTTAACTCTCGTCGAGGGAAGATTCCCTGCCAACTGTTTGCTGTACGGCCTTGAAATTTTCGTTGCTGCAGCAGTTATGAAGGGTATTACTTGTGCTGTACAATCCTACAACAATAAATCCAACAACCAACGTTTCATCAAAGCCTTGTGAGCGGACCCGCAATGGAAAAATGGATAATGTTCGTACTCACACACGGTGCAAATTTCAACCCGACAGGTCTTTTTGTCGGCTGTTCTCATCACTTCACGGACGAGTGTTTCCAGAGGGCTGTTCATGTCGAAGGATCCCAGAGGTCGATTATTCCATTGTCCATTCCAAGTATATGGAAAAAAAGGTCCGGAAAAAACGAGACGAAAGGTACCTAATCTTAACGCAGTTGAAGTGACAGTTTGTTTCTTTTGAAAAATTGTGAAAAACTTATTTTCTTTTAGTGTATTTTAAAATTTATTTTGGTTGTGGAAAACCCTTTCAGTTCTGCCGTCTGCTAGCGCAAAGATCTTCGGCGTAGTCTTCATAAAATGCATCCTGGGCGAATGCAGGACCACCGCGATTAAGCCAAAAGTTTGTATTGCTTAGCCTTTTTTCTTTTTTTTTAATTCCGCGTGTGTTAATACATTTCAAACCAGTAATCGCTTAGAAGCATGGCCATTTATTTCATAGCATATACTATCTTGAATGTCGAGAAACTTTCTCCTTATTCCATGTCGGTGAAGAGTCGATTGACATTATTGTTCAAAATATATAAAGGCTTCAACAGCTCGGCTCGTCTTGCATGGAAATTTAAGTTGGGAAAAATATCACACGCCACTATTTGTCTAAGGGGTTTACAATGTTATTTCTTTTAACTGTCATAGCAATCTTAGCAAATGAACTACCCCGAAAAATGATCAGATATAAAGTCATTATTTTTATGCAATGAATAAAGCAAGTGAAAGCTTCGTTTCCTCGACCGTCCGCATGTTGTGGTTGAGCAGCAGAAAATTTTCCTTGTGGCTTTGATTTGCCCTACAAATATTTAGATTCCGGTCACACAAGGCCTCCAGTTCTTAAAAAAAGGTCTTGGTGTATTTCACTCTTTTCGGCTCAAGTTAAGAATTCTACAAAAACTTCAAAATATTTAGAAATGCCAATATATAATGAATATAAACAACAGCAGACAAAATATAGCTTCTTTTATTTCTCCAACGAAGCGAACAATAAAATCAATGGACCGATCAATCAATCGCGAGCATCAAATTCTAGAGTTTTTATAGGTGTTTTGTCTAAATTTCCAAAGCTTAAAACATTGGTTGTTTGAATAGCTGGACAGCGACTTATCAGTTGGATAAGAGTTATCCGCTCTTTGAGCAACTTGTGCCTGAACTGTAATCACATTATAAGCATTATTTCGCACAGATTTTGAACTCCTGCCAACATATAAGGCGAGCAAAACAACTTTGAACAGTTTTTTTACAAGCTTATAAGTTGAAATCTCCTGACATCCGTTCTTACATCGTACGGTAAGAAAAATAACATTCTTTATTTGCCGAATGAAATGAATCCTCTGATGCTAAAGACTGTTCTGAATCGTAGAAATACTCTTCGGAGGTTTGGCAGCACAAGGAAACGCGACTGAGGTGAGCCTCTGATGTCACAAGCTATTAAATTGCACAATCACCCAGGCACACGTTTTCAGTGATGGCGGACACATTTAACGCAACTTTGGAGCTAAAAAATATTAGGATGGATGGTTTCTTGTTCAGTTTCCTGGGTAAATATAGACACAACGCGATATTCTGCGACAGAATTTGGCCGAATAAACCTACGAATTTTCGTCTCAGTGGCACTTTAACAAGACATAAAAAATAATTCGCTAGGTCACTGACAACGTGCTACACAACTCTCCCATGCAAAATTTAACAACTAGAGCTTTTAAAGTGTCCAGGAGCACTCTTTTACAGCTCAAAGGTAAAAGAATCCAAGACGAGAGAAAATTTTGTCGAAAACTTTCAGAAGTAAAGATGTAGAAACTACTGCCCATCCTTTCCTTAATTTATTTGCCTGAGAGAACACATCCCCTTTAACAGCACCACTACATTCCCCTATTAAAGAAAACCTAATGGTAAACAAGAAAGCCCAATGGGCATTTCAACCGGCCGTTCTAACCCTCCCCACCCCTAGGTTTCACAAATGTTAGCACGATCCTGTACTTATACGAACCAGTGTGACAAAAAGTGTGATCGTGTGACACAATATTTTGACTATGACAAATTGTTTAAACTCTGATGACTCAGCTTATCTTTCTTATCGCTTTTATTTCTGCTGAAAAACACAAATTCACTCAAACGTTGAATGTCTGTATAAATTTGTCCACAACTGAGGATGCTTACAAAGGGATGATGAAATATTTACTGTTGTGCCTAGACCGTGAATACAAACAGTGAACATAGCAGTAGAATCAAAATATAATGCTTGATAAACACTAGCTCGAGCAGATCGTCAGAGTCTGGGGCACATTAAGGCATATCTCATGACGTGAGGTTTAAATCCGGTTTGCTAACCCAGGAATCCCCATGCAAAGTAAACAAGTTGACTTGGAACCGCTACGTACTTACAAAATTACCTCAAACCCAAAGTTATTTTCTAACTTAAAGACTTGTAACAGCTACCTTATTAATTGATCTCCTTATTAATGACCGATGCCTTCGTCTTGATACAATTAAAATCAACTTCTCGCCTCAAATAAACATTCATCTCTCTCATTTCTCAAGAACTATGATGTATCAATGGTGAAATCCACTAATTGCATCATCATGCTAGTGCCGATCCCTTCTCTTCCTAAGCCACCGTTCCTTACCGTGCTAACAAGCTGCAAACACAGCTGTCGTTTTTCTCCTCTGCAAAATACAGTTACCCAATGAGAAAACTTACAATCCACTTCGGAAACCGTCCCCCCATAAAACGCCAAGGGAAACTGCCTCTCACGCAGCACAATATACACCGCTGCTATACAAAACGCAACTTCCAGAGCAAATCACATTCACAGAAGCATGATATGCTCCGCACATTCACAAATCCTTCCACTCCCACATTTTTACATCCCTCAAAATGTCAATCCCCATAACAAAACTCCTGCGCTAAAAATATTTTCACCATAACCACTAACTAGATCAGACGACAGAGCCAATTTCGCACTGTCTCAGTTGCACATGCGTTATACAAGACAAATACTGAAACCCCATACTTAACAACCCTTCGCCGTTCATATTTTAAATACTGTAAATTAAAAGACAAGAACACACGAAGGTAACATTCAGCAGACTAATATGCGCAGGCATCTTATATAAGACGGTACTGCTCTTGAGTACCCGTACCACAAGCTTTACAGCGCTTTGTTCCTATGTTAAGCCAACTGACGCCAAAAAAAAACCGTGTCCATTTTATAAACCAGTGGTCGCCATGTAGCGACGGCTGGTTAACTAGGAAATTACATATCGCCAATGAAGACCTACTCAGGTCTAAATTGTCTTTACACTTGGTTAAAATAAATTGGATGCCATTTCAGGTGCATTTTTTCACAGGTAGACAGGGAGGGCAGGCGTAAATGATTGTCAGATTTATGAAAAGTACTAGTATGTAGATGTGTTTACCTGTATATCCAAAGAACACTTGTCGAAGACATTGCATACTTGTCAATCTCAATATGCACTAAAAATTGTTACCCGGTAAGGGTAGAAGTTACCCAGTGTTGACCAATCAGAGTGCGGCATTTCTAAAGCCGTCCCCGGCGAGTAAACTTTACCTTCACGGAGTAAACTTTACCGCTGTCAAAATACCAGGTGTTTGTGAAATAGCGTTCATCTAGCGTCCAAACGCATAAATAACCTGCCAGTGGATAACCTTTTAATTCCGTTTTTCTAAAGCGCTTTGGAGTGTTCTTGTGGAAATAAACTCTCAAATCTAAATTTTCTATAGAGTGTATGGCGGGCTCTTCGCTGCAGTGAGTGCCAGCCCCAGTAACAATTACCCCGTAAAGTAAACCCATTTCTCCCGCAAAAACAAGCCAGAGACGTAATGTTTTAGAAATAGCAGTTTCTTCACGGTTAAATGGATAAAACATTAGATGTTCTTGAAATTTCATCTCTCTTAGCGCAATCCACCTATTTTTCTTGCTAAATTAAACGTTTAAATCCATACATTCAAACAGAGCATGGCGGGCTTAGTACATCCTGTGAAGGTCACAGAAATATATCAGCCAAATAACCTACTGTGCACGGTAAACATTACCGCAATCAAAAACACGTCAAATATCATTCAAGTAATTTTTTCCAGCTGGCATTTTTAATGATCTATTAGTTTGCAACAAATGTGTACTAAATAATGTTGACATGCTTTGCAATTCATTTTGTAGGAGACAATCAGGAGTATTTTATTAGAAAATTTTCTAATGAGAGCACGGCGCAATTTGTGACCTGTCTGGTTACAACTCCGTATCCCCAAGGGACTTGCACAAGTAAGCCGATTCGAGGAAATATTTTTGAGCAACATTTTGCGTCCGACAAAAGGAGGGGATAAAATCCATGAAATCTCTCAAGGCATTCAACCCATATTTCATAGACAGTATGCATATTTCGTAAACTACTATTTAACTATTAGATTATTCGCTCTCAATTTCTAGTTGATAGTTGATGAGGCCGAAATATAGTTTTACGAACTGCACGGTCCCGCGCTGATCGACAATTGTGACAGATTCAATGTTTACATTACCTACCGCAGCAACGATCAGGGGGACTAAACTGCTTCTACACCTTTGTATGTTTTTATGAGAATTGGTTATCTCGTTCGTTATCCTTTCTGGGTAAACTTTACCTCCCGTATTATATCAAATTTCTTAACTTCTGCTCCTTCGCCAGGCAAACAGATGGATACAATTTACTTGAGACTGTTTTCTTACAGGTTGCTTTCATATCCTCATCGATTTACTGCGTGCGGCTTTGCAAAGAGAGACACACACACAAAATTATTCTTCGTTTAACCGAGATATGTGACGGTAATCAGATGTTCGTGTTTGCCATTTTCTTTTAAGTCATTTCTTACGGTCATCGTTCGCCGAATTTGTTTAGGATTCCAGCCACGAGCGTGTAGAACATTCGTGGGAAAAACATGCACTAGGATCTGCCACTTCTTCAATACGATTGCAACTGTTCTACTCACAGACCATAGAAATAAGTCGACAAATGAAGTCGAGGAAAACGGTTTGAGATTTAGAACGTTCAAGAATGTTAGGAAGCTATGATCATACGAAACCGCTGGTGTTGGCGAGAGTTTAACGCAAGGAGCAAGTAATTATTTGCCGGACATCTTGGTGAGTTCATACATTTTTAATAACATTTATGAAATGGTTTCTTAGCATAATGAAACTTCAAATGTGTTTGTAAATATTGTTGTTGCTCATGTTGTTGTAATGTTAGTTTTCGAGCTCTTCCTGTTTTCACACTCAATGCACAATAGAATATAGTGCAGGGAAGTGTGTGACTAAATATTCAGAACTGATTTTTCCTGCTCTAGCAACTTCGAATATATCACACATTTCTTGCCGAGATTGTTTATTTTTACTGCTAAGGCTTTTCAGCCGCTGGCAGTCATCACTGAAATGGTTAAAGTAATTTAAGGATTAGTCAATTAAGAAGTAAACTCACAAGCGTGATTGGAAAATGAAATGATTTTGTGTGTACACGTGTGTATTGACTCTCTTTGCAAAGCCGCACGCAGTGAATCAATGAAGATACGAGAGCAACGTGAAAACAGTCTCAAGTAAATTGTATCCGTCTGTTTGCCTGGTGAAGGAGCAGAAGTTAAGAAATTTAATATATTACGGGAGGTAAAAGTTTACCTAGAAAAGTTAACGAACGAGATAACCAATTGTCATGAAAACATACAAAGGTGTAGAAGCAGTTTATTCACCTTGATCGTTGCTGCGGTAGTTAATGTAAACATTGAATCTGTCACAATTGTCGATCATAGCGGGACCGTGCAGTTCGTAAAATTATATTATTTTGTTATAATGTGCATTATACTGTCTATGAAAATATGGGTTGAATGCCTTGAGAGTTTTCATGGATTTTATCCTCTCCTTTTGTCGGATGCAAAATGTTGCTCAAAAATATTTCCTCGAATTCTTACATGACTTTGTGTAAGTCCCTTGGGCATACGGAGTTGTAACCGGACAGGTCACGAATTGCGCCGTGCTCTCATTAGAGAATTTTCTAATAAAATACTCCTGATTGTCACCTACAAAATGAATTGCAAAGCATGTCAACATTATTTAGTACACATTTGTTGCAAACTAATAGATCATTAAAAATGCCAGCTAAAAAAAATTACTTGAATGATCTTTGACGTGTTTTTGGTTGCGGTAATGTTTACCGTGCACAGTAGGTTGTTTGGCTGATATACTTCTGTGACCTTCACAGGATGCACTAAGCCCACCATGCTCTGTTTGAATGTATGGATTTAAACATTTAATTTAGCAAGAAAAATACGTGGATTGTGCTAAGAGAGATGAAATTTCAAGAACATCTAATGTTTTATTTGTTTAACCGTGAAGAAACTGCTATTTCTAAAACATAACATCTCTGGCTTGTTTTTGTGGGAGAAATGTTTACTTTACGGGGTAATTGTTACTGGCGCTGGCATTCACTACAGCAAAGAGCCCGCCATACTCTCTATAGAAAATTTAGATTTGAGAGTTTATTTCCACAAGAACACTACAATGCGCTTTGGAAAAACGGAATTAAAAGGTTATCCACGTTATTTGTGCGTTTGGATGCTAGATGAACGCTATTTCACAAACATCTGGTATTTTGAGGGCGGTAGAGTTTACTCCGTGAAGGTAAAGTTTACTCGCCGGTGATGGCTTTAGAAATGCCGCGCTCTGATTGGTTAACACTGGGTAACTTTTACCCTTACTGGGTAACAATTTTTAGTGTATATTGTGATTGACAAGTATGCAATGTCTTCGACAAGTGTTAAAGACATTTATGAGTTGAAGGCAATCAAGTTGATTGTTTCATTGGCTGTTTAAGAAAAGGTTTGTTTCATTTATGGATTGAAATTTACATACCAAGAGTTTGTTCTCTTTTGCCAAGAACACCAGGAGTTCTTGGAACCACCCAGAAAGAAACTCTTCAGAGTTTGTTGGATCATCTGTCTGTCTGCAGTCCAGTCCAATACAGGAGTAGGCTTTCATGGGATGTAACCATGTCGGACAGACACTTGAGTGATTGATCACTCCTCTGATCCACAGAACAGTAGGACAGCAGGACATTTCATTTGCTTTGATTGGCATATCATCAGCCTCTGTAGTACCTTGATGAATGTTTCTTTGGCTTTGCTGCCTAGTTGCTGACTGGAACACAGAGCTTATCCGCACAAAACAATGAACGTTATGGTCAGCACCTTTAAATATACACACAAGCAGTTATTAATAAAACAAACAGCATTGAGCATTCACTTTGAATCTGACAGACATTTGCATCCAAAATCTTCTCGTGTTCAGAACTTTAGATCTAAATAATCCCTTTGCTTTTTCTGCAGTTACATGTATGTGAAGAGCATCTCATGCCAGAAAGACCAAAAAATTGGGAGGCCACTGTGCTCATTCGATGGATTCTGAAAGACCCAAATCACTGCCCAGATAACTTGTACCAGTGGTTTCACCATACATTTCCATAATTTTTGCTTAATTTGGCAGTTTCGGAGTGAAGAAGAATAAAATGTATTAGATCTCTGCAATGTGACCAAGGTAGTTTATGTTTTGGCATTGACTCTGTTCCTGAAATGTCGTCACAACCTGACTATCCCAAGGTCTCCCTTTGCACAGTTTTGAACCTGACCGGAAGTAAAATTTCACGTTTTTAAACGGCAAAAGCACAGGTAAGGAAAATCAGTATAGAAATTTTTTTTAATATTCATATCAGGATGCCATTAATTTTAGGTTCGATCAGACAAATAAAAAAATCTGTTGTATACACTTTAAGCTTTTTTCTCATTACAAGCCCCTTATTACAAATCGCTGAAAATTAGTAAAACTCACTCTCTTGTAAGCTTGAACTGAAGTAACATTATACAAAGTAGGACTCAGGGTACACGGACTAATGAATTTGTTAACGCAAAATTGATTCTGTTCGTTGATTGAATGATCCATTCATAAAATGAATAATCCACCATTCAAATTGAGCCTCGGTTCAATAATTGAATGTTGATTGGATTGATGAACAAAAGCTTTACCATGTATAGAAGACAAGGCAAAGCATGGTGTGTGCAAACATGGCAGACATGAATAAACAACAGGTAAGTTATTTTAGTATTCTAATTTTTGCATAAACACGCCATTAGTATAGAATGCTGTTACTTTTTCTCGCAGCGTTGGTACATATGATTAATTCTCACATTTGATATTTGCCGTTTCGGTTAAACAATACTTGTGAATATTTACAAAAGCTTACCAGTTTGATCGATCGATTGATCTCTGTCGTCCACTGTGATAAGCATGCAACCTTTGAGTTATTTTACAATCTCATCTTGCACTTTATACTAAAAATAAACTTGAACTTTAGCATTTCAGGAGAAATACATGTATATGGAAAGGCTCTTGTTTATTAATCAAATAAACATTCGCTTACTGAATCGAGGTGCAGTTTGAATATTGGATTATTCAACTCAATGAATGGAATTAATTGTCCATCAAATTTGGAACGAGTAGCACAAATTTGGAACGAGTTACCTAAGGAATTAAGAATGTCACAATCATATAATTCTTTTAAGAAATTAACAAGAGATTATATACAAAATCAAGTGTAATATGTAGAGTATATACTCTAGTTATAGTTAACCCGTGTTAATGATAGATTTAGTAAGAAAACCCATCTGCTATTTTAAATGAGATTATTGAACTGAGGGGATCTTCTCAGAAAAGCTCAACAGAGCTTGCTAAGATCTCCTGCCATTATGATATTTAAGCAGATATACATGTATTTACGTACGTGATGGAAAAAAAAAAATGAATTCATTAGTCCGTTAACGGAAGGAACACTTGGCCGGCTTTGACTATAAAGCTGACACTACAGTGTACCCTGCAGGTATCCACTTATTACAGGTTTGACTGTGCTGGACTATGAATAAGCAAGGGAGATAGAAGATAAGCACAGGAAACAACTTAATGGATAAGAAATCCCAATCATTAATTTGAAATTTCACACATGACCATTACGTTGCATTAACCTTGCTATAAAGAAAAATTGTGCAATCCACTTCATTAATATTCATTCAACATTATTTCATCAGAAGAGGTAGTGCAAATATTCCGAATCCTTGTATCACTCTCTGAGAGCAATACACTCACCCAAATGTGAGTGACCAGTGCAAAACCAAAGCATGAAAGAGATACCAAGGATTTGCTTGTACACAACTGGGTCAAGTTTTACATGTGGTGATAGTTATCATTGAAAACAAACAATTCAAACAAACAATCATTCCACATATCAGAACTTAGAAATGAATTATTAATTTAGCCATGCAATGATCACAAAACTTCACTTTCACATTACCTGAAGAGCATAGTAATCCTCTGGTCTCTGAACAGCCCAGGTCCTTATGAAAGCGATGTCCAGCAATATTTACAACTTCTGATAACTTTGTGGACTTCTTAGCCAAGTAAAAATCCATCACAGTTTTGAAAGGAAGCAAGGGTCCATGGAAAGAGGGGGAATTCACTTCTTTGCAAGATGAAATATCTTTACAGATTGAGCCAAAACCAAATGAGGACAGAGGAATCAGACATCCCCCAAGCTGCTCCACAAAGGCTTCTAATAATGACTTGAAGCTGGTATTCTAGAAATAGAGAATACGTGTACTATAATTTAATATTATAAAAGCAAACTCACTAAGAATTTTACATGTTAAGGCTTGATTACATGGGTATTAAATCTTAGGCTCCACCTTGATTGAAGTTTTCCCAAAGTAAAATAAATGGCAATTGAAAATGACAGAGCTGGGGTGACCTTACGAGATGACCTTCCCACCACAATCAGCCTTTACATGTTTCAGCAAATTATGTATGATTTTGATCCAAAGCCATGTTCATGAAGTCCAAGGTGGTGATTACAAGGTGGGACTGAGCGGGCATCCAAAGCGGACATGTTTCTTTGAGCTGCGTAACATCAAGGACTAATGAGTGAGAAAATGTGTATGAAAAAACCGGTTCAACAGCATGGTAAGGCGTAAAAGAGCTAAAGCACGCAGTGACTCGAGTAGCAATTCATCTAGTGAACCAAAGAGCAAGAAACAGAATGCTCCTGAGGCTGAAATAGCAGAGACTGACGTGTTCAGCAAATCGCCCGAAGAACTGAACAGCCAGGAGTGTCCTTCACTACAGCAAATGTGGAAAACTTTAAAGCGAATAGAAGATAACACTTCGAAATTATTGGAGGAAAACAAAAATTTAAGGGCGAGTTTGGAGTTTTCTCAAGCTGAAATAAAGGAATTGAAAGAAAGCAACAAGAAACTGATGACAAGAATTCAGGCGTTAGAAAAGCAGGAAAGCCTCACTAACAAGAAACTCCAAGACCTGGAAGAAAAATGTGACAACATTGAACAATACTCGCATAAATTTAATCTCGAAATTCACGGGATACCGGAGGAAGAGGACGAAGATGTTGGCCAAATTATCTTGCAAGTGGCCACGAAGAGAGACGCTGATGTTCGAGAAGAAGAACTTCACCGAGGATTTGGAATTATCAAAGCTGACGAAGGAGGAACAAGAACTGCTTGAACATGACTTGTCACTTGAAGAAATTAAAAATGTTTTAGATTCGTTTGAGAAAAATAAAACGCCAGGGGAAGACGGGTTTACTAGAGAGTTTTATAAAACATTTTTCGATCTTTTGCAGCAAAATTTGCTTAACTCTTACAATGATGCTTTTCAGAAAGGAAGCCTTTCAGTTTCCCAGAGAAGAGGAGTAATATCCTTGATTCCTAACGTGGATAGTGACCTGTTGGAACTATCTGGCTGGCATCCTATTACGCTGCTAAATGTTGATTATAAGATTCTTGCGAAGACTATTACCAAACGAATAGAACCCTTTTTGCCAAAACTAATTCATGCTGACCAAACAGGATTTGTCAAAGATAGATACATTGGTCAGAACATACGACTTCTAAGTGATCTGATGGAATATACAGATGTCAAAAGGATTTCTGGAATCCTTCTCTTTATTGACTTTGAAAAGGCATTCGATTCTGTAGAGTGGAAATTTATCATGAATAGTTTAGAATTGTTTAATTTCAGGCCATCTATCAGAAAATGGTTCTCTATTCTTTATAATAACGTGGAGACAGCAGTGATGAATGCTGGTTATATGACGAATTACTTCCAAGTTTCAAGAGCAGTTCGTCAGAGTTGTCCGTTGGGCCCACTCCTGTTTATTTTGTCTGTTGAATTGTTGGCCTTGAAAATTCAGCAGGAACCAAATTGTAGGGGTGTAAGTCTCCCCAACCATCAGGAGGTAAAAATTTCGCAATTTGCCAATGACACTACTCTCATATCAAGTGACACAGAATCTCTCAGATGTTCCTTGCAAATTATTGAGCAATTTGGAAGCATATCTGGGTTAAAACTGAACGAGAAAAAAATGAAAGCAATGTGGATTGGCTCCTCCAAAACGAAAAATACTAAAATCTTGGAATTTCGCAGTACCAAAGTCCCACTTAAAATACTTGGAGCACATTTGTCGTACGATGTAGATAAAAACAATGATGCTAATTTTTTTTGCCAAAATTCGTAAGATGAAGACAAAATTGAATCTGTGGCAGACACGCGACCTAGCGCTATACGGAAATTCTCTTCTAGCCAAAACGTTGGGTGCCTCTCAATTAATCTATACTGCGTCAATGATTAGCATGCCTGACACGGTAATAATGGCAATTTTACTTGTAAAATAGAGTTAACTACTTAGAGCTTATGTACTCATTTAATTGTACTGGCTAAAGCACTTGGCGTGTGCATCTGTCAAGTAGTTCTCATCACCTCGTATGGGTCACGAAAGGATCTCGCATTACAATGTTGTGTTTACTAAACTTCTTTGTAAGCGGCTTATAATATTTCACATGTACACTAATGGACTTGGCATGACTTTGCAGTAGTACAATAGGATTTCTGTTGACTAGCTTACCCATGAACTGCATTCCTGCACGGTTATGCCAAAATGAACAATAAGCTATATTGTTATCTTTCTGTAATTGATATCAAGTTATGCCTTTCGCAGTTCAGTCATAAGAGTACGCTTTGATCCCATTTCATGTTACACATTGCATGGTGCACTACTTGTGACTTGCTCCAGCTTTTGTAGATTGCTTTATCGATTTCTCTTGCTTTCAATATGCCTCATCGCTCGAATCGCCGAAACGGACCGGCCAGACCTAACCCTGAAGTTATGTCCGTAGTGGAATTGCAAGTCCCATTTACTGCCAAAAAAAGACTGAGTTTTCTTGGTTCACTCGATTAAGTGACCAAGTTGTTAAACACAGTTCAAAGCCATCTCTTCTCCTTTTTGTGGAAAAACAAAAAGGATAAAATTAAAAGAAATGTTGCATTTCAGCCCCTGTCAGAAGGTGGCCTTAACTTTATAAACTTTAGAGTTATGGTGAAATCCCTCCGGTTAGCTTGGATAAGTAGATTGCTAAGCAACTCAAACGACAACTGGAAGGCTATACTGAACTTCTACTTTGAAAAATATGGGGGCCTACTTTCTCTTCTAAAGTGTAATTATAATACCGCAAATCTTGACAAAAACTTACCTTTATTTTATCGCAAATTACTAGAATATTTTCGAGAACTAAATAACAATTCGAAAGACAATAACAGCAACCTCATTCTTTGGAATAACAAGAAAGTAACTGTAGAGAAAAACAGTGTTTCCTCTAAGCATTGGTTTGAACGGGGCATCTACTTTGTAAGTGATCAATCAAATTCCGATGGAAAGTTCCTGTCACTCGATGAATTTCAAAAGAAGTATGACCTTGAAGTCAATTTTTTGCATTATTTTCATCTACTAGTGGCGATTCCTTCAGATCTGAAGAGAAAAGCTTTTGACTCTCCAACACCTGATTTGTTTAGTACATCATTGGAATACCATCAGCTGGAGGATAGGACATTAGTACTTCCGAAGTTACGTTGCAAAAACTATCATAAGCTGTTTATTGAAAAACTTGCTGTAGAACCAACCGCATTTAAGACTTCAAAGAGATATTTCCCGGAACTTACTGATTGGAATAAGTGTTTGTTGAAATGTATAAATCATCTAAGGATAACAAACTTAGACAATTTTCTTTTAAAGTCCTGCACAGGATAATTCCGTCTAAGAAAGAACTGAAGAAATATAATCTGATTAACGACGACACATGCTCCTTATGTCCAAATTCGGATTCAATAGAACATACTTTTATACACTGTAATGAATCGACTAACTTTTTTACTAAGACCATGTGATGGTTTAATGATTTTCACAACATAAAGTTACAACTCTCCAACATACAAATTCTATTCAACTCCTTTGAAGGCTCCTTTTTTCACAATTATCGAATCCCCATAAAAGCAGACTACGGCTATTAATTTCATTACAAAAGAAATATCTATATATACCTGTAAGAAATTGACAAAGAAACCTGTTTTAGAAGAATTCATATCTAAGCTATTAGAACAGTATCGTATTGAAAATTGTGGCATGTTGTGAAGGGACAACACGGCTGACAGGTCTTCAGTTTTTTTTCCCATTTTCTTTTCTTAAATAATACGTATATACGTTAACAATGAAAACATTTTGACGTTAGTATTTTAGTATCAATTTTGTAAGCTTTTGTGAGTTTTTTTGTTGTTGTTTTTGCTGTTGTTTGTTAGGGTAATTACTAGTTTTGTAAATTGTGAGTTGTAAATATTGTGAGTTCTCAATAAATAATTTTTAAAAAAATGAGACAGGTACCACCTCAGTCCAGCACAAATTCAGGTCAGGTACTATACATGTCTTTGTTTCTTATTACATGAGATGGGTTGAAAAATTCATGTTAATCTGGTTTGACTCATTCCAGGAATTGTACCAACATGAACAAGTCAGCCAGGTTTGAGTTAGATCGGCACGGGTAGCTTTTCTCAAGTAAAATGGTCCTCATGCAATCAGAAACTAAGATTTGTATCAGGGTGGTAAAGGGGTTATGCATCGCGTGATTTGAGCAAACATTAGCGTGTGACATGTGAAAGCAGCTCAAATATCGCCACGATCCGTGAATTTGCAATCTAGCGTGATGGGTGATTTCCTTATTTTAAAGACACCTTTTTAGACTGCAATGTTGTAACATCCTTTTATTCCGAAGCATTCTCCTGGTTTAATCAAACTTATGATACTAACATTTACCTTTCAAATAAACAAATTACCCTCGACGACATATCCCCCATAACGCGATTGTCAGATCCCATAAAATGCAGTTTACATTTATTTGTTTTATAATTGAAGCATTACATTTACACCTGCAAAAGTTTTGAAAAGAAACCCGATCTTTTTGAATTCCGGAAAAAATTGTATTACAGTGGCATCTTGAAAAGTGTACTGTTTGTTAATTATTGGTCCGTTCTCTCACAAGCGAAAATTGCATTATATGGTCATCATCTCTGAACTTCTCTTTACCTCGAGTCTTATATCAGTAAGTACAACAATGTAAAGTGTATTCCTTGTTTTTGTAATTTGTAATCCCAACCAACTGTGTAAGATCCTGGCTTAATTGTAATTTTGTTTTTTTTTTTGTTATCAACTGTAATGTAATGTGTGTTGTTTGCTAAATAAAGTATTCTCCGTGAATCATGAAAACTGCAAAAAAAAAAAAAAAAGACCGTGATTCGTGATTGAAACTAACTTAGTTACTAATAAATCAATTTACAACAGTGTGCCAGTAAAACAAAGTAGGCTCGTGATTCGTGATCGGGACACCCCCTTTACCACACTGTTGTATGGGAACTGATCTGACCCCACGTTGGTCTGAGTTCATACCAGTCTCAAGTACTCTTCACGCCAGAGTGTTTACGTAAACACTCTGCACTGAGTTTTTCCTGGCGTGAGTCATACGGGTTTCATGCAAACACCACCTAACTGGGCCTAGGCAAACGAACATTTACATAAGTTCATACCTTCTCAGGTTGGGTAATTCCAATGTTTACCCACTGCAAACAAATGTGACGTTCTTTAAATTCCTTGTACAACACAGAGGACATTAGGATATTCTTCAAAGTCTCCACAGTTGTTAAAGACAAAGAACTTTCACCACAAAAGTCTTGGATTGAAGCATCATCGTAAGGACAACCACTCAACAGAAACATCACATTCCATGTCATTGTTCTGTTGCTATGAAGTAAGTTGGCATTTCCACGAGTTGTTCTTACTGGGGAACTGATGTCGGGTCTATCCCACTGAAAATCATGAACTGCATTTGTGAAAGCACAAGATATGCATTTAGCCCCCGCTGGTGGTTTAGTAAGTCTTGCAAATTCGTCTCCGTCTTGGGCATTTCGTTCAAAATCACTTCTTTGCAATTGTTGAGCAAAGGATTCGTTCAACTTTTTCGATACCTGTTTTTCAAACTCTTCAAAGACATCAAATGAGAATTCCTTGAACTCGTGTCGTTCAAAATGATGCGATAGTGACCTAGAACTAAACAATTTGTATCCCCAACGTAGATTTGATCGCTTCCCTTTTCCGTAATCGCTGAAGTGAGTGAGGACTTTTAGCACGCACAATCGAATGGCGTTCGCTGCGTCCACGGCAGAATAACTGGATCCCCAAAACGAAGGATTCGAATCGATGAGAAATACAACTTGCCGGCAGTCATCTTCAGAAGCCTCATCTGTCATACTTCTTTCTCAGCTGAATACAGCCTATACTTGAAAGCAATGAGGTTAACGAAAATTTGGAAAGTAAAAGTCCAAAGTTGAAAGAATGAAAACTCACTTATCGTTGAACAGTTCATTAATGCAACGGGGGTTGTGAATAGGAAATTTCCCGCCATTAGGTCACGTGATCTTTGTTTGTGTGCAACTAAGAGCAACTAAAAGGAAACGGAAACATAACGGAAACGACTACTGCGGAAAATGATAGGATCTGTCCTCGAAGAATTATTTGGTTGGTCCTCCAATTTCCAGTCCATTTGCAATTGAGTATTCTATAGCTTTGCCATTTCTGTTTCATTTTCAGCAATATTTCTTCTCCATGTAGAAAGTGAAAAGACAATGTTTCTTGCAGAAAGTGAAAGATCAAGTGTATTTACACTTGCCTCTGGAACGAACTGTGACGTTCTTGGAACGGCACTGTAATCTCGAAACCGAAAGAGCGCGTGACTGACCCGAAAGGTCACCCTTCCATTCTTGAGCCGCATCACATGATTTTTGATATTAAAAATCGGCGGAAACGCTAGAGCAGTCAGAAACCACACCGCAATGGCGTTCATAACAAGGTTTGTTTTAGCTTCATTTCTGCTGTGTGCAGTTTTCGCCCAGAATGATTCATTGCCGTTTCCTAAAACGTTTGGCGACCCACGAAGCTGTCCAATGAGTAAAGGAGTTTATCGTTTCGAGGTTCTTCCTGGAGGTGGCTGGGATAACTTAAGAAATGTACACATGGGTGTAGTTTCTGTGATGAATTATTCCAAATGTAAAACCTCCGATGATGGCAAGTATTTAATCCCCGATAACGTGTTCCTTTATCCCGTGAAGAAAAGCAAAGTGGAAACATTCGCTGAACTTTACGATCACTGGAATAACTACTCCTCGACGACAACAAGATCTGTGAACGCGGAGGCTTCAGGAACGTTTGGCTTCGGCAGCGTAAGTGGTTCGTTTTCAGCTGAGTTTGAATCAGTTAAAAAGCATCAAGTAGAAGACAAATCGGTCACAACACGAGTCCAAATGCGTCATGTCTTGTACACCGCCAGACTTCAACCCGACAGCGCTCTTCAGCCCGCGTTCAAATCGCGTCTACTTGAAATCGCGTCTCATTTACAGCACAATAATACCGCGTACGCGAACTTTCTCGCACAGATACTGGTCCGTGACTTCGGAACACACTACATCACCAGCGTCAATGCTGGATCAGTTCTCGCTAAAGTGGATCACTTAACGAAAAAATTCGTGTCAGATTTTACAGAAGACAAGAGTAAGATCACTGCAGCGGCAAGTGCTTCCTTTTTTGGAGTGTTTGGAGCTAAAGCTAGCTACAGTCAGACAACCGACAAACAAACTTTGGATCAATACACAAAGAACACTGTTTATTCGACTGTGTATACATTCGGTGGTCCGCCATTCAGGGTGAATTTCACCATCAATCAGTGGGAAGACCAAATGTTAGACGAGCTTGTTGCAGTGGACCGGTCAGGTGATCCATTACATTACGCTATAACACCCGGAAGCTTGCCCGAGATGTCGGAGGAGTTAACCTTCGAGTTGGCGAACGTGGTTGAAAAAGCTATAAAACAATACTATCAGCACAACACTATTAAGGGATGCACAAAAATGGACTCGCCTAACTTCAGCTTCCAAGCCAACCTTGATGACGGGTCTTGTGAAAGTCCCACCAACAACTACACTTTCGGGGGCGTATATCAAACGTGCGAATTCGACGGGTCTCCGGCGGGGAATCCGTGCGAACCCCTCCTTCAAAAGAACCCTCTTACTTCCGACTACAAATGCAGTGATGGGTATGAGGCTGTTTTGGTTCATCAGGGTCGTACTCCTCAAAGTTGTCATCGTGACTGCCACCGCTGCTGGCTTTTCTGTAGGTGCTGCAACACGAACTGTGGATACGCTAGCTATTCGACCTACTGGTGTGTTGCTAAGGGTAAGGTGCCTCTTAATACAGGGTATATGTTCGGTGGACTCTACAGCAAAGTGTTAAAGAATCCCGTAACTCAGGATCACAGCTGTCCACTAAAGTTTTACCCTCTGCGCTTTGGAGCCACAATGCAGGTTTGTGTGAGTGATGATTATGAGCTTGGCTTCCAGCAGTCGGTGCCATTCGGTGGTTTCTTCAGTTGCAGTGCGGGGAATCCTCTTGGTGTCAAGAAATCTGCGCTCAGTGGACCTCAAGGTAAGTCTCACCATCATAAGATTCATCTGTGCGGAAATCCTTTTTTTTGTTTGTTTGTTTGTTTGCACTTACAAAGATTGCTTCTTTATATTTTCAGGTACGTTTATCCCACATTTTTGTAATTTGAATTGTACAATAGTTAAACAGTGAGTAAATATATGCAGCTTGTCAGTTTTTGTAAGACTTATTGTGGTAAAACGGCCCTAATGCAATATTCATGGTCATCCAAAAAAAAAAAAAAACAGAAGTTTTGTTTCGGTTACCCAGATATATCAATTCGTCATTGCTTTTGCACGTATGACGCGCCTATTAGCCTTTTTATTTCGCGATTCAAGGCAGTTTTCTTTTTTTTTTTTACCAGTATTCCCTTTACACATTTGCTCGATGTTCATCAGTTAAGAATGAAAAGTTCAGAGAACTGTCATTCTAGCGACAGCAAAGTCTAAGGATGATTTCATCGTTGGCAGTAAAGTGAAGGCACAAATAATGGTAAACGAAGCAGGTGTAAAACTGTGGCCGGTAAAATAATGTTACCTCTAGACATAACCATGATCAACACAGGGTTAAAAGTGATAAAAACTACTAGAAATTCACGTTTCTCTTTACAGGTCAGTCAAACTTGGAAAAGTTTGTCAGTCAATCTGGTCCACCTGGCTGGCCAAAAACCTGTCCTACCGGTTATGCTCAGCACCTGGGTGCTATCGAGCAGGATTGTGAGATCAACTTCTGTGTGAAGTCCAATGTATTCAACAGGCAGGGATTGCCGATTATCAGGAGACCTCCATATATGGGTGCACCTAAAATTCTTAACTACTCTGTACCATTGCTGTTAATAAACCACGACTCTGGACAGATCTGGTTTAAGCGCCCAGGCACCAATCCACGGTGGCTACTAGCAACGAAAAGGTAACCCGCCCATAGTAATGGCTAAAGGCAATAAACGAACCTGTGTTTACACTGTTGCTAAATTCATTACGTGTTATTCGGACAGATCGTGCTTGAAACTACAAGAAGTCACTCTCTTCTGTCAGGGACAGGCGAGCGAGAACCCAAAACAAACGAACTTGAGAAGAAACTCGCTTGCGTTTATAAATTTCTCACTAGACTATCACTGAAAGATGAGAATGGCTGCTTTAATAACTGGGTAGTAATTTCGTAAAATGAGACTGTTGAGACAGTTCGGAATGAGTGAAAACTTTGACCGTACAAATTCTAGGATGAGCAATTTTTCCCCCCTCCCCTCTCATCTATGTTAGGTTTTGCCGCCAAAAAAGGCAGATGAATCGTCAGTCCCTCAAAACAACATTGAAAGGGGGGGAGTGAAAGCATTTCTGCCATCTTGATTGTATGTATTTACATGCATGGAATCGAGAAAAACTGAAAGTGCTGTGCTTGTTTCAACTAGTTCTTTGCAAGATTGAAGCTAAACTAATAAACAAAACAGCACGTTTCCAGTTTAAAAATTCTACATACTAATAGAAAATGTAATTTAACCGCCGTTTTTCGTACTGTTTCTTGAAACGTGCCTCAACAACAAAATTCAGAAAGTTTTAGCTGCCTTTCGCCAAGCTCCCCATTTTTACTGAGAATGGATGAATCCCAGGGGAAACAATTCCTTTGTGTTTCTTCAGGGTTCTGGCTCATCCAAAGATCCTTGAAGGAAACGAGAAACTGGTCGCATCCTATGTCAACCATATCTTTTTCATGTCATTATTACAGTGACTATAGGCCTGTCACTTTAGGTGATTCATGTCTTTTTTTTAATTGTGTGCTGCAAATGGCAATGCAATCATAACAGTTGAAAATACATCTACAAACAAATTGAGATAATTTCTAATCATTGTAGACCACAATGTCGGACAAATTGTGTTAGCTTGACCTCTATCAGGGGGTCGGAACACAACTTTTGTTCAATGCCCAAGTTTGGTAATTTTTCGCTTCCTATCATTCAATGTGTTTTCTAGAGAAGAAAGCATTGTGTGGCAGGCTCGTTCAGGTAATTTATCAGCTGAGAGGTGTATTCTGTTTTTTTCTAGGTCTGTTGCGGAGTACACAGCTCAAGTCAACATAGACGGACCCGCCATTGTAGGTATGAATCCCGCCACAGATGACCCCGTCCCAGCTGCCTCGCATGACAAGGAGAAACCTTCCCAGAGTTCCAGTGATACCATGGGCGCTGGAACGGCTGCTGGCATTACATTTGGCGTCACGGCATTGGCTGGATTACTGATTGCTGCCATGGTGATCGGCTGGCGCCGCCACAGGAGCGTGAAAAGGGAAAGCAGTGACTTGACGGAGCCCTTGAACTCCCTTGGGGGATATGGGGCTGTCATTGATGGGGGAAACCAAAGGGTTTGATGCAACTGAGATCGGCTCCAAACATCGATGAAATGTTTTATACACAAGAACACTCATATTTTCAATAAAGTAGTGTCAGGTGCAAGGGCGCTATTTTGAAACGATTCATTGATCAGTTTCCCATGTACTTGGATTTTTTAGCACTATTACGCACTACTACACACTGATTCCATTGTTTTCTCTTGTTTGACTTTGGCTGTTAGACACGAATTGTTAGATGCTGTTTAACGGATTAAGTAAAACCACTCTAAAAGTTGTCAAACCTGCAGCCATTGGTACCGTGTATGCAAATATGATAAAACATTCTAAATATCATGGAATAAAACTGTATTATTATACTGTTATAAATGACTGATGGTGATGAAGTTCTTCCTAGTCTTTATTGCCCGGTTTTCTCGTCATATTTCTTTGTAGCTTACCATATCCAGCATCTTTTTAAAAAGATTCTAGCTTTATTTGTTTGTTGACTTGTTTGTTCAGTTAAAATCGAGTCTCCAAAACTTTACCTTACGTGGAGACTTTGCAGTTCGAATTTCCATGGAAATTTCAAGAGTTTTAATCGAACATCGAAAGGTGAAAGTGTTTTGTCATGTTAGCCGTGGTTGTTGGACGTCGCAAAATTTATTTCATCTTATCTTATCTTATCTTATCTTATCTTATCTTATCTTATCTTATCTTATCTTATTTGCCAAATATACGTCAATACAAACGAAAAGGACAGGGCACCCAACGGTTCGTTTCGGAATAACTGTACGACAGGCCTAAATCGCCTGAGATATTCCGATTTAATCCCAGTGAAAACTAGAGATTTCTTTGGCAAGAGTGTAAAAAAGGTCAGCTAGCATTTTCGGACAACCATAAGCAGCTCGGAAATTCGGCGGATAGGATCCGTTTCCTCAAATTTTCTAAGACCTAGAGTTTAAGCTAAAAACGCCGAGCCTGTATTAGCTTACACAAATATGCCTTTAAAAAGCTCTGAAACAATCTAAGAAAGCAGAAATAACATTTCAAGTATTTTGCTAAAATATTCTCGTTGGGTGCCCGTGAAAGGAAGATTGCCAGCAGTTCGATCGTGTTCGGAAGAGCTGTGAGATTTCTTGACACTAGTCTCTACTTATTCACAAAACAATGCAGCGTTTATACGCGAGGGAAGTGGGCTGAAAAAAATTCTCGCCGCGGTCTGACCACGATGTTAACCACTCTTACTCCTTAAATTACGACCAAATATTCCGTCCTTCTAACAACTGTATTTTTCTAAAGTAGCTTGCGTAGTAAGCGTTTCTCTGGGTTGTTTTCACGCGATAGAAGCGTTTTTCGCTATGCAGCCGAGCGAAATTTGGGATATGAGATAAAGCACAACGAAATCACGGTCTTAATTGAAGTACGCACGTTCCCAAGTAACACCAGCATGCACGTCATCCGTTCCCCGAACTCAGGACTAAAAAGACTGAGTCAAGAGTTGCTCCTGTCTAAATTTATCTTATTGACGGCCTTCTCCATTTTGATTACGTTATCGTCAATCGGAATCCGCGTCCAGAAATTTAAAGTGACTGTTAAGCCACGTTTTACTTGCTACACAAAATGTTATGGCGTATCATTGTGAGTAGAAGGATAAAACATCTTCCTCTTCTATACATAGGCGTATGGCCAGGGTGTTTGCGCAAGCGCCGCATCATAAAATCTAAAAAGTCAGCGCTCTTGCGAGAGCGCGCGCACGAAAATCACTTCTACGAAGGCTAATGAGTCTCGGCGGTTTCATCTTGATCTCGATTCCAAGGACAGCGCTTTGTGCTTCACTATTCCGCGATCAGTATATGTGATGAGTAAGCTCTTGTTAAAAACAATTGTGACATGACTTTGTTTTTGGAACACAGCAGTTATAGGCTTGATGACGCAGTGCTCGTGCATTCGTCTAGCGTTTGAGGTGATTTATTGTGACGCGAGCTCTTTTGTGAGTCGCCATCTTCATGAACTGCAAAGTAGACTAATGGAGGCTCTACCAAATGAACTGTTGGCTCATATTCTTGCTTTCTTACATCCAATTTACGATAATCTAGCTCGTCTGTCGCTTGTTTGCAAGCGCTGGAAAGACGTGACCGAAGAAACACCCTCTCTTTGGAAATGCATACATTTCACACGCGCTTATCCACTTTGCATCACGGAAAACGCAAGACATAGAGATGTTCTCCGGCATTGTCTTTTGAAGTTTGGACGTTATGTTACGTGCTTAAGAGACCACCCAATTACAAGAACATTCACGGATCCATCCTTACAAAACCTTCTCTTTCGCTTAACAAGTTTAACTTGCTTAGATGTTCCACTGTTGGAATGGGACCCACGATTCTTACAAAATTTACAATGCGCAAGCACATTGGAAGAGATGAATCTGACAGAATACCTTCGTTCAGAACCACCAGAAATTCAGTGGCTCTTTCAGCAACCAGATTCACTGGAAAAGAAATTTATTACGCCTCAGCATCTACAGATGGTTCTTTTAAAGTTTCCTCGCCTCAAAGTTCTGAAACTTGCTTTGGACTCTATTGCGTTCCCGCCCTCCACTTTGATCTCCTTTCTCAACAAGGTGAATTTGAGAAAGCTCGAGCTCTCTGGCTTTGGTCTCATACCAACACTACCCCCACATATTATTCACAACCGAGACATGTGTTTAAAAACGATTGCTTCTTCTCAGCGTCTTGCTTCCGTAGTGACGCGTTTGGAGTTGAGAACTTGTCCGCTGTTTTTCACTAGCGATCATCTGCGAATTATGCTCAAACTTATGAAGTCACTTTGTCATCTGTTTGTAGGTGCTGGTATGGTACACCGTGACCGTAAAAGCCTGCTGTCCATCGAATCTGCGTCTCTTGTCACCCTGGGCTTGGATGGATTATCAACGTTGAGAATGCAATGCTTACGATGTAATACGCCCAGCTTAAGAGATTTCCAGCTTGCAAACTGTCTCGACCTGACCGCTGTATTTGTTTATTCAAGGACCTTAGAATCGATGTGTTTACGAAATCTCTCCAGCCTCCATAACTTAAAATCCACATCTACTCGGTTAAGTCATTTGGAGTTAGTGTCCTGCTCCGCAATGCCTATTACAATTCTAAGGAATTTCTTAAGGGGACATCAAACGGTAAAAAAGCTTTCAATCATTGGCAAACTGACGGGTCTCACACTGTATGGCTGCATTTGTCCGAATCTAAAGGTACTGAATATTTTACTGTGTCAAGTGCCAAGACTCGGAAGTATAAAGATTGACTGTCCCACGTTGGAATATTTTCTCTGTGATGTATACAGGCGAGGACCCTTCACCGCGGATGATTTCCCTGGATTTCCTGGTGACCGATCAACGTGCTCAATCTTCATCCGAGGACGCAAACTTGAACGAGTCTCGATTAATTTGCCTACTGCGACTGCAATTGGCGTGAAATGCGAGGAGCTTAGACATTTAAGTGTAACGATGGGTGAGAAAGCTAGTGACAGGAAGGCGCCCCTAGACTTTGAAGTCATCGCTGACACTGTCTCAAGTGTCCGCACCACAAACTGTAAGTTTTCGCGATACCATCTTCATTCAACGCGCATCGGGAAAATAGCACTACAGCTTTGTGAAATGGAGAACAATGAATCTGTACCACGACTTGATGTTCAAACAAAATATATCGATAAGTTAGTGGTTGACAACTGTCATAATCTGGAATGGGCAGAGATTCGTGTTAAACCCGACAGAACTGCGCGTCACCTGGCGTTCAGCGAATGTAACAATTTGCGGAATATCGTGATGTCGCGTGCAGTGAAATGCCCTGCCGAGATTGCTATTTCTAATTGCAGAAATCTTGAAAGGATTCTTCTCTCATCTGGAAGACAAGTCGACTTTTCAAATGTAAAGGTCACCGGTTGTCCTTCTCTCAACATCCCTATACTCCACCAAAACTGTAAAGAGGTGTTTCTTGTTGGCTAAGACGACCCCTCAAACGAACATGGCAGAAAAACCTGTCTAAAGTAACACCTTTTTGTTTCTCTCAGCTTTACTTTAATATTTATGTGTGTGAAAATCTATGGAGACTGTGGTTGTTTCATCTCAGATACCTATTCGTCAAATGTGTGACCTTAATGAGTATACTATTAAACACTATACTTGTTTCATGCTTAGTTGTTTCATTTTTGGCAAGGCATTGTTGGTGCTAGCAAAGTTTGTATGATGTAAGCGCAGAACCCACACTTCTCCCATTCCAATAAGCCTACCAGAATGAAAGCAATTTTATGTTAAAGTACATGTACACTAAGAGCCTGTTCATATGTGCTGTGTTCGTAGCACAAATTTTGTCTTGTGCATGATGTTCATAATTGGGAACACATGATACCGGTTACCGAGATGAAATGGGCGTGGAATTTAACAAACGTGGTGTGCTGCAGAGCGGTGCTCGTGTTTCTCATTGCTACGTGCATGAAAACGTGATATATTACTTTTACAATTTAAAGCAACCGTTGTGATGTAGAAAAGCATAGAAAAAAACCGTGATCATATGATACTGGCAGACCCTTCACTAAAACGCACTCGTATTTAAAACATCAATCAATAATTTTTGTTTGCTTCCATTAATAATGTTTCACAGTAGATTTACTGTATAACTGATATTGTATATACAGTATATTATGGAGCACTGAGGAACTCAGGCAGTAACCGGGAGTGTACATACAAAGACATTTCCATCTCGCTCGTAAAAATTGAGATCTCGCCAACCGACCAATTCGCCTCAGTTTTCATATGAAGACATTGAATTTTTCAAAGGAGAAATAGGAGTAAGGTCAGATCTCCGTAACAGGGCCAAACCGGTAGACCGGTCTCATGAACAGGCCCTAAATCTGGGGGTGCACTTTTCCAAGCTATTCATTGAAACATAAATTGTTGAAAACCGCTTTACTTCCTTTTTGCTGCTATTGCATTCGAGACATCTTCGTTCTGGTTGAATGTCGCGTTTCGGTTTTTCGTTGGCTAATTAGGAAACGGAGGTTCCGTTTTCTTTTTGTTGTTTGTATTTTCACTTGTTTTTTTTCGATAGAATCATAATTTAGCTTTGCTGTTTTAGTCATGACTAATTAAGACATAATTACAACGCAAATACTACAGGGCAGAACTTAGATGCAAGAGAGGCCACAGGGCACGGGCAACCAGATGAGACGCAGTGCGGAATTTTTTTATTGCTGATCGTTTCAGCGCAAGATTACAAGTGAAATCTATTAACATCCGACTTGAATTTTTTTTGCATGATAAATGAGTTTTCACGACCCTCACTGCTTTCATTATTAACGCGGTTATGAAGAACAAAGATGACTCAAGTTCAGCTGCTCAGTGTTCGATGAACAAAACAAACTCAAAGATTAGATGTTGAAAAACTCTCCCTCCAGACCTCACGGCTCCCGTCAATTGGGATTGGTCTAGATTTGGGGACGAAGGGCTAACGCTCGAAACGTCAGCTTTCAATCTCTTTAGAGTGGCCAGTTTTTTTACCTTATCAAGTCAGCTGATAAATCCAAAGTTTTGTGTCTCACGTCCCCACCGACGCAGCACTACAGTTTCTTTAGAAACCACCCCCCTTATTTGGCAAAGTATGATTATCCGGGTGAGTCAGTGTAGTCCTGAGAAGGACTGTTTGTGGTGACGTTCACTGACGTTTCGACAACCTGAGCGAAAGTCATCATCAGAGTCAAGACTTGACTCTGATGATGGGCTTATGCGTGGCGCTGGCGCGTTTTACACCGGACACAAGCCTGATGATGACTTCCGCTCAGGTTGTCGAAAAGTCGGCCAATGTAGTCCGCGGTCCTTCTCAGGACTACACTCATCCAGACCATCGTACTTTACCGACTTACGATGTGACTCCTGAGTTCAAAACAGTGTCAAAATGTCACAGTTACTGTGTTACTGTAAATCATGTAGTGTTCCATAGTACTGATGTTTTTGAGGGGACACTGGGGTTGGTGGTGGTGTGGTTTTGGGCAATTTTTTCGTGTGGTAGTTTGGTAAGTTTAATCGGTATTTGGTAGAAGAAATCGCTCCATGTAACACTTGAAGTAGTATGACCTCTGTTAGTGTCGAAAGTATTAAATTCGCGTTTTGCTTTGGTTTTTCTTGATTACGTCCTGTGATTGGTTAAAATTACCCGCTTTACATAGTACTTTCTCAACCCCTAAACCAATCGTAACGCGTTTTCCCGCCCTTGACGCATATTACTTCAAGTTCTGATTGGTTCATCGCGTTGTTTGTTCCTGATGTGAGTGGTTAAAGACGCTTCTGGAAGTTGGAAATTTAGTAAATAGCGTGACTTGCTAGAAAAAGTCACGTCTTGTGTGATAAAGCCGCAAAGAACCACACACATGATGACAAAGTGGTTCAATACTGCTAACCTAAGCCCTTGCTAAGCCCGAAGCCTTCGAAGCCCCCAGATCTCCCTCGGCTTAAAAAAATAACGAGAGAGTCTGGGCTAGCAAAAAACATGGCGGTGATCACGTCCGAAAAGAAATCGCAGCTTCTAAGAAGGCGAGTTGGTATCTTTCTTGGATTTCTAACTGCTTTCTTTTTCATATGTTTGCTTCAGTTGTTCTGGAGCTTTCTGCAAGGTTATTGTGGTGGAGACAAGGAATGGGCTAAGCTGTTCGGAGAAAATGGAAAATGGGTGCAGTCAGCGGCGGATGAGACAGGAAGACACTGGCAGTGGACCTTGCAGGATCAAAATGACCATTTTATCCTGAAAAACCACGAAACTAATACATCCCTAAAGCTTGGTAAGAGACTCGACTATAGTTTAGTTGTGGAGAAGGAGATAAACGAATATTCGTTGTCGGTCAAATGGAGCTCGTCGGTGTCTGTCACCATCGCACGAGATGACAAGTTTGATCGCTGTATTAACGTCAACTGGCGTTCCAGTGAACCTGAGGAACCCAGTGAATTCCTAGATTGTTTTGATCTCGAAGGAAAGCACTGGTTTGGAGGAGCTGAGCTGTACAAACAGGAGTGGCCCTTGGAAAAAGCAAGCATAGATATGATGCCTTATCTACCAAGTGATACAATCCTCGGTATTGGTCGTGGCAAGAAAGTTTACGGCCCCGTCCTGGAAAGATATTGGTTTACCTCTACAGGGATGGCTATACTGGTCAACGAATCTGTTCCCCTTCATGTTAGTGTTAATTCAAGTGGAGATAGACAGTTGTGTCTCAAAGCTGACTATCAGGACTACCCATCCTCTCAAACACCACTTCATCTATCTTACAAGATTTGTGTTGGAGACAATGCTAAAGATATTCACCAGTTTGTAATGAAACAGTTTTTCCAGCACCCCACTGGTATTCCAGATGTAAGAATGATGAAAGAGCCTATCTGGTCCACTTGGGCACAGTTTGGAAAAGGAGTCACTCAGGACAAGATAATGGGTTTTGTGCAGAAGATCAAAGAAAGTGGTTTTTCTCACAGCCAAATAGAAATTGATGATAAATATTCAACATTCTATGGAGAATTTGACTTTGATTCATCAAAATTTCTAGATCCCAAATCAATGATCAATTCTCTTCATAATGACAGCTTTAGAGTAACCATATGGGTTTATCCATTTGCAAACACAGATTCTAAAGCATTCCAGGAAGGTATGAATTACTGGGTGAAAGGCATGGATGAAAGTGTTCCTGGACTGTTGAAATGGTGGAATGGTATAGCTGCAACTGTAGACACAACTAATATCCAGGCCGCTGAATGGTACAGAAACAGACTTAAGACTTTTCTTGATGCCTACAATATTGATGGACTTAAATTTGATGCAGGCGAGTTAACATATCTACCAATGGGATATCATCTACACACTTTGCAAAATAACAGTCCAGACATCTACTCCATGAAGTATGCTGAGATAGCAGCAAGTTTTGGCAAATTAATTGAAGTGCGTGTTGGCCATCAGACACAGAACCTTCCAATTTTTGTGCGTATGTTGGATAGGTCATCTAGGTGGGATGAAAATAATGGATTACACTCAGTGATTCCTACAACACTGACTTTTGGGATCCTTGGGTATCCATTTGTTTTACCTGATATGATTGGTGGAAATGGCTTTCAATTGTCCGTGGGAGAAAGTGATGACTTGGCAATGCATGTTGAAAGACCAGACAGTGAGCTATTTGTTCGGTGGGTCCAAGCCAATGCTTTTCTCCCAGCAATGCAGTTTTCTTTTGCACCATGGGACATTGACAACAAAACTGTAAACATCACAAGAAAAACACTCCAGATGCGAGAAGAAATGGCTGATTACATTGTTGCCTGTGCAAGAGAAGCAACTCAGTCTGGTGCCCCAATTGTTCGACCACTGTGGTGGATCGCTCCAAGTGACCCCATTGCCCAGGAGATCTACACAGAGTTTATGCTTGGAGACCAGTTTTTAGTGGCTCCAGTGTTGACACCAATGAATGAAAATAAAGGAAAACATCCAGTTTATCTTCCAAGGGGAAAGTGGAAGGAAGAATTTGCTTCCAAAAAGCTGATAGATGTGGATTCAGAAGGAATGTGGATTGAATACAATATAACAATAGAGGACTTACCATATTATTCTTTGGTATCAAAATAAACAAGCAAAATTCCTTTATTAAAATTGCTACTGTGTTATCTTTTGCTGATACTATCAAGTGCAGCATTGATCGGAGGCTGTTTATGATCCAGGAGAGGTTTGGCGTTGAAACTGAAACTGATTGGAACTTGATTCTGGGATAGTTGTATGTTTCTTAGCAATTAAAAACTGAATCTGTTTTATTTCTAATGTTAAGCCATGTAAGGACTTACATTACCTTGCACTGTGCACTCTTCAGTGTAGACAATTATGTTTATCAACTAGAAGAATAGAATAGAATAGAATAGAATAGAAATAGAAATATAGAGTAGAATAGAATAGAATAGAATAATTTATTTAATGTCAAACATTAAACTTGTTGTGCATTGTAGGATAGTGTGTGCAATTTTGTAAGAACTGTTCTAGACATTTTACCCTTTATTAATAGAGATGTTGCACACATCAGTAGGCAGAGTGGTTCCCTTGATACACTCGATATCAAACTTGCCATACTTTCATTTTCTGGTGAGTAAACCATATTTCAAACTAAAGGTGATCTGTTGGTTCAATTTCTCCTGCATCACTACTTTAAAACATACAATAATGTGGTATTTTCTTTCACGTGGAGGAACGATCAGCGTTAAAGTTACTGGCCGCAGGCAATATATGCAAAGCTATTTGCAAAGAAATAGAGATTCTCTATCTTTTGAAGTGAAGTTGTTCAAGTGGAGAGAAAATTGATCGTTAAAACAACTCTTGGAAAAGAAGATTGGGCAATAAACTAGTGAAGATACAAATGCCTCCTATAAGGGCTACAACTCTTTAAAAAGGCAGTGATCAACAACAGCTCGGTTTTAATTTGATGTGTGTTTATTCAGTACCATCTTTAGATATTTTTGTCATTAGATATTTTTATTAGGTTGTTAACAATCCAAGTTATGGATGCTCGCACCATATTAAAAAGCGGCTTATACAGCAGTTTGTGTAGTATACACTGATTATGTATATCTGATTTTATGAAAGCATGATCAGTGACAATTTCAGACTGCCTGGTTTCTTTTTGGACACTTTCCCAAAATTGAAGGGAAGAAAACATTCACATATATACACAATGAGAGCATAACCATTTTTAAAACTCCAGTAAGATATGCAGGTAATTAATAGTATTGCAAATCAGAATGCTTAATGCTCTGACATTACGTTTTGTAAAAAAAAATAAACTCAAATGTGCATGGAATCTTGTGTCAATGTGTTATATCCTGGGTGAAAAAGAATTCAATGACATGCAGCTACTTGTGATTTTTCTGGTTTTGAGAGTTTGGGATTTTTTTGGATAGTTAGATTCTGGCAGACAGTTATGGGTTTAAAGATTAGCTGGTTATTTTTTTGGAAGAGAAAAAGGGCTCAGTTTTTTGGGAGGTTGATTATTGACTGATTCTGATATTGTTTTTGCCCCTGTATAGTGCACATGGGTATTAAGTGTCTCAATTGTGGCGTCATTCATGCCTCCCCGTCATGTTTCTTCTGTTTGGAAAATGTGACTGCCATTTCAATAGCCAGTGAAAGTCAGGCTGTGGTGTTAATAATGTTTTTCTCAATAAAAGGTTGTAAATATGTCGTACCAAATTTTAGGAAATGTCACAAAGGGTTTTGGTAACCTCTTGAATATATAGTAAAAAAATTATAAACGTTCAAATATGTGAAATATGTTACATGTATTGTAACATGGTATTGTAACATGTATTGCAAGCTTACTCCTTGTTAATCTTATTCCATGTGCTCAGTGACCACTTGTAATGCTTCATTTATGTTTTGTTTATGTTTGTTGCATTTATTTATAGAAAAGGATATTTTGTTTCAAATGTGTTTTTTTTCCATTAAACCTGATAAATCAACCAAAATCAGTCTCAAACGAGTAAAATTTGTCATGATAAACGATTTTAGATAGTTTAGTTAAGGAGATAAAGCATTAATTTAAAAGTAAATAAATAAACGTTCAAAGTCAAGTCAACACGGGCACAATCAGCCGCCCCCCCCCCCCCCCCCCCACCTCCCAACTACCGTCCAGAAGGACAGCCGAGGAGTACTAGGAATGACTTTCCGATTCGGCCGGCTTTCGGAAAATTCTCGGCAAATATCCAATATGGCGGACTGAGCATTCAAAGCAGGCATTAAAGAGGCCGAGAAAGAAGGTTTTTACAGTACACTTCGCCCCATTCATGTACAGTGCTTGTTTAAACATGAAATTGGCGTCGAACTGTTCAATGTCTTCGAAAAAAGCTTCTGTTAGCCGACGCTAAATTAGCTCAAGTACTCCAAATTACGAAACTGAAACGGTAAGCTTGTGAGGGTCTTGTAAGAATTGAAATGTTTATTTAAAAATCGTGTTTTTGCGATTGAGACATTGTCTTAGAAATAATCGATCCTTTCTCACAAGTCTATTCCGTTTTATGTGTAACTAGGTTGTCTTGTCTCTCTAGTCGGTATTACCCTAAGAAGTAATACCGCCCAAGGGGACACAGAGACATGTGAGCTTCTCATACATCACACTTTGGATATTTTTTTTCAAATCATTGCAGGCCTTGCTGATGAGGTATAATGGTAACTGGGAAAACTTGACTTATCGTAAATATTTTTAAACTTAGTGTTCTTGCCTTCACCTTTGGGGGGGGGGGGGGTGCAAGCTGTGTATATGTATATTCAGCTTTCATTTACTTTCCACCTGGATTTCTATTACACAGTTTCTTTCAGATTATGCTGTTTACAGGTTTCTACTATAACTCTGATAGCTTAACATAAATATTTTCAGACTTAGTAGTCCTTGTCCCTTTGACTGGTTTTACTTAAAAAGATTGTACCATCCGTGAAAGGACATACTGTGTGTTCACGAGCATTCACAGCTTACATTTCGTTAATATTATCAAAGATATTGGTCTTGTCCCTTTGAACCATATTACCTGAGTAAATAGTACTGTAGTACCGCCTAGATGGACACATGGCTATTCAGCTTGCATGTTGTTCATGATTTGTAGTTTTATCCTTTTAGCAGGTATTACCCAAAGAGATAGTACCATCTGGGGGACAAACTGTTTGTATTCATGAGTATTCAGCTCACATTTCATAAATATCCTCAGACGTAGTGGTTTTGTCCCTTCGAATGGTATTACCTAAGAAAATAGTACTGCCAAGAAGGACACATGGCTATTCAGCTTGCATGTTGTAGATATTCTCATGCTTCGTAGTCTTGTCCTTTTGGCAGGTATTACCCAAAGAGATAGTACCATCTGGGGGACAAACTGTTTGTATTCATGAGTATTCAGCTCACATTTCATAAATATTTTCAGACTTAGTGGTTTTGTCCCTTTGAATGGTGTTAGGGAGCGGTCATTATTTAGAGCAGGGGAGGGGGTGGATGATTTTTTAACCCAAACAGATGGTAACTTTCTGTGACCCCTCCTTGAAGTGTCCCTTTGAATGGTGTTATCTCAGAAAATAGTACCATCTACAAGGACACATGACTATTCAGTTTGCATGTTGTAGCTATTCTCATGCTTAGTTGTCTTGTTCCTTTGGCTGGTATTACCTAAGAAAACAGTACCACCCAGAAGGACACACAGGTATTCAGCTCGCATATCACCAAACGAGAGCCTGCTCGCAGGCTATCATGCTTAGTGGTCTTGTACCATCCATCCTAGATTGAGGTGTCTAATTGCAGTGTTAAGTATTGTCAGAAAACTCCCACAAAGGTGAATGTGTTAACAGAGGTATCAGCTAAGGGCTATTTGTTAATTCATAAATTTCTTGTACAAGTAAAATTGAAATATTGTGAATGGAATAAAATTGTTTGAAAATTAGATTCATTGTTCTGTGTCATTGATGTAGTATTTCATTACAGGAATTGTCCATTTCTCTTCTATGGAAGGTTTTTTTTTGGGGGGGGGTGGGGTTGAGACACCTCCCCTCACCCCACCCTGTGAGAGATTTTAAAACTTTGTATTTTGAGACCTCCCCCCACCTCCAAATTTCTGAGAACGTTCCATGGGGGAGGTATGGTTATTTTCTGGAACAACACAATTATAGTTTTGACTTGAGGTTGCAGTGATATTAATTGAACTGTTTCTTTCTGTGCCCATGAAGGAGGCAAAGGCAATTGGAAGGAAAACAAACATTAATTTTAATAATTTTTTTCTTTTTAATTTTTAGTTAATTTTGTTTTTCATTTGGAGATACTAGCAGGAATTGCTACTGTACAAATCCGAATGTGTAAATAAAGTTTATGTATGTATGTAATTGTTTCAAATGTAATGAAAATGAGTTATTATAATTGTTGATTGTTTGCCTTTTTCTATTTTGTTTTTCGTTTTTACAATGACAAGGGAATAGTAACTGTAATCAACTTGTTCACCATCTGTTGAAGAAAAAAACCCGCTCATAACTGAGACTGCTCAATTAGGAATGATGTGGTGCTAATTTTGGTTAAGGGTGGTAAAAGAAAGACAGAAGATGAAAACAGAGAATTTTGGTATGTAAAACATATTTAACCAAAAAACTGTCCTTTTACACCCATTTTAACTTATTTAATCAATTTCTTTACTTTATCAAGATGGGTGACGACTACAACAAGTTCTAATTTTTAGAATGATCACTGAATGGCATGCTTAACGTGACTGTGTTAACTTTAACATTGCCATGGTTTTTCGAACCCAGCCTTCAGACGTGTGCGCGTTCCCGCAGTAAAATTGGCGGGAAAAGCGACTGTTTCAAAGTAGGACTTTCCAATATTCTTAGCTTTCCTTGGAGACAGCTGAAAATTTGCATGACTGGTCCTGGTGGTGAGTTGTTTGTCTCCACACTGGAAGAAACAAATAGAGTGATCTCAGAATTCCAGAAAGCTACAATCAGCAAATTCATTGTGAGAAGAGTAGACAAAGGCTTTGGTGCCAAAGGTCAGTGTTATTGTATTAACCTTAATTTTCAGTTCAATGGAAAGCTTAAACAGTTTTACCTCTCTGTTTTCATGTAATTGGATTATGGTTTTGAAATGTGCTAATTAATTAATTAGCGCATTGTTAAATTGCATTCGCTACTTTTTTACAAACGGTGAAATGTTTCTTTCGAAAATGCTAAGATTAAGCAGGGTTTTCATTTTGAGAGAGCATCCAACTGCATACGACTTTCTTGTGGTAAAATTTGAGAGAGTGAGGAACAGTTCCATTAATATTACTGCAACCCCCAGTTAAAAATATAATAATTGTGTTGTTCCAGAAAATAACCATACCTCCCCCACAGAATGTTCTCGGAAATTTGGAGGTGGGTGGAGGTCTCAAAATACAAAGTTTTAAAATCTCTCGAGGGGTGGGGTGATGGGAGGTGTCTCAACCCCCCCCCCCAAAAAAAAACCCCTTCCATGGAAGGGAAATGGACAATTCCTGTAATGAAATACTACATCAATGACACAGAACAATGAATCTAATTTTCAAACAACAATTTTATTCCATTCACAATATTTCAATTTTACTTGTACAAGAAATTTATGAATTAACAAATAGCCCTTAGCTGATACCTCTGTTAACACATTCACCTTTGTGGGAGTTTTCTGACAATACTTAACACTGCAATTAGACACCTCAATCTAGGATGGATGGTACAAGACCACTAAGCATGACAGCCTGCGAGCAGGCTCTTGTTTGGTGACATGCGAGTTGAATACCTGTGTGTCCTTCTGGGTGGTACTGTTTTCTTAGGTAATGCCAGCCAAAGGGACAAGACAACTAAGCATGATAATAGCTACAACATGCAAGCTGAATAGTCATGTGTCCTTGTAGATGGTACTATTTCCTTAGATAATACCATTCAAAGGGACAAAACCACTAAGTCTGAAGATATTAATTTTATGAAATCTGAGCTGAATACTCATGAATACAAACAGTGTGTCCCCCCAGATGGTACATCTCTTTGGGTAATACCTGCCAAAGGGACAAGACTACTAAACATGAGAATATCTACAACATGCAAGCTGAATAGTCATGTGTCCTTCTTGGCGGTACTATTTTCTTAGGTAAGGGAACGGTCATTATTTAGAGCAGGGGAGGGGGTGGATGATATTAGGGAGGGGTTATGGATTTTTGGGAAGTGCTGGAGGAGGGGTTATGGAATACCCACAGAGAAAAAAGGAGGGGTTACTAGAATCAATGAACACTTTATTGATTCCAAGGAATATGGCTTTATTGTTCTAGTTTCGCACTAGGAATCGGCTTTGCCACGTGGTGGCCAGTCTTCCAGACCTAAGAATGACCTCATCAAATAATTCTGGTCGATCTTTATTCTCTTCCATCTCACTGTCCCCCGACTCTGCCGATTCATCCAAATCATTCATCATCATTGTCATCGTCTTCATCCTTGTCTGATTCATCCACGCATTCTCTTTGTTTGTAACTGGCACAAGGGACAGCATTTGTGTGAGTTGCTGAAGAATAGTTTCTAAGAACATGACTTATTATGCATTTTACTTTATCATCCTATAATGCTTTCTTTCCGGTAAGAAGATTGTGTTTGTCCAGATATTTGTCTAGTTTTTATACTTCCAATTTGCTGATTTCTCCTCCCAGAAATAATTGTCACCATTCATATTCCTCGAATCAATGTCTTCCGCCTAAGCTACTGATGTTTCCTTCCTCTCCGTGAGCAGCTCTCATCTGCAATCTTTGTTTAAGATCATTTAGATGCTGCACATACTCCGTTACTAATTTCGGATCAACTGCAAATTTGGTGGCAAAGTGGTCCATTTCAGTCTCTGTCTGCAGATTTCCATTACTAAACTCTTTTATAATATTAGCTCTGGGTTGCCAGGCATCCGGAAATAATAGTTCACAAGAGGCTGAGGAAAGCCAAGCAAGTGAGAGTGACACTCAGATGACTGATGATACTCTGTGAATGACATATTAAGGCTACAAGAAATAACTTTTTTGGCTTGCATCAGTTGACATTTGAAATGTTCCACTTTGTGTTTAAGAGCATTGCCACGACACTGGCTTTTGAAGTGAGGGATTTCATACACATCTGAAAACTATATAATTAATTTGTACTTTGTCCTGACCTTCAGGCTGTTTACTAAGTTTGAGAGAGGCCCTTGTTTAAATGGCTTGTTCATGACAGTTACTGTGCTTAATTTGCACCAATTCAAGCACTAATGGTCTATTAAAAGTGTTTTTCTTTAAAGGAGGGGTCATGAAATTTTTCAACCACTTCAAGGGGGGGTCACAGAAAGTTACCATCTGCTAAAGGAGGGGTTATAGACTTATGCTGTTTGGGGTTAAAAAATCATCCACCCCCCTCCCCTGCTCTAAATAATGACCGCTCCCTAACACCATTCAAAGGGACAAAACCACTAAGTCTGAAGATATTTATGAAATGTGAGATGAATACTCATGAATACAAATAGTTTGTCCCCCCAGATGGTACTATCTCTTTGGGTAATACCAGCCAAAGGGACAAGACTACTAAGCATGAGAATATCTACAACATGCAAGCTGAATAGTCATGTGTCCTTCTAGGTGGCACTATTTTCTTAGGTAATACCATTCAAAGGGACAAGACCACTAAGTCTCAAGATATTTATGAAATCTGAGCTGAATACTCATGAATACAACCAGTTTGTCCCCCCAGATGGTACTATCTCTTTGGGTAATACCTGCCAAAGGGACAAGACTACTAAGCATGAGAATATCTACAACATGCAAGCTGAATAGTCATGTGTCCTTCTTGGCGGTACTATTTTCTTAGGTAATACCATTTAAAGGGACAAAACCACTAAGTCTGAAGATATTTATGAAATATGAGCTGAATACTCATGAATACAAACAGTTTGTCCCCACAGATGGTACTATCTTTGGGTAATACCTGCCAAAAGGACAAGACTACTAAGCATGAGAATATCTACAACATGCAGGCTGCATAGTCATGTGTCCTTCTAGGCGATACTGTTTTCTTAGGTCATACCATAAATTTCAAAGGGACAAGACCACTAAGTCTGAAGATAATAATAAAATTTAAGTTGAATACTCATTAATACAAACAGTTTGTCCCCCAGATGGTACTATCTCTTTGCGTAATACCTGCCAAAGGGACAAGACAACTAAGCATGAGAATATCTACAACATCCAAGCTGAATAGTCCTACCTCCTTCTAGGCGGTACTATTTTCTTAGGTAATACCATTCAAAAGGACAAGACCACTAAGTCTAAAGAGATTTTTATGAAATGTGAGCTGAATACTCATGAATACAAACAGTTTGTCCCCCAGATGGTACTATCTCTTTGGGTAATACCTGACAAAAGGATAAGACTACAAAGCATGAACAGCATGCAAGCTGAATAGCCATGCGTCCATCTAGGCGGTACTACAGTACTATTTACTTAGGTAATATGGTTCAAAGGGACAAGACCAATATCTTTGATAATATTAACGAAATGTAAGCTGTGAATGCTCGTGAACACACAGTATGTCCTTTCACGGATGGTATAATCTTTTTAGGTAAAACCAGTCAAAGGGACAAGGACTACTAAGTCTGAAAATATTTATGTTAAGCTATCAGAGTTATAGTAGAAACCTGTAAACAGCATAATCTGAAAGAAACTGTGTAATAGAAATCCAGGTGGAAAGTAAATGAAAGCTGAATATACATATACACAGCTTGCACCCCCCCCCCCCAAAGGTGAAGGCAAGAACACTAAGTTTAAAAATATTTACGTTAAGTCAAGTTTTCCGAGTTACCATTATACCTTATCAGCAAGGCCTGCAATGATTTGAAAAAAATATTCAAAGTGTGATGTATAAGAAGCTCATATGTCTCTATGTCCCCCTGGGCGGTATTACTTCTTAGGGTAATACCGACTAGAGGGACAAGGCAACCTAGTTACACATAAAACGCAATAGACTTGTGACAAAAGATCGACTATTTGTAAGACAATGTCTCAATCGCAAAAAGACGATTTCAATTCTTACAAGACCCTCACAAGCTTACCGTTTCAGTTTCTTAATTTGGAGTACTTGAGCTAATTTAGCGTCGGCTAACACAAGTGTTTTTCGAAGACATTGAACAGTTCGACGCCAATTTCATGTTTAAACATGAAATGGGGTGAAGTGTACAGTAAAAACCTTCTTTCTCGGCCTCTTTAATGCCTGCTTTGAATGCTCAGTCCGCCATATTGGATATTTGCCGAGAATTTTCCGAAAGCCGGCCGAATCGGATAGTCGTTCCTAGTACTCCTCGGCTGTCCTTCTGGACGGTATTATAGGCACAACCGCGGCACAACCGGCACAACCCTTCTTGAGGGCAACCTCGTTCCCAGGGTCCTCTCTCTTCCTCCCTCGAGAAAGTACCCTGGTTTCGGCTGGTCACGTGGCACCCAAAATCTGGGTGCTAACCAGAATGTGCTACAGGGGAGGGGTAGCAAAGTGTAAGATTGTCACTAGTGTCAGAATGGTGGAAAGTACCGGAGGTGATGTAAGCTTTTTCAGGAATATTTGTGGTGATAAGAACTCCTTTTATAGACAAGTATTTCTTCATTACATACGAACGTTCGACATCGAAGCGGTCCATGTTATTTTCGACTCAGAAAAACACGTTTACAAGTCTGAATTTCAAAACACTGTCGCTAACCATCGCCATAGTCAACGGAAGCCGGCACGAGTCACAACATAACAAATTTACAACAAGGAGAGCCGTCGGCTTTATGCTTTACGGAGCTCGAAAAGAAATGGAGTGTCAAGGATTAGGAAGGACTAATTTATTTTTGGCATCTCCAAGGAGCAGCAGAATTTTCGGCAACCGTACACAAGACAGACAAACGGCGCGATGGTAAAATCAGGTTAAATACGCCGCGCCAACCGACTGAAACCACCGTTCTTGTAAGAATTTGAAGGTAATTTGTTTTATTCCTGTCGAGTAGGCGAAATTGCTCTCACACCGCCGATTGACCGAAAAAAATCTAACTTTTTTCACCACAAAACAGTGACATGACAAAATGAAAAATGTGCTAAACTAAATAACATTTATAATTAGAGCTTTGTTGACAAGAAGGTTGTACTCTGGTCTGCAGGATTATACCTTTACATTGGAGCTTGCAGGTAAAAATACACAAGCGCAGCGTGGGCTTTTATTATCAGAATTTTACTTGCATTATTAGGCCAATAAATAAAATATATAGCAAACAAATGAGTGCGTGACATTTTGTTCGGGCAATACGAGCAGCTTCTTGTCAAACGCCTTCGGCAAATTCAAAATAGATCGAGCCTACCATAAAATATTTTGTTGATGAGAAATCTGCATTATTTGTGGTTCTGAAACGCCGCAGATAGTAGACTGTAGATTTTTTCAGCGTCCCTGTCTTTGAAAAAAAGTGAGCTAATGACTTCCATTCCTCTGTGTTCGTGCGAGTTCGAAAAGATTTGCATTCACTTTTCCCTTCGCTTCTTGAAGAAAAGCGAGTCCACCCTGGTAGGGAGTTGTTTCCTTAAGTGAGACACGTGACCAGCCGAAACCAGGGTACTTTCTCGAGGGAGGAAGAGAAAGGACCCTGGGAACGAGGTTGTCTTGCGGGCCCTCTTGGGGTCGCCATCTTTCTTTTGAGCATGGAGTCTGAGGAACATTCTGAAGAAAAAATTGAACTGGAGACGCGTGGAACAGAAAACTCAGAAGCAAAGGGGCAAACACCAAAAAGAGAGATCACGCAAACGGATCATCTTAATCGAAGGTTACTGGATGCGTTTCTGACGAGATTAAACAGCTCCGAATCAACTGAGATTCCCAGTGTGGACATGCAACAAATGGAAATAAACAGAGATGACGAGTTTGCAGATCCTCCGGACGTCACTGATAATCAAATTGTTAAAGATTAGAGCGCTGGCTTCTCACGAGCAAAAGTGCATTCTCTCCCCTTGACATTCAAACAGAAACTCAGGATGAATTAATTTTTTAGAGAGGAACTGAGGAGTCAGTGTTATTTAGTGGGAAAGCTTTTTCTCTGTTGTTCTGTTTTCGCTTATGACTTTACAGCACAGCGAAGAAAAGCTTTGTGGATTTGCGTTTTTGGCTCTCAAGAAATACTTTCTAATCTAGTTGCTGTAGTCAGGTTGGCCTGTCAGGTTTCGCTATCTGAATTTTCGATATTCACAATACTAGAGAAAGCCGCTTATAGAATTTTATGGTGGACTGATTCTGTTCCTGTGGATGACGTTTTAGCAAAGGCCTCAGGACTTGATATGAGGATACAAGTTGGTTTTGACTTCCTGTTGATACACTGCTGCCCTCGTGACATGGCCACAGCCATATTTTCAGTGGCTACCATAGGGATGTTCCATGTTTTTATCTGCACCCTCCCTTAAGATGGCAGGAATTGGACCCTTCAAACTTTTGTCGCCAGCCTTTGAAGAAAAAATCTGAAATGTTCATATTTTGGTGGCACCTTTGAAGAAAAAAATCCAAACCCCCCTAAGCAAAGACTAGTCATTCTGCAAAAGGGTGGGGGGGGGGGGCAAGGGAGGTAAAAATGGAGCATGTAACACAGCAGCACTCTGCCTTGAGTAGATGAGGCTTTGTGTCATTACCCTAAGGGGCCAACCATTTAACTTCTGAGGGGGGGGGGGGTTGGGTGATTTGGTATAGGCATGAATTTTCTTTTCAACCCCTTAATTCCCCGTGAATTTTTTTCTTGGGGTATGTACTTGCAAGCTATTTTTTTCTCCCTCCAACGTTCTGCATGAATTTTTTTTTGGTGCGTGGATGGGGTTTAAAGTAGGCCTTCATTATAAATCAAATTATAAAAAGTTAAGGATCTGTGAAAGAAACTTTGAACAAATATATTAATTTTTATCGAAGAGTTTTTGAGTGACTTTTATAATGCCGTACAATACCTTTAACACCAAATGTAAAACATTGAGGTGACCCCTTCCCATTGATAAAAGGAGTCAGACCTGTTCCTGGACTTTGATCATTTTGCAAGGTGAATGCGCCTACAGTACAGTACATAGTGCGTGCATAGAGCTACAGAGCAGTACAGTGCATAGCGCGAATGCGTCTTCAGTACATACTTTACGGAAAGATAATGAGCCACATCCTTTCCTTGTTAAATCAAACTGGCAGCAATAAGTTGCTTTAGAGAGCTATCTAGAAAGGGTTAAATCCAACTCGCAGTTGAAGTACACACTACAAGGCCCCAAATTGAAAATAATCTGCACAGAGCTCTGAAGTTGCTTTGTTGCCAAAGAGTGAGATTTTTGATGGCGTCATCTTTGTAGGGGGGTCTGGGGGCATGCTCCCCCAGAAAATTTTGAAAAATTAAAGTAGCCAAGACGTGTTTTCCTTTATTCTGAGAAGAAATGTGACCCTTCAAAAGTAACTATTTAGATCCCAGATTTTTCTTTAAATTGGACTAATATCAACTCGATGTTTCTTCACATATTTCTGACTTATCCAGAAGTCAAATTAACATGCCATAATGCTTAAAAACAGCGTTGATGATGCTCTTCGTTGTAGTTCCAAGTAGCTTTCTTTACAGTAGCCAAAAAATCTGCAGGTGGTTCAAAAGATGACTCTTTGTAGGCCATTTTGATAGTAAGCAAAAAGGCCAACGTACCATCCACCTGGAGAGATGCTGCCGATAGCTGTTTTGTTTTTCCTTATAAGAGACGCAACTCTCTCTTCACCGGCATTTGAATGTGGTAGAATAAGAACTGTTTTGGACACGTCATTTATCTTACCAAATTTATGGGTACCATTCCCTAGCTTCAATGATGACTGATATCCCCAGATCACATCCATGCCAAAACTGGATGATTTCTCATCATTTTCCTCACTTGCAAACAAAATTTGGGCTTCATCCCAGACCTTCTTGGGACAAAAACAAGGGGCAAATTCAATTAGACAACATGCACGAACATGGAAAGCTACTGAGGCCTCTTGCAGTACCTATGGCTGAAGATACATCCCGTAAAGCACAACAACTGATTACAGTACTTCACAATGAACACCACATTAACGAAATGACTGAAAAATGGCTTTGTCAAACACCAAACCCGCCTCGAATTCTAGTATTTTATACCCTTACGAAAATCCACAAACCGACTTGGGAGACCTTGGGAGTTTCAGGTCTAACAGAGAAGTTATCAGCATTTGTTGCCATACTACTCCAGCCGTTAGCACAACAACAGAAGTCGTATCTCAAAGACTGATACAGTCAACTGACGCCATTAATTTCATTGACAGGACTATAAAGTTCCAGAGAACACAATCCTTGTATCTATGGACGTAACGAGCATTGGATACTAATATTCCACAAGAGAGGGAATACATAAAGTATGCAAGGCATACGACACTTTCTATATTAAAAGACACACCTCCTAACCCAACATGTTTACTTGACAAGCGTTCAGGTAAATGTTACAGGAGAGCTCATTCCAGTTTTGTGTCAAATAGATAGTTAATAAAGTTTACTTCATGTTCCAACAGCTATTCTGGCATTCTTGATTTCGAGTGCACTGAATACATTTTTCTTCAAATCACAACACCAGCCGTGATCTTGAAGTTCAGAAAACATGTATCAAGACTGGTAACCACAGGTGCTATAAATGTAAAGAAAAGGCCATCTGAGGGGAAAACATCATTGTGCAAAGAATCCCTCTTACCCAAGTCCAGATGCTAAAATCTGTTAACAGTCTGCTGATAAAGTTCGATGTGTCAACCCAGGAAACATCTTGCCAGAATTTTTTTCCAGCCCACTGTACGTGCATGAATTTTTTTGGGACAATAGTCTTGTGCAGGAAATTTTTTCTTACGCACATGCACTTGTAGGATATTTTTTTTCAAAATCACCCAACCCCCCCCTCAGAAGTTAAATGGTTGGCCCCTAAGACTACTTTTAGCAACATCTGTTAAAATTTAGCAAATGAAGGGATTTTGACACCAATTGCTAAAATTAATTTGGTTGTGGCATTAATTCATACTTGCCAAATTTACCATTAGTCTTTTTCATGGTTTAATAGAAAAAGAAAGATGATTGATGTAGGCTAGCTACAGCTTCATTCAAACATGTCCCACTGAGTAGTGTAAAAGGTAGGCTTGAAACAATTGCCAGCTTTTGTGGGGTCATTATATTAAAGTTGTACAACTTAGAGTAATATACTAAGGCCAACACAAAGTGCTTCATTTAATATTTTCTACAAACCAGTGAGATAAAATTTTGAAAGAGAATTTCATGTTGGATAGCACTTCGCTTAAGAAATAAAAGATTTTTAAAGTTGAATTTTGTGGCAGTCTGAACACATACAGGAAACCTCAAAATGTCATTCAACGAGTGTCATCAAACCAAAAGCAAAGTAATATAACTACTCTAACTAATCACAACAGGAACAAAAAACAAAAGGAGCCAGTCAGAAATCAAAGCAAATACAAGTTACTGACGTCAAGCTGGGGAAAACATCCAAGTCATAATTGGTTTTGGTTTTACATCTGATTGGTTGAATTTTCCTTATGTTTAATAGTGGAAAAGTAAGGAGTCACAATGTAAACATTTCATGGTTGTAGATGTAAGTAATTTGTATTGAGTCAGAGTATTGTAGTACTGTTTAGGGTCTTTTTTTAAGGCTTTATTTTTTTAGCAAAGTTTTGTTATGTATTCTTAAAGCATTGTTAATTTTTTTCTTTAATAAAGGTATTAAAAAATAAAAATCTGATTGGTTGAAAAAGTGGAGCACAGAACATAGAACATAGTTACTTTGACACTCAATTGAAAATCACTCTAAAACCCATATTCTTTGCCTCTAAAACCCATATTCTTTGACTCTAAAACCCATATTCTTTGACTCTAAGACCCATATTCTTTGACTCTAAGACCCATATTCTTTGACTCTAAAACCCATATTCTTTGACTCTAAGACCCATATTCTTTGACTCTAAGACCCATATTCTTTGACTCTAAAACCCATATTCTTTGACTCTAAAACCCATATTCTTAATTTAAGGCCATCATGTTGGGGCCCTAAAGAGGGACACCAACATGGTGGATGCACTTCAAGTCTTGTAATTTTCTAAACAGTATTTTCTCAACAACTTAATAAGCTTTTTAATATCTACTGGTTTCATAAGAAGGTGGCAACTGGCAGATTTTGACATTTGAATATTTTCAGCTCAATACTTTAGAAAAATTGTCACCTGTCTGTCACCCACTTCAAATTATTCAACCTACGAATACAGAAGTACCTTTTTATTGCACAAAAATTTTGTTTAATGAAGCAGTGTCGACTTCGTTTCCTTATTTTGTTAGGATTGTCCAAGTTTTATGTGAAGGTTACTCCGGACCTTCGTGGGTGTCCTCGGGGAAAGAATTTGTATGCGCGCCTTTAAAGGAAAACATGGCAAACCATATATTGTTGGAAAGCTTAATAAATGTAGATTTTGGAAAAAAATATATAAATTGCCGCTTTCTTGAATTCCACAAAAGAAAATCGCAAGCAACCACGAAAATGACCATATGTCATCCAATTGAATTAATAGGGTATCAAATCCAAGCGCATTAGCAAAATAACTGCACAGTGTTAATCAAAAAGGATCAATCATCATAAGTGTGTCAGCATATTTCGATATTCCGACTGGTTATTTTTTAATTAATCTGTCAACTTCAAGCAGCAAAGAATACACAATGGGCATTCCCTGGAAGATCGCCACAGGTGAAATATTATAAATTTCAAAAATCCCAGCACAATTTTGTTTCACAGCATCTGAGGAATGTTAAGGCCAAATTTCCCAGAAATCTACCAAATTTTGGTACCCAATTAACTCGTTTGATTGAATGATGCATGGTCATTTTTGCAGTCATTTTTGCAATTTACTTTTAATTTGTGGAATTAAAAAAACTGGCAGTTCATATTTTTTCTGAAATCTACATTTATTAAGCTTTCCAACGATATATAGTTTGCTGTGCTTTCCTTTAAAATGGCATGCATATGAATTTTTTTCCGGAGGACACGGAAGGACACCCGCGAAGTTCCGGAGTAACCTTAAGCTCTGTAGTTTGTTGTTTGCTAGTACTTCAGCGAGTCACTGGCTGAGAAATGTATACTGGTAACTTTTCAAGTTGTTGAATTTAGGCACCAGTAAGTACTGAGTCGTAGCATTAAGGTATACAAATATCGCCTCATGTTGCTTCTAAACATAAAACTGTCACCATTCAAAGCAACTTCCGCAGAGTGGAGCCATAGGAAACGAAAGGAATGAGAGGCCTTCCACGCCATTTAGCTGCTTATCATTGCTCCATTTCACAAGTAGAATGACAGTGTAGTACAACAGTAAGTTGCTAGGTTTGTGCATAATGTTTAGGTCTCAAGCTGCTGTACAGGGTGGTGTACTTCAGGTTCACACCCTGATCATTCAAAGCAATTTGCAGTCACTTACTTCCACTCATTACAACCCAGTTTTTGTCCAAGCATTTGGTTACCTGGAGATATGCAGTATACAGGCAGTTGGACAAGTGTTCATGTATGAAAGTGGCATTTTGAGAAGAAAACCCAAGACCATGACAAAGGACTTAAAAGGAGTAACTCTAGTCAAAGCCAAGATCAAGGTACCGCTACATCACTTCATAAATCTAACAACAGCTGTGTGAGCTATTAGGGAAAATGATAATGCAGGTAAGTACACATAGTTACACTTACGGTGTGGGCTAACAGGAGTCATGTCGACCGGGGGGGGGGGGGGTCTCCCCGAACATTTGGGTGGGCGTGTGCAGTGCACTCCTTTAAACCCTTACCCTATTTCAGACCAATATAATTATGTGATTTCCCCTACCCTATTTCAGACTTAATATTACTTGAAACTCACTTGTTAGAGGATCATAATAAAAAAAAAGTAGCATCTCTTAAAAGTGATACTGAATTCCAGACCAGGACCCAGACCTTACCCTATTTCAAACCAAAATGGTTTGAAAACCATACCCTTTCATGCAGCACATAGCTATCTAGCTTATATAAGGGAGTAACCCCCCCCCCCCCCAATGGCATATGGGGACATATCTTTCACGTTCACGTGTAAATGGGTTAACAGTTTGTGTTCAAAACACCTGGAAACAAAACCTAAATCTAGCCAAATGGGTATGCCAAGAAGAAAAAAAGTTTGAAGTGAAAACAGCGGACAGCAAAACACTAAAAACCAGTGAGAGTTGGCAGATCTGTGACAAAGATCTGGATCAGTAGAAAAACTTGAAATGGACAAAACCAAAACAACACAGCAAACTGATCCATACGACAGAGAAAAGGCAGAGTCAAGAAGTACAAAATAAACTAAAAAGCCGATATGTTTTGTGAGCCCAATATTTCCTTTTGAAACACAAATAAAAAATATTTCAAACCGGAATATCGGGCACAAAATATATCAGTTTTATTTTGTATTTCTTGACTCTGTCTTTTCTCCACTGTATGGATCAGTTTGCTGTGTTGGTTTGGTTTTGTTTATTTTAAGTGAAGAAGTACAGCTTGACCTAATGATGTTAGTTTGCACCAGGTGAGCAGTGGTATGGTGCAGAGTTTTCCTGCAAACTAGAAAGATAATTTGCTTTCAGAGGTGAATGGAAGCAGAAGAAACAGTAACTAAGTGAATTCGAAAAACACTGACACTTTTATTAAATGTACTCCACAATTTTCAAAACAAAATTTCCAGGTGTGAACATTATGCAAATGAGAACCACACTGACTTAACTTGAGACCCAAAATATCAAACCAGTTTCAGATTTTAATTACACTGCATTCATTATAAGATTTATGGATTACTGCATAATAATTAAATTATACAAATAAAGAAACAAGAAATGATACATCTCCAATGAAAGAATTATGACACAGCAAGCAAAATGAGGGCTCTTTAACTTGTTAAGAGGATATCATTTGGTTCTACATACAAACACGAATTCACAAAGAAAGAATTTAGAGTAGATAACTCCATATCTACACTGTGAATCAACATGCATTGTTTGTTTTTTTCGTTCCTTTGGCATAGATAAAAACTTTTAACTCTTGTTTTATATAAGATCCAGTCTCCTTTCAGAATCATTAATATGCAAAGATAACACTAGTGTCAACAAAAATGTACGCTGACGGACCACACCCACTTGTTCATTACTAAAAAGAATACACTTGTATTATACAGCAGCTATATTATGGTAGCCCGATTCTGACGGACCAATGTCACTTAAATACTCTCACTACCTAGAGAGTTATTGGATGACATCTTACCAACTGAGAATTAGGCTATGGTTTTAAAAAATATTTACAGTACTTATAACTAGATGTTTCAAAACACCAGCAATGATGACTTGTTTTCAATGATCTCCATTTACAACTTGCTCTTTGCAAGTGGCATGGTTGATGACTGCATCCATCTCTTCCTGGGTGGTGCTCTCTTTGTGCTGTATCAAATCTTTGTCACCAGCAGTGACACCCCAGTTGTCTGGTTTGGACATACTACAACAGAATGGCCTACCACTTGATGGCTTAAGGTTCTCCCAATAGGCTCTACGTGCTCTGTAAGTTAATTAATACACAACAACATTGTTACCAAGCTAAGTAATATATAGGGATCTCAGGTTTTAAAAGGAATTGTTAAGGGTGATTTCTTTATTTCCTGGTAAAATTGCTTAAGTTGAAACTGAACTGAAAGCTACATTCTTTTTGTAAACTACTGAAAACCACATGACAACGTAATTAGGAAAGTATTATTCAGTAGTAACTTTGGTTGGAATAATCTCATTTGAGAATTTATGCATGCAAATCTCAAACTCAGGCTTAATTAAGGATAACTCTTGTAGTAAAAGGTTCAATAACAAAGATATGCATCATGACAGGAAAGATAAGATATACTGGTAATTACCACCCACAATTTTGAAATAATTTATCTAAATTTTCTTACCTGGCTCGAACCCATGGTTTGGTGTGCAACCTCAGGCCCTCCCCCCAAGGACCATGTTTTTCACTGGCTGGTGGTAGCTTTCCTCTTTCTTTAGCTAACTGCATAAAACAACAGATAAATTATTAGCTTGTATGCATTCACTTCTACAGGAAGATGCATTCCCTACAGTCCCTGAGAGAACAGTAGAAAAATTAAATAACGTTGATTTCTGTTGGTAGACAGGTCATGCAAATCAGGAAACCTGTCAAATTCAAACTTGCCTGCAGTTAAGCACGGTACCTTCTATTTTTACTGTGCATGCGTTCCGCGCATCTTGGGATATTCGGGTTTCTTAAGGAATTTGCCCACTAATACAACAATATTTTTGTACAGTTTAAGACTATGTGGAAAAACAGTTCTTAACAAGGGCTATCAAAATCCAAAAAGGAAATTGGGGGTAACCATGCATTTTTCAGAGATAATTAGGTTTAATTTTGGAAAGAAATTGCCATACATTCTTTGTATTTTAACGCTTTTTTAGAATTATGGTTGCTTAATTATCTCTGAAAAGTGCGGGCTTACCCACATTTTTCTTTTTGGATTCCAATAACCCTTGCTAAGATCTACTTTTTCCCCATAGTCATAACCTTTGCAAAAATACATCTGTATTAGGCCCTGATTAGGAGGCACCGTCCTTAAGTCAATCAAAATTCAAGTATGGAGTGAAGTTTGATTTTGAATTTTGAACTTTTTCAAAAATATAAAAATGAATAATGGAATCAACAGTGTAATAATCAACTTCACTTTTATCTCTTAGAAGGAATGCTTCTCCTTTTTTTGACTGTCAAAACCCATCAGCCAAGCCAGTGCTAGCTGTGCTTGAGCACGACCTGAATTAGGAACTACCTTGGAGTACTCCCTCTGGATAGCATGTTTTGTCTGGACACTCTAGGATTCCTTTATCCTTCATTACTACATCAGAACTTTGAAAATGGTTCATTCATTTATTTTATGTAGTCATATAAACAGTAAACAAAGAAGATTTGTCTTATTGGTTCAAAAGTTCATGTGCTGTGATTGGTGAATTTCCATCTATTTGTCTGTCCCTGTTTTTGAGGGGTCTGTTAGTTGTAGCCTGTCATCCAAAGAACTACAAAAATGATTTTGTTTCCTAGTTTCCTATTGCAAACTAAGTAAAAGTTACCTCCTCTGCAACAGCTCTGATGTGGTAAGGCTCAATTCCACAGCAGCCACCAATGAAGCGAATTCCAGCATTGTACGCATCACGTGCAAACTTGTGAGCATCCCACCTCGTCATGATACGAGGTTCCAAGGCTATAAGATTTAACATTATGGCTTGTTGGTAAATGCACAATAATTGTGTTTCACAAACACTCTAACCTAATCACAGAATGAGTGAAGCACTAACCAAAAGGAAATTCTGGCAGATCAATGAATCCCTGCTTGCCAGCATCAGGTGTTAAAAACCCAAGAGGTTGAACCATTAAGTGCTTTTTTATTCCAGCAGCATCAAGAGCCTCCTTCATCAAACGACAGGCTTCAATACATTCATCTGGGCCAAAGTGGCAATTTATTCCAATAATGTCCGCACCTAGAGCAAAACAACAATGGAGATTCTAGTTCACCTACAGACTAAATAAATCATAAACATTGTGCTGTATATATATTACCACACTGCCTACCAGCACCAGCTGAGGTAGCCTTGGTACATATACTTGCCATATTTCATGAAATCAATGTAAATGATGAGCTTGATAACTAACTTGCTAAGCTGATGATTGATGTGTGAAATTATACATAAGCACATTTTTGTGAAATAAATGGATTTGATATAAAATGAAATTTATTATAATTATAGTTTTACAGTAATATTTAAAACTATGCCTTTAAATTAAAATACAAAAAATAGCATGTTATAGTCTGACTGTTAAATTTGCGTGTGGTGGAGGTGTACAAGAAGTAAAAGTAATAAAAGAATCAACTACATGTATTTCAAACTTAATAACATGAAAATTAATCAGTTTTTTTCATGAATAGTTGACTTGCAGCGAGATCAACTGCCCCCAAAAGATGTGATTAACTACATTGTCAAGTACAGTCAGAGTTCAGTGCCATGATCTGATACGAAAAAAACTACTGTACTTGTGCGATCATTGTTATACCTGCATGAGCCAAGCGCACTGCACATTCCCCTGTAGGAATGCCGTGCAAATCTCCTTGGGGCCCAATGCACAGTGAAACGGCAGTTGGTTTGCCTGTGGCTTTACATGTTTCCACTGCCCATTCTGCTTCTTCCACATGTTCATAATACTGGGAACATAATACAATACTTTATTAATCACTCCCTGATAGGGCTTTTCAGTGACTATTTATGGAACGTTTCACCTATCAAACCATCTAGAAAGTTTCGATCATAACATTTAACTAACAAATAATAACCCACAATAGATTCTCTTTGCTAGCTAGCTCAAATTCGGTACATTTGGTAGTTGCCTTGACAGTTTGTCACTAGCCACTAATCACAAGCTTCTGGAGTACAAGAATTGAACAATGTACATATTAAACAACTCAAGCACTGCATGCAGTATCACAAAAAAGGTTATTATGATAGATTAATATGTAAAATAATTTTCTGAAATACATTAGTTGATAATGCAAGTGATTTTACTTTAATCTTAACCAGCAATACATGTTTAAAATTGTATCAAAAAAATAAACACTGACGAAAATGTACAAGTTTCTATACAAAGGGCAATAGGATTAAACCCTTTTGCAATAAACTGATTGCACATTATTAACCCTCACCTCGGCAAGTAAAAAGTCCACATCATTCTTCAAGAAGATTTCTATTTGTTTCTCAAATTCTTTTTGACAAGCCTCTTTTCCTTTGCCACTCAAGTATGTTGGTGTTTGACAAACTCCACCACAAACTAAAGCATCTCCCTCATTAGCTACCTCGAAAGCGATGTCACATGCTGCCTGGTTGATGGCTTGACACTAAGGAAGGAGAAATGAGATGTTGAAATACCACAGGACTGTCATGTTACTGAATTGAAAGTATGGCCCTAATGCTTTAAAAAGGGTAATGATTTAAAAACTTATGACTCAAATATGGTTCAAAATAATATATTATTGTCTAAAAATGGAAAAGGATTCAAGCTCAGCTGTAACACACTCCTACATGGCATTCTGGTGAGTATTTCTCATTCCCTCTAAAGAAAGGGCCTGAATATACAGCATGAAGTTCAAAGAAACAGCAATGAACAGACGAGAACCAGATTAGACAAAACTTACCCCAATTTGTGCTGCCATGTTTCCCCGGTTTCCAAGTTTGTCATCACTGGCATAAAATGTGAATGTCTGCATGACATCAGATCCAGCCCTAAGAAATTCTCTGTGTAGTTCTTTGACTGTGGTGCAGAATGAGAAAGGTAAGATGTATTACTCCTTAGACACACAGATTCTTAGTCAGTAAATTCATGCATGTTTAACATCTTTTTTTATCTTCAAAGTTACCCTAGCAATAGGTGGGCATGCACTTCTCCAGTTAGCATTAATCAGTTTCAATATGTTTTCACAAATGTCAGTTTCTCTACCCTCTTGGTAGCCTGTGTGGGAGGTGCCAAAAGGGGAATGAAACTGATTTGTGACCAATACAGAAGGTTACACCTGCTACCATTGTATCACTTTCTTCATTTTTATATTCACTATATTCACAGTTTTTATCGTCATCCACACATATGATCAATTACGTTATTTGAAACAGACACCAAAATTTTTCTGTTATGGGCGTGATACAAACGTGGTGGTTAACATACGGTCACACTTCAACCTAATGTACACAGAAAAAGCAGAGTCTTGGCAACTCACACCCCAATAACTTAAACTTCTGACTAACTTGAATAACAACTCAGACTCCAATAACTGACTAATATCAGGATTCTTCTTGTAGAGAAATTATTATGAAATGTTGTCGGGTAAACAAACATAAGAATTATATTTAATGTGCTTGCAATTTCAAGGAAAAATACTAAAACTCTTACAGGAATATTTAGATTTATAGCCAGAAATCAAATTTGTTTTAACTCATCTCATGACAAGTCAGCAATAATTGAAATCTCTCCAAACTGATCAAAACTTCTAGCTTTCATAATGTTCGTCATGCTGGAAGAAAATTACTTTCCTCGTTGAAAAATTGTAGTAAGCCAAGAGAAGCTAGTCATGTCTTCTCTTGCATGACTAGTCATCTCGTGATCTCACGTAGCCACACAGGTAATGCCGTGCTTACAAGCACACTCACATTTCTTTACGTTTTGTATGTCAAGTTACATCATGAAACGAAGTGTCAAAAAAAGCCAGAAGCAATAAATGCCTGATGGTAAAGAAATGAGTCAGGAGCACACTCATCCTGACAGCAGCGTGGCAGCATGCACCTCCTCATTCCTCTCGTACTCTGGGTTCACACGAATTCCCGCTTTGCTACGAGTGTTGCCTTGTGTTTGCAAATTCCCCCTTTCTCTCCATTCAGGCTACTCCCTTGGGACATGACAGGGATATTAATTGCGTACAGTTTCAGTAAAGATTATTTTATAAAATGAATTCAAATAAAAAGTTCCAAAATAAACTTAAGCTTATGGAAAATAAGCATGGGCAGAGGGATGATCAATATGTCGAGCTTGCTAATAAGTGGACAGTTTTTTGAAGTCTACCCTTTAATGCTAGAACAAAACTGGCGTTTTTCTGTACATTTCATATTGAAAATGGCGATCGACTATTTGTGAATAGAATAGCAGTGTACTACAATAACAGGATCGATAATATTTTTAACAAGGCGTGGGCTAGGCGTGAACGCGGGAAGGAGCCTTTGCATTTCACGATCAAAATGATCGTGAAATAGGGATCGATAATCTCAAGCATTCTGTTTGCTCTTCTGTAGATTTCCTCATCACTTGTGTTACAATGGAAAAACATTTATGTGCAAGTTAAATTGCACTGAGTGATGGAAGCAAATGAAGTTGAAAGTTGAAAGTTGAAATAACGATCAAAGAGCGGGAAAATGGTCACGAATTTAGCTCAAAAGAATCTTGCATAAGGCAAAATTTACCTGCCGAAGGATGCTCTACATTTACTTCTGGTGTCCATGGACCACCTCGAACGTAGCCACGTTTCTCTAAGGCAAAAACGAAACCGCCATCGCCAATAACGACTTCACCGGCGTCGAGTCTTTCAAGGATACCACGCTTCTACGAAATCGACATGAAAATTGAATTAGGTGACTTACGACGGAGGTTAACTTTCAAAAATACTTGCAGCTAATGTTTAGTGATCTATAGATTGTCTTACCTGTGCCATTTCTGTCTTGGAAGCGAGAGAAAATACTGAGAAGATAAATGAAAAGTTCTCCTTCTGCTAACCAAAGCGGCTACGTGTTCAACCCTTTTACGCTCACGTAACTTGTGTTTATAAACAGGATCTAGCAAAACGTAGCAAGTGTAGCCCGGTTGTAAACCGGTCAATGAATAAGACGCCGTCTGATTGGTTGAAACTACCCGCCAAAACCGGCGTAGTACTTGGTTTGTCTAGCGTGACAGGCTCGACAAGGATTGTCAATGGAACAACAGGAACAACGCACAACTAGCGGATGACTTGATTATGCCGGATTTTCCGGACCAAATGACAGAAAGAAAAGGCGAAAACCAAGACAAAACAAAGCAAAACAAAACAGTTGTTAAGAAAGAGATCTCAGGACAACATTTTTCTCAGTGTTTCCGCTTTTTATGTTTGTCAACCAATCATATTTAATCTTTTCATTTTAATCATTTTAAATCTTGTAACCGTTTCATTCGATTTTTACTTAGCTTTTACAGCCCCTGATGAAGGTGAGTTTTGTCTCACCGAAATCTTAGCTGTCCGATCAGCCTTGCAATTGGTTTTTGTCCTGTAATGTTGCTTTCTCACTAGGGACTGTTCATTTTTTTATGAGGTGGGGGGGGGGGGGGGCTGGTGGGATTTGCCATGCAAAAAAATATGGCTTCAAAGGGGGACCAGGCAAAAAAATACGGTGTGTAAAGGCGGGGTCACCAAAAATTTGCCTTTAAGTTTAGTAGTGACAGCATCTGTAATAATGCAAACATCAATGCCAGAAGGCCAAAAATAACGTTTCTAAGGTTCTGAAAATTCAAATTTTCCAGGGAGAGAATGCCCCCGGACCCCCCCTACTTTATTATACACCCAACGGCAAACCAAACAAAAAGAGCGAACCAAGCGAAAAACGCTTCAAACCTGCGGAAAGCCCTACAGAAACGCTTGCTACACAGGCTAATCCTTTACAGCCCAAACAGATATAGCATTCCCTTGAAGGATTAAAAGAACTTGATTTCTCCAGTTTTAATGTCAGTGTATTTGTTTCAATAACCTACTTTTCAAATGAAGAATGGAAATTGACAGGTTTTGCAATTTGCATAAATAAAAGTACAGTCGAGCCTCCTTGTGCGACCACCTCTCGTAAGCGGCCACGTTTTGGGCTAACATTTTGAACTTTTCTACTGTTTTTAACCTCCAGTAAGGGACCACTCGACATATGATTCCTGCCCGTCTCACCCGGTTCAATCTGAACAGAATAGCGCAATACAACCCATCGGGAGTCGTATTTTCTGGCCGTTTTAGTCGGGAGACATTGAACCACTTTTGACGTCACCAGATTGTTTTGATAAGCAGCTAACACGGCAAGGACAGATCCATCCATACGCGTGTAAAGGAAAAACGCCAGAAAAAACGTGTCCAATTTTGGGTGCAAAGTTGGTGGTAAATAGGCCAAGTCACCTAGTTGATCATTGTTCGATTTCCAGGTTTTTAGAAGGGCTGAGGCCAAAACGTTTCCAGTGGATAGAAAGGGGATAAAGGGTAGAAGATAAAGAGAAAAGAAAGGGAGAGAAAAAGGAAAGCAAAAGAAGCGAGAAAAAAATCGGGAATGAATCAGCCAAAAAAAAAAAAAAGACAAAAAACAAATGCACATGCCTGAAAGCAAGATATTGTACAATTTACAACAGAGGCTGACTCAAAATCTAGCTAAATTGTAAGAAAACGCTTTTGTAGCAAAGTTTAGTGGCATTTGGCAACATAGCACTTAAAACACCGCTTTAACGGTAACAAATGCGTTTTTTTTGAAGGAAAAAAGGGCGACTGGAAAGGGTTAATGTAACGTACTTGTGATCCTCGCTCTCCGCTAATAAAGATACTACACTCCATTTTGGGTTATATGTTAGTTGTGCATGGATTAAAGAAAATTAACCTGGAATCAAAATCAAAATTTTGACTCTCTGAAGTCTGACCTGTCGTATGCAATCACCTCCCGCAAGCGACCACACAGCCTTGACACTTTGGGTGGTGGCTTACGGGAGGTTCAACTGCATCAGTTTTCTGACGCAATTAACTCCTTTCAGTCCCCTCAGAATGCTAAAACCCTGTTTCATGTCCTGATTTGATTGAAAAACCTGGTAGCTGAGAGAAAAAAGAAGAAAAATTTAAAAAAGCCATATCACCCTTGGAAGGCAGCTCAGGAATATTCTGCCAAATTTACACACACCTGACGTTCAGATAGTGGCTCGCGAAACGGTTAGCGTGTTACTATCTGAATGCCTGGATCAGGCTATGCAATAATCAACTCCACGTATTATTCTTCGCGGGAACGCTACATCCTGTTTGGACTATGACAAAATCTCATTGTTAATCAGTTATTTAATTGTTATTAACAGCTGTCTAGCTTAGCCTACTAAATGATACAAAGATAAGACGAAACCTAATTGGAAGACAACTATAATTTTTAAAACATAAAGCCAACTGAGACGACAGTTATAAGATTTGGAACGATAATAATTTCTGCTCATTATTTTGTTTATTCGTGCATAGTATAGTTTCATCAATAGACTCGCCACAAGTCGTAAGCTCAGGTTCATTGACTGAGTCTTTTTTATAGCTATTTCATTGGCAGACTTCTTATAGTAGTAGAAACATGTAGCATTATCTTGGACTTCACGCACTGAAATTTCATGATAATCACAGTCATCGACTTAAGACTAATGATTGAGTAACAGGCTGTTTACACAAGCTGGACTGGGCCAGTTAGCCAGGCTAATTTGATTTGCTGAGATTAGGTAATCACACAGGGATTAGTTATCTTCTTTAGCAAGCCAGGCCAAAGAAACGTGGTTTGAAACATAGTTTGAGGTGGTCACTTTCAACATGACTCAAACAAGAAGAATGTGTGGAATGTATTACCCAGCATGCATAATGCTTCTGCTGGCTTCACATTGTTCCAAACCTCTATAACTTCTACACGTTATAACGTGGATGCATAATGTCAGAGAACCAACCTGAACTGGCTAATTGCACAAGCCCGGATTAAGTAATTAGCCTCTAAGACCAGACTCTCTCTTCTACTGAAAATGCCTCTTTACTGATGATAGTGAAGTGTGAGAATTGATTCAGAAAAGCTATTTTAGGTGCTAAACCAGCCAGGAACAGTTCCTGCAGTTTAACTTGAAAGCCAAAAGATACCAGGCAATCAAAGACAACTGCACTGACTCCTCAATACTGATAGGCAATATACGAAAATTTCAAAACAAAATTAGCTTTATAGTCACAACAAAATAAAATAACATATTTTCAAGATAATGCCTTTTCAGGATTCAAAACAATATAAGAATGTACATTTATTGACATAACACAACAACCTATTTACAGTATGGAAATAAACTACAACTCATTAACTTGTATCTACTTAAATTTAATTTAAAACTACAAAAGGTCATTCCCCAGAGACTCAATGTCCACAGGTGGTAGTTCAATTTCAGGAAGACTCAGAAAACTAAAATCTTGATTCAGTGAGTCCAGCTCACCCTCAAATGGAAGTGAATCCAAATAGGAATCTACAAACACAATAATACACAGGTACATTAATAAGTGTGCTGGAAAGATAGGTATGTAGGTAAACTTTATTTAATATATGCAGGAAATCCTTCATTTTTATACAAATGATTACAGAGATAAAAAAGACAAAAGAGAGAGGAAAAAAAGAAAAGAAAACAGCCAGGAAAGACTATAATGCCAAGTGGACCATCTCTGGTTTTTTCTTTTTTTGCCATCACAGCAGTTCCTTGACTGGTCTGCTAGTCCATTCCAGCGTTGTTCATGCTCTTATTACATAGGTTAGCTTTCTCTAACAGTTTGCTGGCAACCATATTTATGGGTGCCAGCAATGTGGAACCTCAGATAATTAACAGTAAATGGAAACAACACAAGGGTTGCAAGCATGATTTAAATCACTGACCCTGAGAGGGCTATGAGCAAGAATAATTGCCAATCGACTTTTTCAAATTTTTTGTTAAAATCCTACTTTTTGCATTGAAAAATAAAACATTTTCATTAAAATGTTGCCTAGTTTAGGGTTATCTAATTTGAAAATGTCAAGCTGGCCAACCAAAACCAGAATTAAAAAAATCAAAACAAACAACAACAAAACAATCTACATTCACATAATTATGTATTTTTTACCTGAGTAGTTATTTATGATGTTTTTGCCCACAGCCCCTCAATTGCTAGTTTGATGGACTAACCCATGGGACCACCATGCCTTTGTCTTCATTCAAGAGTGAATTTGGTAAAAAAAAGCAACACTGCATGGAACTGATAACATAACAGTAAGGGCATAATGACCCTGTACTTAAGAAGTCCTCTGGCTACCGTCTGAAAATTTAATTCTTAAGAGCCCTACGTACCTTTGGACGGTCTTCTTTCATTTTCAAAGTGAACAAAATTTGTTGCTTTGTCATCAGGGACAGAGTGAGGTTGAAACATACAACCGTGATATAGAGCTCCAACGTTCTTCAAGATTGCTGAAACATAGCTTGATCTGGGAAGGACATCCTCTGAAAGCAAAAAATAAAAATTATATTAATAAAAATAATAATCGTTATCAAAATGATAATAATAAAATAAAAAATAGTACTTAATTTGTCACAAGAAACAAAACACTGTTTTGCTTTTCTCTTGACTTTTCACGCTCAAAATAAGTTATGCTTTCAGTTTATTCAAAATAAGTTATGCTTTCAGGGACTGGGCCTGGCAATGGCGGCGTGAAGACACGAGTTGCGGCCGTCCGCCCAATTTCGTTATCCCATCTTAGTACATGGCCGATTTGGTCAAGCTATCTTTTAAAAAGAGGAAAACTAGGTCACCGAAGCCTTTGGACGAGCCTTCTATCTCACCAGACTTGAAGAAAACAAAGCAATACACTTCTCCTGGCAAAGAATCAGACCAAGACGAAGGCGAGACTTCGACAGTCTCAACGGTAATCGACTCAACAATGTCTCAAGAGTTCGGCGCTACACTACAGGAGATACTAAAAAAAAGTTGGAAGAACTGGACGTTATACAATCTTCTTTAGGAAAGATAGAATCCAAAATAGCAACCCTGGAGACACGAACCCGAGAGCTCGAAACATTCCAAGATACGACGAAGAAAGACATTGAAGAACTGAAGAGCAGCCAAACATTCATCGGCGAGCAAGCCAAACAAAATGCCGACGCACTCAAAAAAGATAAAGTCCTAATAGCCGGGCTTTTAGAGCAAGCCCAAAAAAACGAGGATATGATAAATGAGTTGCAGACTAAAAACCTTTATTTGGAAGCATATTCACGTCGAGAAAACTTGAAGTTTATGAACATAAAGGAAGAAACAACAATAGACGAGAAGGAAGACACCGAAGAAGTGCTTCGATCTTTCTTAGAGCGCGACCTTGGTTTCGCTGATGCGAGAAATGTAGAAATTCAACGTGTCCACCGAAATGGAAAAAGTAAAGACGGCAAACCGCGGCCTATTCTAGCTCGTTTTCTTAGGTTTAAGGACGTTCAGAAAATTATCTCGCTGGGCCACAGACTTAAAGATACAGACTACCAAATTTTCCGAGATTATCCTGCCGAAATCATCAACCGACGAAGATCACAGATGGAGTCTTTTAAAGCTGCCAGAAAGAAAGGAATCCCTGCAAGTTTTAGCTCGTCACAGCCAGATAAGTTGTATATAAGAGGGAAACTTTGGCCTGAAGGCAAAATTTTCTTTACGTCTTAATAACAATCAGTTATTTCTTTTTGCATAATAATATTTAGCTTTGTCAGATCATGATTAAGTCTATAGGGATTACTTGATTTTACCACTATGTGGGTAACTACTCATTATTTACACTAGTTTGCTTTATTTTCGCTTCAGTTGCGGTCGGCAGCTACAACAGAGAGAAAATGTTTCCCTTTACTCGTGTAGCACTAGGTTTAAACGTAACGTCTCATGCCTTTTTTCTGAAGACTCTTTCTTCTATCGCTTTGCTTGGTTTTATGCATAATTCCAAGAGAGCAGAGTCTTCTTTTGCCCTCAGTCAGGGACCGCTTTTATTGTGTAAGTGTTTGTATGTGTTTCCTTTGTTTTTTTGTTTTTTTGTTCGCTCCCGGGGGCAATACCTTTATGTAAAAATTTTTTTGTATCACAGCCATCTTATAATATATACTACTTGTCTTGACCGCTTCAACTCAAAAGGTGCTAAGTTAAAATATAAAATCTCAACTCTGCTGAATCGTCCTTTTTCAACATACAATAACAGCCGTCAAATCTGTCTGATCTAAAAATTGCTTCCATTAATGTGAGGGGAATAGGGAATAACAATAAGAGAAGAGAGACCTTTAATTGGCTCAGAGAAAGACAACAGTCAATTACTTCTTACAAGAGGTGCACTGTACTGAAAACAATGTTGACAAATGGAGAGCTGAATGGGGCTACAAGGCACTTTTTAGCTGTTGCTCAAGTAACGCAGCTGGTGTTTGTATTCTTTTCAACAATAACTTCAACTTGAACATTTTGAAAATTTTCTCGGATCCCTCGGGACGTTATATAATATGTGACATTAAAGCTGAAGAAAAACTATTCACCCTTGCTAACATTTACGCTCCAAATGATGACGACCCGACCTTTTTTACAACTTTTTTTGATCACTTAGAGAATTTTCAATGTGATGAAATAATATTAGGCGGCGACTTCAATCTCGTACTAAACGTAAAAGAAGATGAGAAAGGTGGTCTTCCAAGAACACACCAACTGAAATGCTTTGAACGTTGTCAAGCAAGCTTGCGAAGAACTGGATTTGACTGACATTTGGAGAATACTTAATCCCGACAGCCACAGGTACACGTGGCGCCGAAGGAAACCAGAAAAACAATGTAGACTCGATTTTTTTCTAATTAGCTCAAATTTGATTTGTGATACCAATCAAGCGGACATTGCACCTGGGTATAAAACTGATCATTCGCTAATAACACTTAAAATAGCCTTGCATCATAATCCAAGAGGAAGAGGTTTTTGGAAACTTAACACTTCTCTATTAGCCGATGATGAATACTTAAAAGAAATTAAAACAATTATTTCCCAAACCAAAATTGAATACAAGGAGGATAACTCGGTTAAGCCAGCTCTACTTTGGGAAATGATTAAAATGAAAGTTCGAGAAAAATCAATCTCGTATGCGATCGTCAAAAACTCGAAAACCAAGTCCAGAGAAAATGCTCTTCACGAGGAGATAGCGGATCTTGAAAAGAAAATAGACGCAACCGACACGACGAATAGCGAGGTACAAAAATCACAGCTACATGCAAAGATTGATAATCTTAATTGCGAGCTCGAAAAAATCATCGAACAACGCACTCAAGGTGCTATTCTGCGCTCGAGAACTCGGTGGCACAACGAAGGTGAAAAAAATACGAAATATTTTTTGAGTCTCGAAAAAAGGCATCATAAACAGAGCACAATAAGTAGATTGAAGAAAAGCGAGAACGAATTTGCTGTTTCAGACAAAGAAATCCTTACCGAATGCGAAGCCTTCTATAAAGATCTATATTCATCTAAGATCCAAGCAGGCTCCATCCCATTAGACACGGACCACTTTTTTCAAGAGAACGACACGGTTTTAAACAAGGAAGAAAGCGACTCCATTGAAGGCCTTTTAACAGACGCGGAATGCATTGCAGCATTGAAAGACATGGGAAACGGGAAAAGCCCAGGAAATGACGGTCTGCCCTCTGAATTTTACAAAACGTTTTGGAGCGACATTTCGGAACCTCTCTTAAAAGCCTTAAACTATGGATTCGAGATCGGTCAGCTTTCCGTATCGCAAAGACGAGGTATCATTAAACTTATTCCCAAGAAGAGTGAAGAACTCTATTATATACGTAACTGGAGACCGTTAACACTTTTAAACTATGATTATAAGATAGCTGCAAAGGCTATTGCTAATCGTTTGAAGGCCCACTTATCTAAACTCATAAATAATGATCAGTCTGGGTTCATTAAAGGACGCTTCATAGGCGAAAACATACGCCTAATAGACAGCGTAATTAACTACGCTGCTACAAAAAATATCCCAGGTCTGTTGCTCTTTCTAGACTTTGAAAAGGCTTTCGACACTCTAGAATGGCCTTTCATCCAGAAAACTCTCGTCTCCTTCGGTTTCGGCCCTTCTATTGTTCAATGGTTTAAAACCTTCTATTGTGGCTCGGAAAGTTGTATCTCAAATAATGGTTGGGCAAGTAACTTTTTTCTTGTGCACAGAGGTGTCCGTCAAGGCTGCCCCCTTTCTCCATACCTTTTTATTCTTTCAGCCGAGATTCTTGCAAAAAAAATCAGAAAAGACTCGGACATTAAGGGATTGACAGTAAAACAAAACGAGATAAAAATAAGTCAATACGCTGATGACACAACTCTTATACTTGACGGTTCAGAAAAGTCTCTCTCTGAAGCTCTTAGAGTCTTGGATGGCTTTAGCAAAATATCAGGCCTAAGATTAAATAAAAAGAAGACTGAAGCTCCATGGATTGGTTCAAATGTAGACAAAAAAGAAGTTATTTGTAAGGAACATAACTTGAACTGGCAAAATTCAAAGGTCAAACCGCTTGGAGTTTGGTTCTCAATTTTTCCTGAGACTACATTAAACCTTAACTTCTCGGAAAAACTAGAAAAAATGCGAAATTGCTTAGGTACCTGGTCACTCCGAAGACTTAGCCTGATTGGAAAAATCACTGTCATTAAAAGTCTAATAGCCTCTCAAATAGTTCATCTCTTATCGCCTCTGCCATCAAACCACCAGATTATAAAAGAAATAAACGTTCTCTTTTTCCACTTCCTTTGGAATGGCAAAGGGGACAAAATAAAGAGAAATGTTATTATCCGCGATTACCAAGACGGGGGCCTCAAGATGATTGATATCATCTCCTTCAATAAAGCTTTAAAATCCGTCTGGATTAAAAAATACTTGGATGTGAATAACAAGGGGAAATGGAAATTGTTTATTGACGCTGAGCTGGAGAATCTTGGTGGCGCTACGGTTCTGAGCAATCTTGACAAAGTTGACACAAAAAAGATTGCCAAATCCTTGAGCCCTTTCCTGAAAGAGATACTGGAAATATGGGCTGAACTGAACTATCAAGACCAAATAACTTCTGTCGACTCCTTTTTGGCGCAAAGCCTATGGCACAATTCACTGATTAGAATCATGGGCAAACCAATCTACTATAAAAACTGGCATCAATCGGGCATTGACTATGTAAATCAAATCATCAAGGAGAAGCCAAACGTCTTCCTCTCCCTAAATGAATTTGAACAGATGTATCATATTAAGGTTTGCCCACTTACTTTCTGTGGAATCGTATCTGCTGTCAAAACGCTTTGGAGAAAACAAAACCAAGCTTTAACACAAAATGCCGAAAAAAAAGAATCTTTGGCAACCGTAATGTTGAAATCTAACAAACCCAACAGACTGGCATATAAAATACTTATAGAAGCGAAAACCAAATCCCCAATACCTAGTGCACTTTTTGTAGCGAGGAACCGGAAAAAATCCTTCATCTTTTCTGGTGCTGTAACAAAATACAACTCTTTTGGAAACATGTTTTCGCTTTTCTCCAACAATGTAATATTTTATCCCAAAATTGCGTTCCCAGCGAATCTGCAGTGCTGGGTCTGAGGCCGGAAACATCAAAGAACGGCAATAAAATTGACCTAATTTTCCTTGTTGCTAGATTCTACATTTGGCTTTGCAGAAGTAAGGAAAAAATCCCAGTTGTAGAAAGTTTTATATCTTACTTAAAATTCTACAAGAAAGAATTAGAACCCTTCCATATTAGCTAGATCTCATCTGATTTTCTTTTCTTTTTTTTTTTCAATATACATATATACTGGGTGTATATATATACTTATATATGTAGGTGGTCTCTTTTTCTTTTCATTGTATCCTATTACCCTCTTCCCATCACGTACATTTCCAACTCATCCATAATTTTAAAGCAACGATTCAGCGGGAGATCTTTTATCTCTTCTTCATACTCTGTTGAGTAGATTAGGTCATATCTTATCTTTTCATAGCAATTCCCCCCCCCCCTTTTCTTTTCTTTTTTTTTTTCGCATGTAAGCTTCACGTGTCGCTTAAATATTTAACTAATTAATTGCTTTATTTTACAAGTGTTATGCAATTTAAGGAAACAGTGTATAATAAGTGGCATATTACAAGTGTAAAATGTATATAATAAGCCAAACACCACATGTAACTGAGTAGTATGTAGTAAGTGACTGTCATTAGTGTATTAGTAATGTATTATGTGAGTAGTGTACTAGCATTGTAAGTAGTGTACTTGGTATTGTAAGCAGTTTGCTTTGCTTTCATTAAAAAAAAAAAAAAAAAAAAAAAAAAAAAGTTATGCTTTCAGTCAGTCAAAATAAGCTACCGGTATGCTTTCTTTCTGTTCTTTCTCTTAGCCCTACTCATCATGCTAATTTACTGGTTAGCTAAACTACAGAATCAGATTTGTGAGATAAAGAACTTGCACAACATACTGATACAATAGAGTATTTTGATTTTGGCTTTTTTAAAATAGTGCTTGATAAAACTCAACAGCTCAATTTTTGTCATGGTGGCTTTGGTTTTACAACGATATTTCAGTGCTTGAACTAGGAATTCGGTACTTTTTTTTTGCACAAGCAACCCAAACTTGTCAAGATTTGTATCCATCATTCAGGAACAGAAAATCAAATGATATCTCTTTTGACTAACCACTGTGAGCCCGGGGTATCAAATCGAACGTTCCGTTTTCGAACTCAATCGAACAATTAAATTTGATGTTGTTCGGTCATCGAACGAAATCGCACTCACAAAAAATAAATGTGAATCGAACCAAATCGAACGTTCAATTAACCGAACGTTCGATTAAGTTCGATGAGGTTCGATTTAGTTCTGTCGCTGAACGATAACTGAACGAGCTTACGTCGTATCACATCATAATCTGAATCGAGCAAAATCGATCACCATATTTGCTCGATTTGATTTAGTAATTGGGGAATTAAATGCGTCATTAGTGGTTTTTTACCTTGCTATGTAGAAATATTTGCCTGGATAACGTTGTTTATGTTGACATGTTTAACGGTTGGATTTGAGTATCTAAATACTTCGATCCCGCATAAATTCTTATGAAAGGCTTACTGCGTATTAGATTGCTCGAATATTATGTATTGTTTCTTTAGGATCAAACAAAAGACAGAGATTATACAATACCATGTCCAGTCACCTATTCCAGAACCATTTAAGGAATAAACAAGAAATTTTTACTCGCTCATTAGGTTTGAAATTCTTTATTTTGAATTTTAGCTACAAGTTCGATTTCCGAACTTAATCGAACTAAATTGAATGCTAAATTTTGATTTCGTTCGATTTGGTTCGGAAATCAAACTCACAAAAAAGTTAGTTGTTCGATTTCGTTTGATGACCGAACAACATCGAATTTAAAGGGTTATGTCACGAGGATTTTGCTATTTTAGGTCAATTCTGTGCTAAAATCACAACCAATCAGTGCCGTACGATAATGTTCTAGCAAAACTAGACCATTATTTTTGGAATTCAATCGATGCCAAGACACTTTTTAGCTTTTCAAAAAGATACTAACTGTAGCGTGACATAGCCCCTTTAAACGTTTGATTTTCATCCGATTTCGTTCGATTGAGTTCGATGACAAATTCGTTCGGTTTTGTTCGATTTGATACCCCGGGTGTGAGATAAGTGTATCTACAGTTCAAACTATGTGATTTTTAAATCGGACAATAGCATCATGATTGGTAGGGATATACTCTAATCAGTACCACAGGTCCCAGATGCTCTTTAAAATGGCTTGAAATGCCATTGGAATAATTGGAATAATTGGAATAATTCCAGGGTAGCGTAAAAATTACCATAAAATAAAAGTTTTTACTACAGTGCAAAATATTTTTCCGGAAAGGATTATCTGAGAACATGAAAGGTGGCTGCGTATAGGAACTAAATTATCACAAGTTTGATTGTGCAATCAACAAAATGGTGATCACTGGATTATTTCTTGATGACAAAGAATAAAACCTTTTCAAGGGACAACTTGGATCAATAGAACCAATAGTCACAAGGAAAGATGATTGGGTCTAAATAGAAGTGGTTAGAATTCAGTGTCTATTAACAGTGACAATACATAAAATACAAAAAAAAAAAAACCGTGACAATACACTGTACCTTGGTCTGTAAATGGATACATCACTTCTCTTTGACAAGGGTCTTGTGACTTCACTTTTTGTTTCTCTGTTGTTCTCACATAAGATGTGTGTTTCTGTTTGCTACTTTGTTTGAGACCTGCAGAACTTATCTGTTGTAAGAGTGGTCGTCCTTTGGCGGCTGGAGTAGCTGTGCGATCTTGAAAGATTTTTGAGGCCACAGGTGTCTTTCCACATGGTTTGTTGGGTTTAAATGCAAGCCCTTTCCTAGACTTTGTTGTTCCAGTTTGAATGGTATTTCCAAGATCTCCCAGTGCACGCCGTGGGGTGGTCAAAGGACCATTGGTGGATTGGAAAGATTTTGCAGCACCAAAGTTTCTGCCTGCGTACAAAGAGTTTTTTGTAAGTCAACTTCAACACTTGCAACATTTAATTTGAGAATAACTTCATGAAGGAACTAAGGGAAATTCTAATTAGCAGCATAAATTTCTTGACGCAGTTTTTCATCAACTACATGTAAGCTTAAATTTCTTTATACAGTTTTTCAAATTTTAAACAGCTTATCGAGTTGTATGCCAAAATTAAAGATTTGTTTCGGAAATAGGCAAATCTTCAGCAAAACTGTGACAAAATTTCTCTCAAGGTGACACCGTCCGTTTCAGTATTCCCTTACCCGGCTTTCTGTGTCTTGGTCTAATGCTAAAGTTAACTAAGGTTAAACCACTCACCTAAAACACTTCCTCCTTTTATGTTCAGCGCTTGAGTATTTTCTTGATCCACATAAGGTCTAAATGCTGTGTCTGTCGCCATTACTTTGTTTAATGCTAAGTGGCTCAAAATGTTCGTTAAACTGGACGTATAATTTCACGCAAGACACAAATCGCTCCTTGTCTAACAGGTAAAACACGCAGAAATGAAGTACATCCCCAGCTAATGATTCGATTTCAGTTTCAAAGATGGCGGTTTTGTAGTTTTGAGGCATCCCACGTGATCGTTGCAAACCAATAAAAAGCTAGTTCTCAGTCCTTCGCGTGCACTTAAAGGATGCCATCATGGCTGCCGAGGTCACAGAAGACCATATTCTGTACGATGTTTTTATTCGCGCAGAGTGGATCCTCGAGGGAGAAATTTTGGTTAGTATTCATTCATCACAGTTTAAAAGCGCCTAAGCTATCCAAAGAATGTGTGTTGTGTACCAAGTTATGAGCCTTCCGTTGTCCAAAACAGGTTGTTTTCACACACAAGGCAAACGCGGCGATATGTTTTTTTCTTCGGTCGCTGCTCATTTGGATGTGAGAAAGAATTGTAAGCTTAAGTTATACTGATAAGGCGTAGCTTAAGTTATTTTGGTAAAGTTTCGGCACAACGCCACACATTTATTAATTATGTATTCAACTACTTTCGTACTTTTTCTCATGAACAAAAAGCAATGCAATCACGGATAGAGATTGAGTCACATTAATAAAGCGACATGGAAAGGCAAGGTTAACCAAATGAAGTGAAGCAGATGATTCTTCATTCCAATGCTTAAAAAACTGAAGATTGTGACAACAGTGATAGCTCCTGCTGTGTTTACACTTAAGAGTTTCACCGCAATATCAGTTTACTAAGGTAGACTTTTTGTGAGTGTAAACCTCAGCTAATACCACGTTATAAGTCAGAGAACTTTTACTATGCTGTGATCAGCTGTCATTTAGCTCAGTAACCAAAGTCACGATGACAGCTTTGTCTGCTTGCATTGGCATGATATTTCCCTTTCCTTGTGGCTGATATTACTTTTCTCAATTGGTCAATTATTAATTCAGACCCTTACACGTGATCCCTTCCTTATGTATATGAACTGCTAAACTTGGCAATATTTTGGTTCAGTTCCGCTGGAATATGAATATTGTGACAATTTACACACATTGCTTCTCTAATATTTATTGCTCTGTGTGTGCCTATTTTTCCTTTGCTGCTATTACAAGAAAAAAGATCTTGAGCATCAAAAAGGTCACTTGATGCTTAGAACAGCGATTAGAAGCAGTATCATTTCAAAAGCTGAGATTTTTTATGTTCTGGTAGTTCGCAATTCACTTAGATTTTTGTGTGAGTGCATTTACAGATAAACTTAGTAGGTTATTCGAGCTAATATAAGCACTGGGAATCTACTAACTAAAGGTTAACTACGTTGACCTCATTAAATTGAAACTTTACTTTTATGATGAAAGAAAATAAATTTTGTAACAATGAAGTAGAAGTTGTCATGGTTTAATTTTTTGGATCTTTTGATGTATATTTCCCTTTGTTTTTCCTTCAGTCCAGTTTCTGGTTATTTATGATAATGATGCAGGCCAAAAATAAATTAAACTGCAACAGCTGTATGGTTGGCTGATGCTTGGATTTATTCATCTGTGGTTTTGAAATAGCTATTGCTGAATACAGTGGCTCAATGATGACAATAATCTAACAGAAAAAAAGGAAGTAGAAAAAGGAAAGTTTCCTTAGCTTTTTCTGTCGAAAGCTTTTTCAGCAGAGGAGAAGAAATCTTCTGTTTGATATTGCCCATAACTTCTTGTTATCCAAATATTTCCCTTTGTTTGGGGTGTAGGTAGACTAGATGTGATATAATATGCTAAAGTAGTTACAATTAGCTGTTTCATTTCATTTTCTGCTGTCTCATGGTAACTATAAATGTTGACTACTATAAGCAAGGTTTTCAATGTGTTTAGAAAATTGATGGTATCAACCGTAGTTATTAGATGGCTAGTAGCTGCAGTCTTGCTCAGTTTTGAGCTCACTAAGATTGCTGGATTGGGTTCATCTCAGTCTGAGGGAAAATAGTAACAAATACCAGTGAGAAGATGAGCTATTTACTACTCTTTGTATTGTTTTTTTTTTCGGGGGGGGGGGGGGGATTCAACACTTTCCTGTTGGTATTTGTGAATATTTACTTTAGATTGAGACTTCACTGTAGAAATGTGTCTTGCTGAACTCTAGCCTGCATGCAGACGTCTCCTATTTCCTTCCACCCGCGGAAAAGGGACATCTGCGAAACGGCGTCGCTAATCGTGTTCCAGTATCCTGCTGTTCAGGTTTTAAATTTCGCATAAATTATGATAACAGAGTTTTGTTTTCTGTGCCAGAATCGTTTCCCTCTGATCGCTCCATGATCGGAGGTCGAACAGGACTAAGAGGAGGAATCTGAATTTTTCTCACAGAAGCATTGCGAACGGCTTTCACAGGAGTTGACGTAACTAGCGAACTGAGATCGTTCGGCGAACGATCTACCGACTCCTCCAAAAGAATTCGCTTCTCGGGAGAAGCCGAAGTTCCTACGCTGTCCTTTCCTAGTGTCTCGATCTTTTTTTTTACTGTAAGTCCTGGCTTGAAAGCTTTGGAACTATAATCGCTAAAAAGTTCGTCCTCGGTTTTTCTCACGTTGGCGTAAAGACCTCTCCGCTTTCGCAACTTTCCCACGCACGATCTACAAACATATGGCGATGTTTCGTGTACGATGAACTGAAGAGACAGGATTTCTTCCTGAACTTTAAATTCACTGCGACTTTTCACAAGGTTTCTGTCGTTGTTTTTCAGAATAGTCGAGAAACGCAACACACAATCGGACATGTTTTTATCAATGGAAACCCCGCTAAATGTAGTCGCATACATTATCTAGAGCATTTCCCGACGATAGCCGATCAGAGTTGTTTCTAACAGTGGCTATTGTCAAGCAACCAATAAAAGCACTTTCCACGAATTCCTGAAAAACAGCAGGATATTGGAACACGATTAGCGACGCTGTTTCGCAGACGTCCTTTTTCCGTGGGTGGAAGGAAATAGGAGACGTCTGCACGCAGGCTAGCTGAACTCGTGAGTGGACTATTTAGATGAAGTTAATTTGATATAGATGTAGATGGTGTCTGAATATCACAGACTCTCAGAGCATTTATTGGGTAAAGTGGTGCCTTACAGTGAGCATTGTTTTTTTCTTTTGAACAGAACAAGACAGGATTTGACATTGGCCAACTGAGAGGATCTCTACCAAAGAAGTTCTTGACAGTTGCACAAAGTATTTAATACCTTCTGATTTTAAAACTGCATGTGTTTTCAAGTAGTTATCAGTAGCTCCATCTGTCCCACATCTTGGAATACAAGAATCCTATTCCCATGGGGATGAGGTTACCTTTGAGGGTTAACAAATTTGCTTAAGGGAAGGTACGTTTTTTCTTGCGGGGGGGAGGGCTGGGGAATTTTGGTATTTTTTTCCCAAAAAGTGTTGGCCCTCCCTTGCGTTTTGATAAAAAAACTCCTGACCCCCCACCTTTAGGTGACTGACAAAGTGTGACCCTCCCCTCACTACTACATGCTATGTTCCATGCTGTAGAAACCTCAGAACGTTTCGCTTGTGAACGCAAAGTGTTTGAATATGAGTATATCTCGATATTGAATGTGTGCACGCTGAAACAAGGAAAATGCGAACAATCAGTGTGGGATATTTACGTTTTGTAGCTGAAGTTTGAATATGGAGGTATTTGAGTATTATGAAAGTTTTGAACATAAAATCTAAGGGAAAATACATGCGCTTCTTTCTCCGGCTAGCCCACATTGCTGTTGGTTATTTTAACAGAAAGGTTTATTTGTTTAGCATGCGAAATCTGCCTTTCAAAAACAAATATTTCCTACATTTCTGACAGCCTAGAGCGCATTGTTGAATCTACTAGTAACTCTTCAGAACTAAATGACTCAGGGGATCAGGCAGCGGATAGCCAACAGCAAGAAGCTGAAGAAATGATACCTGAGTCAAGTACTTCTCGATACGGACGGAAAAGGACACGAGTCCTCCGAGAAAAACTATGTGCCATGGCGTAATATACATGTAGAAATGTAACCAAGTACCTATAATAAAACACCAAATTAAATCAAAGTAGCCGAAAAGAAAAACTTAATCTGTAAGAAAAATGGAAAGCAACATCACAAAATTCTCATTTAAAAATTCTGGAAAAGATGTGTGACCCTCCCTTGAATAGTTCACATGAGGTATGGCCCTCCCCTTTTTGTGCTCACTTTCACTGATGACCCTCCCCTCTGAGGCCCCAGCCTTCCCCCCCCCAAGAAAAAACGTACCTTCCCTAACCCTGACTACTACCAAAACTTGAACTTATTGCGATTGGCCAAACGGGTGATGTCTAAGTTGACAACGATAGACTTCCCAGCAAGTGCATTTTCTCTCTTGTTCCAAAAGATGCTGATGAAAAGTTACATTTTGGGGGAAATCATTTAAAATGTGCACTTCCAGAGAATACCCTAACCCCCCCCCCCAGTTTTTTTGTTTGAATCCCCCTACCCTCCAAAAATTCCATTTTAGCTTTATACTTTCTTTTAAATGTTTTGGCTTGTGAAATCCCATCATCATCATCATCATCATGAACTTCATGTAAGTGTCAACACTTCTAGCAGATCACCCCCTTGAAATTTCCAATGACCAACCATGGGGTGGGTGGAGATAATTTCTGGAGCCACACAATGACTGTTTATGTGGCATACGTGAATAGTGTAGCGTAAGTAGTGTATAAGATATTTAGTTAAGTATGATACGCGCATTTAATGAAGGCCCGCTTCTTATTTTGTTGTATTCATGTACACACATGCACTGAAATAATAATAACAAGAAGTTGTAATGTCAACCGTAATAATGTAAACTGTAATCTGTACTGTCAATGAAGTTTTTTTTAAATTAATTTGAAAGAAAATCTGTTAATGTTAGAAGAAATATGGCATTTGGATGATAAATTCTTGTTACTCTTTTCTAGATTCATTTTGGTGGTTACTGAGAGGAGTCCAGTATGCTGTTGGGTGAGGAATTCAAATTTAAATAGACTGCATAATTTGCATGTTAATGTCCATTCCACTGATTCCATCAATCCAGTCATCTTTCACATGTCCATTTGTTTTGGTGACAGCTGACACCATAATCTTGCAACAATTTAACTGAATAGTTAAATAGGAACCCGAAAAGATTATTTCTATAATTTCAACATGTCCTATTTTTGACGGAAGTGGACGCACTGGACTGTTGCTATATCACTATCCATGTAGGCGTGTAAACAGTGCTCCAAGCTGTGACCGTTTTGGTCGCCATGGCGAGTAGAAAAAAATTTGGCAACTAAAATTTCCGCAAAGGTCGCCAATTTGGCGACTCCTGTCCTGGCGTAAAGGAGATAAGATCAAAATGAAGCTTGACCATGTAAACACATGTTTTTCAGTATCAGTGTCCCTCATTTTTTCCTCAGTTCACTTGTTTTTCTGGTTGCGTGAAGTGTTGACCAGACGCGTAAGAATCACAATTTGATTTGGCTATTCGTGAAAACTAAAATGTGCATAAGAAGACAGATCTAGAAATCTATAGACTGGAAGGTAAAATTCAACTTTTCTCCAGCCCTAGCCCCTAGCAGCTAGATAGTGCAAAGTTGTCTTGTATCAACATGGAGAAAAAGTCTTCTTTGCAAGATTATTTTCCTTGTTGATCAGGTTTCAAGTGACAAGAAAACGAGAGGGTATGATATCAAGTTTCATTCCACACAAAATTTACATAAGTCTCAGCTTTGAAGTCACCAGCCGAATAAAATCATTCAGCCAACTAAAATGGACGGAACACTGAAAAACAACAAGTAATTCTGTTCAGGTTTGTTTTTTCTTTCCAAATGAAAGATATTTTCATTCATGAAAAAGAATTTTCTTTCCAGGCATTGCAGTTTTTCTGAAGTTGGAAAACAAGTGCTTAATTAAATTACATTACAGATGCATTAAGCGCACACGCAACAGTTTTGTAGAAAGTTTCAATAATTTTTGCAGGACAAGTATGTACATTAAAGATCCATATATGAGGAAAACGGTAATGATTTTCACTTAGGAATACATTGTCCACTTCCTGGTTTGATTTCCACTTGATTTAAAACCTCAGAGAACAGTGAGACTGCTCAGGTGATCTGTATCGCTACAAATTTGTTGGATACAAGAAAAGGTATCTTGTTTTTCAAGGCATTTAAAAGAGCTCTTTTATACGAATGTTTACTTGTCCAGAATCACTAGCATTTAAACAACTGCTGAAAATAAACATTGTGGATTGCAGAATTCAAGAAGAATGCTTGTGTTATGGATGCTGGGTCACAATTTCGGGGCCTGAACTCAACCGGTGTTTTTCCGTTTGCATTGTCTTTTATTATTGTTTTTGTTTTGTTTTTGGATAAATTAAATGCTCTTCTGAAAGGCCACTTGTACTGAAAAAGTGTTTGGACCGGAGTTTGTTTACCTTCAAACCTACCAGAATTGAGAAGATGTTATTCATAGTAAATAAATTCGGGAATCGAGTCTCAACTACACACACTCTATTACTTAAATTAAACTTCTCCAGTACATCTTTCAGTATTAAAAATAGAATGTAACAAAGACTTTTGGTTACTTGGGTTACCACTTTTGCAATAAACTTGGGTGCAATTTCTTGCCCTGTTATGCCATAAAGACTCCATATTTGTTAGAAAAACATGGCGATTGAAAAAAGAATGTTATTAGCATAATTAAATGTATATCAATGAGGAAAAAAAACGTGTTTTGGTGACCCAGATTTTGTATCTGGCGACCTTTTTACCGGTATGAGTCGCCAAAAGGCGACCTGGGAAAAAATTCAGCTTGGAGCACTGGTAAAATGTTATTCCCGACTGAGTAGAATTAAACTTTCAGGCTGAATTTTCCGTAAGCTAATAGTCAACATTTGGCACCTTCCTATAAAAAATTTACATGTGTGCTTAGTATTTTTGCAGACAAATATCTGATTGAAGTTGCAATACAACCATATGTAGGTGATACTTAAGGTGGCTCATCTGGATTTTTCCGAGTCACACCACCCCAACTTTGAACGGTTAATACTTTACTGTCTGAGCTCGGTGGGGCAAGCTGCTTCACACATTTACTACAGACTGAATGAACTTGTCAAAAAAGTAGGTTTGATTGATATCGGTGTCACCATAGCAATGAAACGATGATATCATGATTTTTGTATGTCAGCAATTTTCTCGATATCTAGACCTAAACTTTTAAAACGACTTATTGTCTCTTATAGCCTAGGTGTAGATCTTCAAGACTGCAAAGTTTGAAAAAATTCTATGACAGCATTCTCGAAAAAACTCGGGTTGAATATTTTCCAGTAAAAAATTACAGATTTACGTTATTTTCTATTGTTTCATCAGTACCAGTGTTATCCTGACAGACTGAAACAATGTTTTCACCATATGTCATAGCTGTAGCATACAGCTACTTTTCCTGAAGGTTTTATCCGGCTTGCTTCACTAGATTTCAAATCATGTAATCAGAAGTAATGTCTTAAATATGCTCATTTTACACAGAGAAGCATTGTCTTTGTTGTGGAAGCTTTTATTCAAAAACTAGTCAGTGAATTCTCTTTTAAATCTTGTGATCTCAAGTCTAACATGTATTGAACTATCCCTGTAAATCTCATGCGCACTGAATCATTTTAAGTGTGCGAAATATAAATAAAAGTATAGGAGACTTTTGCTCTCGTCTCCAAAATTCTCATTGCCACATCATTTGTTGACAGCCAGTTTATTTCAGGAGTTTCTCTTTTGTCTGTATTCTACATATTTGCGTGCTTTGGAATCAACACGTTTGCCATGCCTGCTTGCTACGCTTCGCTGGTGAAGGAGGGATCGTGAAAATTCTGTTTTTAATACAATGACAATGAAAGCCTTGACATATGGTGAAAACATTGTTTCAGTCTGTCAGGACAACACTGGTACCGATGAAACAATAGAAAATAACATAAATCTGTAATTTTGTACTGGAAAATATTCAACCCGATTTTTTTCGAAAATGCTCATAGAATTTTTTCAAACTTTGCAATCTCGAAGATCTACACCCAGACTATAAGAGACAATAAGTCGTTTTAATAGTTTAGGTCTAGATATTGAGAAAATTGCTGATATACAAAAATTATGACGTCATCGTTTTGTTGCTATGGTAACACCGATGTCAATCAAACCTACTTTTTTTGAGTTCATTCAGTCTGTAGTAAATGTGTGAAGCAGCTTGCCCCACCGAGCTCAGACAGTAAAGTATTAGCTGTTCAAAGTTGGGGTGGTGTGCCTCGGAAGAATCCAGATGAGCCACCTTAAAAAATGATATTCTTTTCAAAGACACATACAGGATAATGTGATTATTACCCTGCCGTCAGGATGTGGTATGTGGCTAAATGTAATTTAGGCAAAGTTAAACTCGAAACAAAATGCTATGCTCGCTTGGGGCTTGTGGCTGCTAACCCCCTTGGATTCCCGGGGGGGTGTACTTCCTAGTAATAGGCTAATGGGGATGTGCTGCTGGATGGGGTCGCATTTTCACGACTGGATTGACTATAATGGGGTTGCATTTTCATTAGGAACTAATAGAGTTACTAGAATGGGGTCGCACATTTGCGGGATTTCAGGGGTAAGTAAATCCCGGCAAGCAGGGATTTGGGGTATATTTGCCCAAAAGTGACTAACATGGGGTCTATAATTGGCTACAGAATAGACTATAATGGGGTAGGGGTCTGGAGAGGCCAGCGGCACATACCCATGTGGGGTGGATCTGTGATCTGGCAGGGGCCACTGATATTTTACAACTCTCGAGTCTGTGTCTGTGCAGTTTGCTGTTTGCTGGCGTTTTCAACTGCTGCTGCTGCTGTTGCTCTGTTTTTACTTGCTGCCCCTCCCCATCCCTCCCTTGTTGGTAAGTATCTTCCCCCTCAGTTTTTCCACTGATTTCTCAGTGTGCAGTGTTGGGTGGTTACCCTCAGTGCACTGTGACTATGTTGCATGGCTCCACCTTTCCTTTCCGGCATCTCCCTCTAAGCTCATCTTTTGGTGATGAGTTTAACTAGTAATACCCGTTTTTTTGTGTGCGTGTGTAAGAGGAATTGGAACCCAGTATATAATAATATTTCCTCTGTAGGACATAAAAAGTTGGCAATAACTGGTTTATTGGTCATAAGAAAGGTAGTCATGTTAACAGGTTGGTCATAAAGTGGTTACAACATAATATCATGGTTGACTGTTTGTGTAGCTAGATCTAATTGTGTATTACTGTAATTTTCTGTGTTTAATTTCAGTGGCAGAAATCAGATCCTTGGTCTCCCAGCACAGCTTTATAAACTCATCAACAGCTCACTAAGCTGGCAGTTTGCTTTATCCAGGTACATATTTTGAGTGTTTGAATGTTAATTGTGTCTGCTTAAAGTAATATTAATAGCACTGTGTTTTGGTACATGTATAGTGATTGTTTAATTTGTTGTTTTGCACTGTTGATATTTTTTCTCAACCATTTGTGTAGTGATGGGAAGCTTCTTGCAGTACTTCAAGATGGTTTTATTGAAATAAGGTAACAACATCACAAATTAGTAATATTTGTTTATTACAATTATTAATACATTAAGATAGACGTATTTCTTATAAGAAAGGTTGTTGTTGTTGTTATACCGTTCAAACCCCCCCCCCAGTCCCCCGATATTAGCGCTTCTTTTAAAAGCCCTCCCTTCACCCCTTATGAAGTTGTTTAAGCCCAGCGCATTTGGCAGTGATTTTACAGCGGTCATCTTTTACCCATACTTACACCCTCCTGTTTTCTTACTAGATCATTTGTAGATGACTTTGAATCTGTGGTTGCCAAGTGCAGCAGTGAGTCATGATATCTTGCGTTTATGAATAAACCAGTTAGAGGATTTTCATACTCTGTAACTGACTAGAGTGCTTTATCTAAGCTTACATGTAATTATGCAAGTATTAGTTGTACGTGTAAACAGGCCAGTGCACCACAGCTCAAAGTTTGACTTTCAATAGTCACGGAGGCTGCGTTGCCAAGCGGTTAGCATGCTGGACTTAAATCTGGAAGTCTTGGGTTCAAGTCCCAGTCCGAGCACCAGCTGGACTTGGCTGTGAGTAGCCCCAAGTTCAGCTCCTCAGCTGGGTAGGGTGTTGCGTTCTTAACTTTGGTTTTGTTCAATTTGTTTCATTGTCCCCAAAAAGCCCTTCGTGGGAGTGGTCAATCAAGTAACTATTTGAAATCGTTGTGATCATTATCATTAGTAATCGCCATCATCATCATCATCATCATTATTAAAAATTATGATTATTGTGAACAGTAAGGACCTTTTTGATTTTTGGGAATCTTTTCTACTTAAATTGTGATTGGTCTTACAGTTTTTCTAGTTTTATTTTTAGAGTAATTTCTGAAATGTTGTAAATTGCCTAAAATGTAAGGCTTGTCGAGAAAGTGTACATGTTTTGCATTGATTGAAAATTGGGTAACATTTACAGTGTCTTGTAAGATACTTTACACCTATTTGAAATATACTGTAAGTGAAATTGTGGAAACATCAGTTTATATTATTTTTCTCTGTTCAACTTCAGTTAATAAAGACAACTGTCCCCAATGGAGGAAGCTTGCATGGAGTCAGGATTGTTCAATGTTGGCCTGTTCTTATAGGTTTGAAAGACTTGACATATTGTATAGTTTAATTGATGAGTAAAAAAAATCTACCACTGAACAGGTATTTTTAGCAGTGAAGAATGATAAATTTGAGAGTTCCCTTGGAAGACATCGGGACTCTTGTTTAAACATCTGATCACATAACTAAGTTTCAATGATTAAAAACCTTTCTTTAATGACCACCTAGGATGGCAGTTAATTAAGTGATAGCAGTTGCAATTCTGGATCACTTTAAATTCCATTTGTTTTATATGTCTGCATAATATCAGTTATTTTATAAGTGAAAAACAATTTAAATGTAAACTTTGTTGCAGCCGTGGAGACATAGCAGTGTTTGACCTTGCAGGGGAGTTACTCTTCACAATTCCTCAGGTGAGATACAAACAGTCATCAGCAGGTCATAAAAGATTGTTATTTTTTAATTTGACTTAAACATGTTTGAACTGGTCATGTGACTTGAGTCAATCCTTCTGGGTCACCGTTCAAATCCCAAACAAATGCTTCACCTTCCACTAGCAGCCACCTCTTCTAAAAGAATCCTTGAATGTGGTCCAAAGGGTATTGTTATTGTGCAAACTGTTAATATAGTCTTTACTTGTCTACTTGTTTACTTTCCTGTCTATTGTTTTTAGACTGTGGGGACTCTTCCTTCAGATTTAAGTGACTGCATATCTGGAATTGTGTTTATTGAGCACAAACAGAGCTCACAATGGTAAGCTGTTTTTAAAAAGGGGAATTATACTTGAATCGTTGTGAAAACGAATTTGATTTTAAAAAGTAAGGAAAGAGGGGAAAAGAGGCACACACCAAGTTACACCAATGTCCATTGCAAGGATATGTTGAAACCATTTGCTGTAGGTGTATATTTTAATGTTATTACTCAATTCAAGTTTAAATTTTAATTTTTCTCCATTTCCCTAAAATTCACTAATAAAATGACCAGTCTTAAATCAATTTTGTTCTACCAAATTATTTGTTTTATTGCACAACAATCAGCCACAGTGATGACTGAATAATTACTAATAAAAGTTGTGTCACAAATGTCTCTTCCTACACTGGTATTTGTTTGCTTTGTGCCAAAAATATTCCCATCTTTCACGTACTAGGATGCAATCTGAATATTTGTGTAGAACAAAATTGAACACCCTAATTTGCATTCCACTGATCTTTTTCTTTCAAGGTCTGCCGAACTAATAGTCGTAAATTATCGTGGTGTCCTAAAGAATTATTTGGTCAGGTAAGCAGGGTTATCCAGTGTTCTCCTTATCAGGCGGTAACCGGTGAAATTTACCGCTTGTAGCACCGCTTGTTACCGGTTAGCCCGAACCAGATAAAGACCTGGATTAGAAACATCCAACAGCTTGGGATTGTGAAAGATTTATTATCGGATTGAATTATGAAAAGATTTATGTCCGTCGTACTGCGTACCTAGCCTGCGCCGCAGACGGAATATGACCGTTAGATTACGTCTGCGACGCAGGCTACTGCATACCACGTAAGTCTAGTTTTAGTAACTTTTCTCATTGTCCATGCGTTTGTACAATATTAGACGTAGTCTTATCATCTTATCATCTTATCTTTGCTCAGGTTTGTTCGTAAGGTACTCTTAGTATTGTCTTCTCCTCAAAGTTCTTCGTTTGTGCCTTTGTAAGGGGTATGTCTCATCTTCTAGGCATTTTTCAGTACGTTTTTTAGGTTGCTGTAAGCTTTTTCTTCTTGACGTTTATCTGTACGATAATACGTTCCATGTGACAGGAATTACAAATGTCAACCGTTTTGAACAGTTTTCGAGACGTCTGTTAGCCTAGTGTCATGCCGGCAACATTACGGGTCTCATGACGACAATTCCACTCCAGGGTAGAAAAAGGTTTTCAACAGAGCTGCTTTACCGGTCTGAAAAACTGACTTACCTGTTACCCTGAAAACTAGGGAGAACACTGGTTATCCCTCACAGCCGGCTGCCAGCAGAATTAACCAGCTACTTGGGGCGTTTCTGCCAGCTACTTTTGTGATATATAGTATTATATATTTTCAAAGACAAATTATTTGTTTCTTTACTGGCGCAGATATATGAAAATGGAACTTATTTCCCATTGCAGTTTATTGACTTAAAATAGTCTGGTTGATAAAACGTCACAATTCTAAATTGCTCAATTCTACTAAGTGATGTTTTAAGAAATGCCTTTAATACAAACAAGGTATTCTATTGTCTAACTCTATGTAATGTGAACATTTTAGAGCAATCAAAACATTGTATGTTATTAGTTCATTACGTTGAGTTCCTGGGAATTACATGTAGAAACCACTGAAGGCATGAGTTTATACAAACAAAATTAAAAAGTTACGATAACTTAAATTGGAACTGACTGCTCAGAGTCAAAGAAATTCCATTTCTGGGGACTTAAAATGTAAAAATTTCCTGGGGGCATGCCCCCAGACCCTCCTAGAAGGGACCACCTTCGGCGCTCGATAATCACTATCTGGCTACTTAGAAATTTTTGCCAGTTCCTCGAAAAGTTGTGGACCACCCTGGGGAAGTGCATTTAGTGGTAATAAATACTTCCTTGTGCACTTCAATAAGTAATAACCACATTTCTTTCATTTCTTGTAGCCCCACAAATGGCTTCCAAGAGAATCATACTTTCTCCTTTTACAATGTCCTGCCTCATGTAGTTTGCTCAGTTGTGTACCATCCTCAGCATAAACTGTTGATCCTTGGCAGTGTTGTTGGACAGGGTCACAAAAGTACTGCAGGTGTGTTCAAGGAACAACAGTTTATTTCCTACTTAATTATGTTTGAGATTTCAGTAATAGTGACCCATATATAATAAATTATGTCCCCCCTCCCCCCTCTTGTCTAGAACTTTATTTTTTTTCCTCTCACTTAAAGCTTCTTACTGAAAGTGTAAAATTAATATGAAATATATTACAGTGTATGTGTGAAATGTGGGTGAAAGATTTAGTAGATGAGAGAACATTGCAGTGATGGATGCAACTTACAAGTAAGCAATTGCAAAAACAAAGCCTGAAAAAAATTTCCCTTAAATAGCATTTGAACACGTGGTCCTGTCATTACCAGTGCAGTGCTCTACCAGCTGAGCTATCAAGCCGACTGTGAGCTGGTCAGTATGTGAGTATGTAATATGCCTGTGACAGATGGATAGCTAGAAGTGATCATTTTCTTTTTGCAATGCTACAGTTGCATAACTGCAATGTTCTTTCATTTGTTTATTAAATTAGAACCTCTCGATAAGAAGCCTTGTAATGTTCAAGTAGGAGGGACTTTGAGGACTAAAATATTGCACTTTCATCTATCCCTGCAGTATGCCATTTGCTTATTGTATATAATGACTCTCATGGTACTCCAGCTGCTTGTCATTTTTAGAAGAGTAGATTTCCATTTTGATGATTTCAAGCTTATTCATTCAGTATTACCTTGCTAGCAGCACAAACGACTTGCAGAGAAACTTCATTCAGTTCACAAAATTGCTTTCCTATCTGCAAGATCACAACAACTAACCTCACCAGTTCCTAGCAAAGCAGATTTTATTTTTTCAGTATTCCAAGCTAAATTTTCTGATTTCAAGAGCAATCTGCAGAGGAATGTATGAAAACAAATTTTCAAAGAAGTTAGTCTTGACATTTGCAGATTGCTCTGAGCAGCTGTCAGTCAAATAACCAATGTTGTGGTGGAATTTTGCAAAGTTGTCTGCAAAAGAACATCCAGTTTACTGTACTTGGAGAATTTTAAAAAAAGTGATTTTTATTCCAAACTAACAGAGTCTTGCGCAGCATCAGACTGTGGGTTAACCGCATGGAGGATTCTTTCAGGATATCCTTATTATAACCTCATTGAAGATGAAGCCACCAATTTATTCAAGGTATTAGAGCCCTGCCTGCTTTATTTAGCTGTTGGATTTAAGTCCCCAGCACACACAAGGGGACTACTCTCTGGAGCAAGCCCTAGACACCCATTCCCCCTGTGTAAACTCCCCATTTTCATGGAACAAGTCCCTTGCTCTTGTGTGTACTGTTGTTGGTCCCTATGACCAAATAAAAAATCAACCAACCAAAAACCAAATTGGACTGTCCCTGCGTCCCCCCCCCCCCCATGTAAACACTACAGGGGACTTATCCCTGCAATAACCCTGTTACAGTTAATCACCTTGTGTGAGCTGAACCTCACAGATCTAGAATGAAGAGTTCAATAACAATAAAAGGTCAATTTTTTAATAAATGTCAAAAAAGTTGTCAGTAAAACTTAAAGGGGTGATGCCTCAAGGATTTTGCTATTTTACGTCAATTCTGTGCTAAAATCATAACCTAGTTCCTTTACTTATACACAAAATGCTCCTAGAAAACTACGAGGAAGAAATCAAATGAATTTTATCATGGGTAGTTAACCATAATTTTTTTGCCAATTTTTGAGAACATAGCATCAAAACTCATTCTTTCAAGATGACTATGTACGTTCATCTTGACCTTGGTTGTAAATAAACGAAAAATAATTCTTGTCACAAGGTCTGAAAGATTTGTAAGGAAAGCTTTTGACTGTATCGCACAGTCTTCATCAGTGATTAAAGTGAGCTCACGTTGTCACGTGAATGCAAATTTTTTAATCATGTGACAACAGGTGGTCAAAAATGGCGGGAAGGTCATAGCCCCTGTCTCTGTTCAGCGTTGGGCGTTGACGTCTGATATGGATGGCCTCCTTGATTTTTCTTTTGACATCTACGGACTCTTTATCAAGAATCTTGACTCCTTCCCAGCCGATCTCGTGATTGGCCTGAGACTGGTGTTCCCGGATTGCACATGTTGTTTGTTTCTGATGTTCACCTAGTCTCTTCTCCAGAGTTCCTCGCTGTCTTGCCAATGTAATGCTCTCCGCAATCGTTGCATGTGATGTCGTGTACCACGCCCGTCTTCTTTTCAGTTGGTGTCCTGTCTTTTGGATGGACTAAGATGGACCTCAGCGTGTTGTAAGGCTTGTGGTATTTGCAGATGTCTTGGGCCCTAAAGACTCTACTAAGATGTTCTGAGAGTCCAGACACATAAGGCAGGCCTACGGAGATTGGTCTACTTGTCTCCGAGGTGCTGTTCTCCTGACTTGTGGGGCTGGGTTGAGAAGGGACTTTAAACATCCAGCGTTTGTAACCATTCAGTTTTCACCAACTGAAAAGAAGACGGGTGTGGTATACGACATAACATGCAATGATTGCGGAGAGTATTACATTGGCGAGACAGCGAGAACTCTGGAGAAGAGACTAGGTGAACATCAGAAACAAACAACATCTGCAATCCAGGAACACCAGTCTCAGGCCAATCACGAGATCGACTGGGAAGGAGTCAAGATTCTTGATAAAGAGTCCGTAGATCTCAAAAGAAAAATCAAGGAGGCCATCCATATCAGACGTCAACGCCCAACACTTAACAGAGACAGGGGCTATGATCTTCCCGCCATTTTTGACCACCTGTTGTCACGTGATTAAACAATTTGCATTCACGTGACAATGTGAGCTCACTTTAATTGCTGATGAAGACTGTGCGATACAGTCGAAAGCTTCGCTTACAAATTTTTCAGACCTTGTGACAAGAATTATTTTTCGTTTATTTTTTCAAGTTACAACCCATTTCCATCCTTGCCACCGGTAACAACAGACAACCGAAAACAGTTTTAGTGCCATAAGATAGTCTTTAATAACAAAGCTAGACCATTATTTTTGGAATTCAATTGATGACAAGACACTTTTTAGCTTTTTTAAAAAAAATAGATACTAAAATAGCCTGACATAGCCCTTTTTTAAGTGGGAAGACAAAACAATTGACAGTTGTACATGTGTACAGACTTTAAGCAGCTGCACAAAGGAAGGCTTCAGAGAATTCAGGCTTGTATGCAGAGATTTCATAGTTGAGTTAGTGATTATCACTCAGAATTGTTTCAGTCTCCAGTTCTCTAGTGAGTAAGCAATGTATTAAATAAGTTTCAAAAGTAAGTCTCTGAAGTCTGCTCAGTCATCAGTTTACAGAAGAAACATGATTATGTAAGAGTAAGGATATGAACACCTTCCTAAGTTTAGTGCACTGACTGCTCTTCACCTAAAGTGAACAGCTGTTGAGTTTGATTGATTAAAGTAAAACCTGAATAAAACTATTTCATTTTAATGTTAACTGCAAGATGCTATATGATACACACTATCAAAAGTTACATCCCTCACTAAAATACCAATATTTCTTTTCTTGAACTTCTGGCCCATCCCGTTACTGCCATGGCCCATACTTTTTAGAAATGGCCCATAACTTTTGAAAGCCAGGGGCCATAGGCCCATATGCCTGTTTTGCCTTCCCAATCTCTGTGTATGGGTTTTGAACTCATAAACCTGTAAACTAGATATGTACTTTATATTTTTTTTCGTAATATTTGGCTGACCCCACGCCATCAATCTTCGGCTTCGAAGGGTAGACGTTACTGGTAAATAATAATAATAAATAATACCAGTGTAGTGCTCTACCAACTAGCCTATCAGGCCTGGAGTGTTTTTCAGGCTTTCTTTCTTGCAACTGCCTGAGACAAACACATACTGGTAACTGAAACATTCGATCATCCATTGAATGATTCAGATGTTTTACTGCTTTGTGTGTTTGTGTTTTAGGGTGGTTCTGGAATTTTAAAAAGACTTCACAATCTTCCACTACTGAAGTCAGCAGCTGAAGGGCAGGTTTGTACCAGCACTTCTCGAGTACATAGGAGGATAATTTAATCGTTTATATAGTAAACTGTGTGCAGTTAAACACAAACATAAGAACCCACAAAAGAAAAATCTGAGTCCTCACTGAGATCCGACAATAACAGTCAATACTTTCAGTGATGTTGTCTGAAATGCGTGATTTTAAAAATTTGCTCAGACATAGTGTCCTCGCACAGAATAACTCGGTTTTTGCCCTGATAATCCCCTTAACCTTTTGCTGTGGCAGGCTCTCTTGGCCATTTCAACACTTGTTATAATTAGCTGCCTTATAATTATTATGCAAGTGCAACTTGCACTTGACACTTAAAGAAGTGTCAAATAAAAAGTCTGAGATGGCAGCTGATGTCCAATCTGAGCACTAGTGATGTTGTCGGGTTAGGAATGTTATGTACAATTGCATCCTCAGAACTTATGTGAAAGGGATGACTTGTTTGTATTGAACAAACTAAAATAATAGGAAGAAGCAAGATTGCTTCCATAACTCCATAAAATGTTTGAATTTGGTCGTCTATAGATGTAAGGGCAAACATTCCATTTTCTATTTCTTTTATAAGATAAAATTAAGCAATACATTTATTTAACACAGCTACACAACCTTTCAGAACACTTATTATAAAATATGTACCATTTCATGTTTATGAGCAAAATATTAAAATGTCAGTGAATCATACAAACATTAATGAAAACGTCCTCTGACACATGTTTGTTCCTATTTAGGATGGTGTGGTGTACATGTCCCTGTCCCCGGACAGCACTAAGCTGGCAGCCCTACATTTGTCAGGGACCTTGTCCTTGTGGCAAGTACCATCACTTCGCCAGCAGTGTATGTGGTCCATAGATGACCAGGTATGCTACCTTTATTTGTATTATGAAGAGTCTTGTATTATCATTTCCTTTAGAAAGTTTTGGAACATGATTCTCTCTACTAAAATATATTTTGAACTGTTTATTTTATCTCATTGTGTCAGCCTCCAGTTAAAGATCAGAGAGAACGCCCTGGATTTTCGTCTTTGAAGCCTTCAGATTCTAACAAAGGTAGGCAGCACCATGTTTGTGGTAGGGCATTGGGGCGCATATTATACACAGGCAAATATGTTAACTAGGTACTGATCTACATTTCAAGCTAAAGAAGGCGTACAAAGAACATTTAAATTTGTAGAATGTCAAAATACACCTTTAAAATCAACTGGAAAATAATTCAAATGTGCATTATATTATGTGCCCCATTTATTCTACTGCCTTCTATTGCTTTAGTTTTTAGTTTTTTATTTGTTGTTTTAGAGTTGTCCTTTTATGGTTTAATGGATGTCAACTGGTGGACTGAAGAGGTAAGGTGAATGAAACAAGAAAACAACAGTATTTTATTATATGATCATATTTTTCATTTACAGCAGAAATGCTCTTAGTAGCCCTCAGGCTAAATTACATCAAATAACATGTGTCCAACTTTTGGTTCAATGCAATAGGCCATTTTCGAATTGTCTTGTGCGTCTTTTTCAAAGCGAAGCCTCGTGCAAAACCTTTCATATGAAAATGGGTTTTATCTGCATGCGAATGGAAACTCATTTTCATATGAAAGGCTATGCACCAAGACTTGCTTTAAAAAAGAGGTACAAGGTAACTCGGAAATGGCCTATTTGATCCATGGCCCACAGACCCTTCCTGGCAAGGGGTCTTACTTAAAACAGGGGGATAAAGCTGCACTCACAAATTATTGCTTATTGTTTGATGGTATCCCATCAGTGTGTTGGAAAGCATTTCTTTGAGACAAACATTTTAAGCATTTTGCTCCAAATAAAGTTTTAGCAAGTTTCTCATGTGCAGTGTTGTCTTGCTTTAAATGACTTTTGAGTGGACAGAAGCCCACCACAGACTAAAAGTAGAAGAATTTTTTTGTACCTAAGGCGTTGTCGTTGTTAGTTTTTTTTCTAGCAAAGTGAGAGCCAAGCCATTCGTAAATTTGTCACAGACACCATGGTTTGCTATGCCTCGCGATTCTGTATTAGTCATAAGTTCCAATGCAAATTGTTTTCTATCTTCTTTGACTTTTCAATGAAGCCTTTTTTGAGACATTTCAGCAAAGGTTTACAACTTGCATACATGTTTGAATCTTAAGGGAGCGGTCTTATATTGTCTTATTCATGTTGTTATTTGTTTATTTGTCTTTTTATTTATTCACTCATTTGTTTTGTTTATTTTATTTTATTTGGTTTTTCTTTTTGTGCCAGGCATTAGTTTTGGCTCACAGCATTGGGGCTTTAACTGTGTCTTCCATAGAACAAAAGTAAGTAACATCTTATTTTTCTAGCTTTAGAATACTAATATTATCGAAAGTAGCTGTGGTTATGTTTACGGTGTTAGATGTTATCATAGGTTTCTATCAATAACAAATTGACTGGGAAAATTTCACCAACATGTCCGTGGGGGGAGGAGGGGGGTACTCCATGTAGTGAGCTGTGCAAAAGGCTCCACCCAATGGGAGTGCCTTTTTTAATCAAAGGTAGGGAAATTTGCTGTTTCAGTGTGTACACCTTAAACTGAAAGAGGTAACATCTAAGGCTAAGTACCAAACATTTTTGCAACTACAACACAAAAAATGTAAAAAGCTTGGAGCCTTCAAACAACGAAAAATCCTGCAGTGATCTTTGGTTTTTGGCTTATTTTTGAGGCATTAAAAAGGTGAAATGTTTGTTGTAGGTGTATGGAAGGGATACCTTTTTAACAAAAACAAAGTATATTAAAGGGTAAGGGTTTGACCCTCAGGGCGAAGCCTCCCCACATAAAACTTTATTGAGTACCCCCTCCCCCCTCTCATCAACAAGTCACCACCTACAAGATGGTTGCTCACGGTGGTTTAACTGCAGTCATTCTTTCTTTATTGTGACAATTTGTAACTAAAATTAGAATTTAGTGTGAATTGCTGTCAATTATTCCTTTGATTCTTCCGATTATTTAATGTTTCTTATTTCAGTCTTCGTAACTTGCTTGGACACCGTCCAGAAATGTGTGAACCATGGTCTTGCACTACTGCTGCTCATGACAAAGGATTCCTTATCTTGGAGGTAAAGATGAGGAAGGACTAGTTAGTAACCCCTTAATATTAACAATATCATGACATTTTGGTTTGTTAGTACACCATAGGTCTGCTTAAGTCCATCTGTGGAAGACAGGTGAATTGGGTACTGTCAACTCAGATACCCAGCTGTTCAGCTGTGAAGCATAACACCATCCTTACAGTTCTTTCTTAAGCCTCCCCGCCCTCCCCCACCCTCAATGAAATTGTTGCTTTAACATTAACAATGTTTGGCTCAAAGCTTGTTTAAAAAGAAAACAACCAACCAACCAAACAAACAAACACACAAAAACTCTGAAAGATGATAGTAAGGATACAAATGCATTAGTCCGTGAGATGTCCATGCTAGAATTATTTGCAGCCCTCTGCTATAGATGGGCATCAATTCACCATCCCCACGGCATCCATGGCACTATAATGGGGATTGGCTAAGTGAATGTCCTGTGTACCAGAATAAGAACTGTATTGGTGAAGTGTAGCATACTGGCTAGTGCATCCTACTTTGGATGACTTTGTCAAAAGTTCACATGGTCAACCAGGCTTGAAGCTGGTCTCTGTATTGTGTTGTGTTGTTTTACAAGTTAGATGAGAAATTTAACTCCCCCACTCCAGGTGTATAAATTGGTACATTGTAACTGTTAGGAAACGAAGACTTAGCGGCAGGGGTATTTTGGAGAATGCAGAACGCAGAATGCCGAATTAATTACAGCGGTATAGAGTGTGGAACAGGTAGGTACATCATATTAGGTTAGGTATGTATGATATCAGTTTATCTCTTACCTGTTTCACACTCTCTACCGCTGACCATCATTCGGCGTTCTGCATTCTGCGTTCTACATTCTGCATTCTGCGTTCTGCAAAATACCCCTGCCCAAGACTTAGTATTGTTGTTCGTATGAATTATTTTGGTTTTGTCTTTTGCAGTGTGAAAATGAAATCAGGAGCTTGCAATCCAAGCTTGCTCTCAGTAATGATGATGACAATGATGATGAGAATGAAGAGAAGGAGTATGGCAAGTTGGAGAGTGATGATGATGATAATGATGAACCAACTTTGATGTCTCGATCAAAACAATTTGCTAAACAGGTTAGTAAAATAATTTCTGGTTTTATTTTATTTTATAGCGGAGCTCGCGGAGCACCATGGGTAAGCAAATTTGGTAAGCCGTTGATCCAAAAAATTTTGGTTCTGGCGTCAGCGTACATCCATCCGTCCGTACAGATTCTGGGGGAGGGTAGGGAAGTCCCAAGACAACCCGACTGGGGGAGGCGGAATGCCCTTTTTTCTTGTAGCTGAAGTAAACAATATGGCGGCTGGTTCCTTGTACGCTCGATTTTCAATACGATAATTGTAATACCTTCTTGGAATAAAGGCTTGTAACAGTTCATCATAAAAAGGAAAAGGATTGCTTCAATCTTGATGGTGCATATAGAAGATATTGGAGAGCTTGAAGGCAAGAAATCCTTGTTTGAGGACATAATTGTTTTTTTTTTCAAAGCTAAGGAGATCTGGAAATAACCCGGCGACTTTCGTTTAGATTTTCAAGTCCTTCTTTCAGTTTACAATAAAAACTAACGGTAAAAATTCACGACGTTTCGGCCGCTCTTTGGTCATTATCAAGTGAAATGTTGAGAATATGAATTTGCATAGATATATAAAGTGACAAAGGGGCAAAAATATGTAAGGAAAATGTATGAAGTAAAAATATGTAAAAGTAGCTAAAAGTATGTGTAAAAAGAATTTGTTAAAACAATAAAAGCATTCAAAAAACTTACTATATAAAGACTAATTATTTAAAAACCTTCGCACGAATTGAGTCGGTCTGTACATTGAGACTTGGTCTCAATTCATGGATAAAAAACATTTCGTAAATGAGGCAGTCAAATTTGTTTTTACATTCCTTTAGAATTTTAAAATTCTTGTTAAGATCCTTAGGGGCCAGGGAATGTTCTGAGCGAAAATGCTTGCCAATAGACGACGACACGTTCTTGTGCTCCTCGACGCGTTGATGCAAGTGCCAGCACGTAAAACCAACATAACCTGCATCGCACAGGTCACTGTTGGTTTACGACTGGCGGCTTGACTTCATGTAATTTCAGGTCTTTCTCAATTTTGTGGCTGACGAAAACGGGTTGGATGGTGGTGTTAATTTTCTGGTAGTAAATTTTCTTGAAATGTTTTAAAAACTTGTTGAAAATAGCTGTGAAATTACCTTGTAGTTCCCATTTGCCGGTGTGCCAGTTACTTCACTCGAGGGGAAAATTGAATGCAGTTTCCTTTCCTAGGCAAACAAGTGCTTCGCATGTGAATGACATTTCATGTTTTTGAAGGTTTCTTGTCCCTTTTTCTGTGTTTATTCATTAAAGGAATTTTCATTATTGAGCAATCTGATATATATGCACAATTTCCTTTTGAACTTTAGAGCGTGTAATTTTCAATATTTTTCTGTGAGCAATTCTAGTCAGTGGTGTATTTTATTCGAAAAGTAGAAATTGTGACTATTCTAGATTGAGTCTGTGTTGTTTTTTCAGTCTAGGTCGTTTTTCTTCTGCACCGCATATTCGGTTGTTTTGACTAATTCGTAATTTAGTATTTAAAACCTGAAGAGTCGCTCTGTTGTTAATATTTTTTTATTAGGTTTATAGTCTTAGTGTAAAGCTCCATATGTTTTTTGTTCAGTTGTGGAATATTTTATCTTCCTTATATTTTTATATATTTTTGGGTTTTCATTTGAAGTGAATGACATTTCTGTCCCAATTTAGCTACTAAACTTAGAATCGCCATTTCATTGAGTGAGTTCAGTGTGGCATGTTTTCGTGTTCGCTTTGTTTTTAACCGCTAAGCCATTTCAGTGTGTCTTTTGTTACAGATCGAAATGAAATCTTTATTTAAATAACTATAAGCAAAGCATTTCTCGGTTTAAGAGTATTTTAACTAAAATGAGACTCTAAAAGCTTCCTAAAATTAGTTCAGGGTGTGTTCTCGAAAGTGCCCATTAATACTTTGCTGGGGAAAAACTTGTGTCATTTTCTCGTGATAATTATACGTGTGCTTGAAAGTTTCCTAAAACATTTTTTTGGTAATTTTTTGTCAGTAAACGGTTTGATGCCGGGAAAATATTATTTATTTTAGCAAAATAGATTTCGAGAAATGTTTCATGGTTAACAGAATTAAACAGCCAGAGGGATGCATGGGAATCAGTGAGAAATGTGTATTTGCAGGAAAAAGTCTGTCAAGTTGCTGCCGGGAGCAGCTTAAGTGGGTTTTTTTAGCAATTGTAGTTTTTTCAAGTACTCTTCTTGAACTTAATTAGCCAGCTTTCGAAAGAAGACTACAAGAAGAGCTGTCGGTGAAAGTCGTGCTGAAGTCTTCTCTTTGAAGAAAAATAAGCCAACTCACAGTTTCCTCAGTGGTCCGCATGTTTTCCCTTGCTGTTTTTCACCTCTTGCCGAATACCTAACTGTACGTCAACTAAAATTCAATGTATTTTACGGGCCAACAAGCATGAAAGAGAGATGTGGAGCTCCACTTTTAGGCTTGGCTAAATCTATGTATTATTATGCAGCCTATCTATTACAAAGAAAACATTGTCCTTCCTCCTTTTACAAGGCCTGTTAAAAAGCTTAATTAATTTTTTAAAAAATCATCAGCACTTTAATCATAATAAAGCTAGCAATCAAAACCAAGTAGTTTAAATTGTTCACGATATATATTGAAAGAAAAGTACATCCCATGGATATAAAAATTCATTCTTCCTCCACTCCTTTTTTCCTCTTTAAAGGCTGTCAATTTAGTAGAAGAGTGTTTTGGATTAAAAAACATTGAAAGGAGAGGAGGGGTTGGGCTGGGAATTTAGCAACTACACTGTAACTCTTCAGCTTAAGTTGCTTGGGAAGGGGAACACAGGTTTTTGAGTCATCCAACGACAATCAAATTTTACCCAAATCAAACAAAGAGAAGGTACATGTATTGAAATTTTTTGTGTGCATTCTTTAATCCTTTAATCCTAATTCAGTAAAAATTCTGATATTTTCAAATGCCAAAACATAATTATGTGTAGTTAACTACTATTTCTAACTACTTCCTTATGATCACCAGGATGACCAATTTTTTTCACATCAGTAACCATTGTGGCCGAAGTGGTTGCATGTGTGTACAGTAGAATTGTAAAATTTCCAAAAATTAATGTAAGTTTCTCCAATGTTTACATGTACCCTCGTAGAAATCCTATACAGGATCCTACAGGATTTTCTAGGATCCTATAGGATCCTACAGGATCCTACAGGATCCTGTAAGTTCACACAGGATCCTACCCAGGATCCTAAATGGCACCATGTTGTTTAGGATCCTACTCAGGATCCTGTAAAGTCTTTCAGGATCCTGCTTAAAATTGTCCAGGATCCTGTTTAGGATCCTGTAGGATCTTGTTTAGGATCTGTAGGATCCTATAGGATCCTATAGGATCCTGCTTAGGATCCTGTAGGATCCTATAGGATCTTAAACAGGATCCTATAGGATCCTAACAGGATCCTATAGGATCCTACAGGATCCTACAGGATCTTATATAGGATCTTATCAGGATCCTGGTTAAGATCCTACAGGATCCTGTTAGGATCCTATTAGGATCTTATTAGGATCCTGGGCAGAATTTTTACCAGGGAAGTCAGATTTTCATGTTCTACAGTTTCAGAATGATTTTGCAGCTTTAAATGTCCTGTGCAGAGGCTTTAGAGCAAACAATAAAGAGTGTGGTCATAATTATGTTTAAATAAGATAAAGTATGATAATAAAGTATATGGTGTTGTATCTTCTTCAGGTCATGTTTTTCCTGACTGAAAGTGAAAGGTTTCAGCCACCTGTAAAGATACGCAAGTATGTGCAACTGCTTCTATTTACGCTTATTAAAATAAAAGCTCAGTAATCCCCTTGGCGGGATACAAATAATACTAAATTGAATACAAGCCAAACAATTGATGTACATGAAGACAGTGTGATTCACTAGCCTTGTTGAGTGTTAATATTTCTTAAAGTTAAGTTAAGATCCATTAAAATGGGGTACTCTTTATAATACGAATTAGCCTTATCCATGTCTGTTAGGTTAGAACTGTACAGAAAAAAGGTGTTGTAGAAATACAATTATAATTCTTTTTCACATTAGTGGACATTGTTATCAAAACCAGTGCAGCATAGGTCCATGTATCTACTCCATAGAAAGAGGTCACTTTGAAGGTGAATTTATTGGTGTTGGTGAACAAACAAGACTAAACATGTCATGAAATCTCTTATAAAAATAATTAAGTTTCTGAAATGGTACATCACAGGCCTACCATCCTCTGTTTGTGTGGCGGGCTGTGCATTTCTAATGGATGTGTCGGTTTATCAAAATTAACTAAAGCCGAAATTTAGGAATTTTAAAACTGAGGAAAATGAAATAAAAACTCATAAAATTGCTGCCATGGTTTTTTGATTTGTGTTTCTGTGTTTATTTTGGCGATTTAAGGCTCGGGAAAGCGATGTTTTCAAAATAACGGTCAGACTCGTTCAAAAGTAGAGAAAGAGAACAAGGCATGCAACTAGGTGACCCGCAAATTACACTACCCAGTTGAACATTTCGCCAAAAAAGTCGTATTTGCCCGATTCACTCACACAAAAAAATCTTAGCTCTCGAAAGAATAGTCTTCGAACAAAATTTTGGCCAAATTTGAGTTAGATTCGATCGCGGATAGACCTTTAGAATCGAGCCTAGACTTTTGAATACGACCGTCAATTTGCTTTCTCCCTATGATCTGCAAGAAATCCGAACTCAAAGGAATTCGAAGAATGCATTTTTCCATTAAAATTTGAATTTGCAAGCGACAAACTGCCGTCCCTGGCCTCCCTACGCGAAACTTTTGGTCCGTGACAAAATCTTTTCTGTGGTCACCCAAGTGGCGAGTTTGACCGACAAAGGAACCCAGTTGAAAGACACGCGATTTTTTAAATTTCCCCTGCGCGTAGACTGAGGGTCAATGTTCATTAATTGCCTTTGCTGTTTTGGTCAAAGTCCCTAAGGGTGCTCTTACAAAAAGCAAATTTTCTTCCAACTTGTCTCTCAATTTTAAAAGTTCCACCAAATCTAGGAGTCTGACAAGATGTACGAAACACTGCCTAGAATAGAACGGCAAATATGTTATTTTACAGTAACTAAGAATAAAGAAAATGTACGAGAAATGTTAAGTTAAATGTCACTTTGCCGTTTTCTATGGAACAGTGCGTGACAACAGGTCTCCTTGCTATACCTTCAGTTCGTGGGAAAAAAGACGCGATAGTCTCAAGATAGTCAGCAAATTTTGTGGGCTGAGCTGTGGTGAGCTGATCATTGAAGCTGCGTTTCAAGCTGATGTTCGGTTTATGATGTTCAATTCAATGCTAGTTTAACCTCCAAAATCTCATCGGAGGAAATTTTTTCTCCGGATTTTAACTCATAATTCTGTGTTAACCTTTCATGAAAACGGAAAAATGCAAGCCAGTTAAACGTAACGAAACGATTATTGCGCATGATCTTAATCCACGTCTACCATTTTGTTTTGTTTTTAATTTTTGCACCCAGCGACCCTCAGTCTACGTGCAGGGGGAATTTATAAAATCACGTGTCTTTCAACTGGGTTCCTTTGTCGGTCAAACTCGCCACCTGGGTGACCACAGAAAAGATTTTGTCACGGACCAAAAGTTTCGCGTAGGGAGGCCAGGGACGGCAGTTTGTCACCCGCGAATTCAAACTTTAACGGAAAAGTGCATTCTTCGAATTCCTTTGAGTTCGGATTTCTTGCAGATCATAGGGAGAAAGCAAATTGACGGTCGTATTCAAAAGTCTAGGCTCGATTCTAAAGGTCTATCCGCGATCGAATCTAACTCAAATTTGGCCAAAATTTTGTTCGAAGACTATTCTTTCGAGGGCTAAGATTTTTTTGTGTGAGTGAATCGGGCAAGTACAACTTTTTTGGCGAAATGTTCAACTGGGTAGTGTAATTTGCGGGTCACCTAGTTGCATGCCTTGTTCTCTTTCTCTACTTTTGAGCGAGTCTGACCGTTATTTTGAAAACATCGCTTTCGCGAGTCTTAAATCGTCAACATAAACACAGAAACACAAATCAAAACACCATGGCAGCAATTTTATGAGTTTTTATTTCATTTTCCTCAGTTTTAAAACTCCTAAATTTCGGTTTTAGTTTTGCTAATTTGATAAACCGACACAGCCATTATAAATGCACAGCCCACCACACAAACAGAGGATGGTAAGCCTGTGGGTACAGGTAGTAATTTTGCAACTTTGCGATAACTGGTATTGAAACATTGAGGTCATGCATGTTACTTTTCAGAGCTCTTCATCGTACTTATCGACTGGTTTGCTTAAGATCCACAACACCTGAGGAACTCTATGCTAGGAAGGTAACTGAAATAATGATTGAAATTGTTTTCATAGGTTCTGATATGAAAAAGGTCCTATGAAAGGTATATACTAGACAACATTTCTCCTTAGTAAAGACCATCATTATCTTACTGTTTAATTAGAACATGTATTTCTACAGTCTTGGACAGAACTAATTGAGCCAAATGCAATTAGTACACCCATTTCTCTATTTCCCTGTACGGAAACACTGACAAGACTGCAGAAATGCTGTTTGGAAGGACTGGGGATTCATCAGGGGTTTTGGGGGGCAAAGCAACATTAATAAGGGGGAGAGGGGGAAATAATTGTTGGGGTAAGTGATTTTCACAGTCAAAGTTCTCACTCCTTCTGTAGTGTCTCAACAGTTTTGCCCAAGATTGTAGCTTTATTTAGTTATTTGTTGGTGATGGAATGAATTTTAAATGTATTTCATTGTTTACCTGAATTTTTTGCTTGTTTATTTGAGATTGAACATGAGGAGTATGGTGAGGCTCTAGTCCTTGCACAGACTTACGGACTGGACAGTGACTTGGTTTATCAGAAACAGTGGAGAAAATCCCATGTGTCAGTTGCCTCAATCCACGACTATTTGGTATGTAATAACAAATAACTTTCAGTTAACTGTCTTGGACATAAACCAGTAATTGGATAATTAAACCCCTCCATCAAATCTCTTAAGTTATCAGTGCACACTCTAAGAGCTCTCCATTCACCCAGGTTAAGTAGTTTTTGTCAAAAGGCCAGTAACTTCTTGTGTTCACCTGTGTAATGGGCAAACAGCTGTGTGCCAACAAATTAGAACTTTGAGCATAGGGAAAAAGCCTTGTGTATGTACAACTTGAAAGCAAATTGCACAAACTGCAAGTACCTCCCCTTCCAGTTGTGGACTGCAGCCTTGATCACTCTGTGTTCTTCCCCCCATTTTTGTAATGACATCTGGGTTACTTTGCCCTCTGGTTTCAAAGATACCCTCTCCTTTTTTTAAAATTATTTTTTATTAACAAGAGAAAGAAATAAGAGGGATGGCCTTTCATGTGTTCATTTCTTCTCTTTTTTTTCCATGTTACATTTACCAACTAATTGTTTTATGATTGTAGAGTAAAGTCAAGAATCGCTTGTGGGTTCTAAATGAGTGTGTGGAAAGAGTACCAGAGAACTATGAAGCAGCAAAACAGCTGCTGTGTTATGGGCTCCATGGCACTGATGTTAAGGTGGTGTCAGCTGTGGGTCATGAGAAAGGTCCCTTACCATTTATTATCAAGTCTAAAGGTGATGATTTTGAAGATGATGAGGAAAGAAAGAAGAAAATAAAAGAGCTTGAGGAGTCTTTAGAGTTTTCCAGGTTAGCTCTTTGATGGTGATGAAGCCATAAAGAATATTAGTGACATATAATACAAGTAATATATGTACTGAATTATACATTAGGAAGTGAGAAATACTACTGAATTCATCTCACTTTGCATAGCCTTTGCAACACAGACAATTATTTTACAAAATGTTAAGATGCAAGGAATTCAAGCAAAGATTTGAGTGACATATTTTGCATGTGGTAAAAGGTTGCAAATAACTTAGGTTTCTTCAAAGGACATACAACCGACCAAGTTGCCTTTTTGGTCAGACAAATCTTCAGTGCTAGTTTATGTTGAGATTTTATTATTCAAATACAAAATGACATTCACTGGTAAATTATCAAAATAAAACAATCGTAACTAGTGTTCAGATTCAAAATGATAGTCAGTGCTATTCAAATTATACACTTCAGAAGGATTATCCAATGTGTTTTGCCCGTCCGAAGTTGAGATGTTGTCAGACATGGTGAGACATTGTCCAACGTCAAAAACAGGCAGTTGTTTTGATCTTTGAGTCATTAGCAAGATAATGCACATATCAATGTTTAGGCGGGGGGGGGGGAGGGGGAGGCGGTACAGGGGCAAAGGTCCGGCAATTGAACACTTCTGCTGTCCCCTCCCTGGGGAAGTTGACCACAAATTTTGCCCCACACTGCCGACATTTGAATTTGACCATGCAGAGGACTGGGTCCTAAACTCGTGCTGAAGAGACGCTATCTTGGATAATTCAGGTCAAAGATTGGTAAGTGTGTAACAATGGCATTTAATTATTATATTTTTGTAACGCAATACACTACAGTTATGGTATAAGGTGATGTTTGTCAAAGTACACAGAGGTGCATGTAACCTGTGCTCTTTCAGCTACATGTGACAATTTCGTAGTATTTCACTATGTAGTCTTTCTGGAAAGGTACATTAAAAATGTTCCTGTTTAATTAATTTGGTGTGGTTCCAATATTTAATACAGCTCAGATCACTTAGTACCAGCACAGATAATTGAAGCTCAATTAATAATGAATGCAATATCCTTTCAACACCTTTTCCGCCACTGGGAAACAATCTACATTGTGTACAACTCTTGGGGATTGTCTTTTTTTCTTGATTTTATTCAACTTCAATCTTTTTCAATCTAACTTCGATATTAAAACAAGTTAAAAACGTTTATTTCAAATTACCTCATTGCTTTTTATACATGTCATTACACGGTTTTGTTATCCCCAGGTGTGGATATTTTATCAAATTTGAACTATTTTCCAGTCCCAAGGGTCGGGAATTTGACCAAAAAATTTCAAAAAAATTCAAATGCCACACCTCTGCCCGTACCCCCCCCCCCCCCCGCTCCGTCTAAACATTGATACGTGCATCAACAGATGGTTGGCCTCTGTAAGTAATGAATTATTTTTTCCCCATGCAACCCACCTGTATGCAGGGTTCAAAATAGCAGCTGGCTGCCGGCACTGAGGCCATTCTTAACGGCAATTTTCACCCAAGAAATAGAATAAAATGACATCCCATCCCTTGATCGGCAAAATCAACGTCCCTGGAACGTCATAGTAAACGTTTCATATCAGAAAGTAATGAAGCCAGGAAACACTGACACACATACCAAAAGTGAATTGGATGGCATTTTAAAAGCTTTCTAAATAAAAAAATCAACAACAAATTGCAGAACGTTAACAATTATTGTCTCTGTTCTTGTAAATCTAGTCTTTGTTCTAGCGACTATCTCTGTTTGCTGACACTCTTTTTTTCCAGCGTGGTTTCATACATGATCAACAACGGGACTTTTAAGGAAGTAGGCCAGACACGGGGTAGCAGTGCCGCAGCAATTCAGTTCTCTTTTAGGAACCGGGCAAATTTTCATTCACGATTTCTGTGTTACCAATGCGTCTTTGATTCTGTTTCACTTAGCACCTTGTTGCTTTTGCCTTCTCATCCAATTTGATTTGCTGGAGACCAAAGGAAATGTACCATCGCACTGAAAATCAGTGTCACTGTTGCAGCATTTATCATTTTCAAAGGCCTGATCTGATTTGTCAGAGGCTTCCAACGAGAAAATTTTAGCAAAATACTTGAAATTTCATTTTCTGCTTTCTTAAATTGTTTCAGAGCTTTTTAAAGGCAAATTTGTGTAAGCTAACACAGATTGATCTGTCTGCCTGCATTAAAATTATATAATAAAATAATAAAATACATAACTAATGACTAAAGCTACTAATAGATAATATAAAATAAAAAAATAAAATATACAACTAATGACTAAAAGACGGAAGTTCAAATTGCTAAAAGCAGCAAAACGGCAGGTGCAGGAGAGTCTTCGCTGTGTTGCACTTGGGACAGATTGTTCTCCAGGTTCTGATGATCTCAGGTGATTTTCGGCGATTTTCGGCATTCCAAAAAGATAGTCCCCAAAACGAACTGTTGGGTGCCCCTGATTTGTGAAACGCCAGCAAGCGACCCTGCCAGTCCGCCGTCGACGAGACGAGAAAAATCAAGCAGTCAGAAACGTCAATAGTTAAACTTCAGGGACACAGAAAAATGCACATGCCCAAGAGACTTGCGCTATGTTGCAAAGCAAACATCACTCCTGACAAGGAGTTTAAGACAGAAATGCACTCCATAAAAAGAGAGGCCGCTCAAAAATTCATAGGCACACTGACCAAGTTTCATTATTGTCGCTTTCACCGCAACAATGACAAGTTGCAAAGAGCGAAATCTGATGAATCTAGATCAAAGGGAAAGACTGATCGGCTTAGCATATCGCCACATGCTCAGTCAAACAGTTGTACAAATGTTCTACACTCTTGTACCACTTGATTGGAAAAGATACATCAATGACATATTCTCGCTGTGGAATGTTGACAAAGAGGAGATAGAAGAGTTTATTGTCCTAGCAAACAGTCACCACCCGACAATTAAATTTACAGCTGAAATCTCAGACAAAGAAATAAACTTCCTGGATACCACTGTTTTCAAAGGCGAAAGATTAAACAAGCAAGCAATCCTTGATCTCTGCACACATTTCAAGCCCACAGAAACTTTCCAATACACTCACGTCTCCTCGTGCTACCCACAAGGGGTTAGAAAAGGGTTTATCAAAGGTGAAGCCCTACGACTTCTAAGAACAATCTCTTTAGCGAAATCTTTCGTTGAGAATATCACCCAGTTCAAAACATGCCTCTGTGCAAGAGACTACCCCAACAATCTAATAGAAAGAATAACGTCCGAAGTCAAATTCAGTGAAAGGAAGTCAGCACTTCAACAAAGAGAGACAGTACGGAAAAAAATTCTGTCTTTCATAACAGCATTCCATTCTTGTCGACAACCAGCTAAAAATCAGCCTTGAGAAAAAAAGCCGTCAAATTCAGGCTGAAAGCCCTGATTTTATGTTGAACCCTGTCTATGTTGCAAACTTTTTGTCCTTGTACAGAAATCCCAGCTTCTGCACAGGTGAACAGATCTTGTGATATGTTCTCTTTTCAGTTTCAATCTGGAGCAGCGTGACATTTGCATGTACCGGCTGAAGCTGCTGCAGTACCTTGATCGCCTCTCCACCTATGAGGTTATTCTAGGCGGAGTCCATATGGCTCATGAGGACTACTGCCACATGTTCTTTGAACGGTTTAGAGAAATGAGCATCATGCAAGCTGCTGTGGAGTATGCCAGGGTATGGCTTATTAATTTTTTAATGTCATTAGGGCTATTTATACGGGAGGAAATTAATGATCCATTTACAGTGTATACAAGAATGTGTAGTTTGTATATAAGATGCCAAGTTCTTACAGTGTATATGATAATATGGTATGCCTGGTAGTGGAGGCAAACAAAGAAAAACTGAGAGCCATGTACATTCTTATTTAAGCCATGCTTTAAATTACTGATGGCAAAGTGATTCTTTTAACAGTCATCCATATATGGGAGTACAATTCTGGCTTATCTTTGACATATGTTTTCTTAGGATGGAAACTGTGAAGCCCTGGAAGCAATCTTCACATACCACAGTCAAGATACCCTTCCTCACAGGCTTGCTATTCTTTCAAACATTGATGAGACTTTACCTCCATCTGTGTATCAGTCTCTTTTACCAGAGGCAGGGTGAGTTCAATTTTAATTGAATTCTATTTGTCTTCCCTTCTTGCAAAAGCCAACCCTCTTTGTTTCGCTGTTTAGTTTCTCGTCAGATGACCCAGATGTTCTGGAATGGGAAGTTAAGTCTTGGAGAGATGCTGACTGGGTGGAGAAGGCAGAGTGCAAAAAGGTTGTAGGCTGGGATGAAAGTGGAGATCCAGCAGAATTTATTTACCAAGACAACCCTAATTTACAACAGTACAGGTATGTGTTGGGTTTCTGATCTGCATTGTGATCATCTTTCACAAACGTTGGGACTTGTGACTTCAGTATTCATATTTGAAAATAATAGGCTGGAAATTTTTTGGTGATTTTTATGTATAGCAATTCACGAAAAATTCACAAGCAAATAAAAAGGACTTGGAAAAAGTGCTACATACCTTATTCTTACTTATAACATAGAGGGCAAAATTACTGAATGCTGATTGGTTGAGACAGAGGGCATTTTTTCTTTATTTTCTTTCGGACGAGGGCACAATTACTAATTCGTGATTGGCCAAGCGCCAAAATTACTCACATTTGATTGGCTGAGCGCGAGAGCGCGCCATTTGCATTTTGTAGGCGTCTTGAAACGAAAAACGCATTTTGAGTTGTTCAAGACAAGGATCGCTTCAAAGTTTGACTTTTAACCGAGAAGGTTGGTAAAAATGGTATGGAAATCGGGTGTTTGCTTGGAGAGGAATTCGAAAAGGTGAACCTACATGTGTTACGGGAAACAGAAAATTGTTATTTGTTTTAAAACTACTGAAAACTTACAGCGACGTGGTCGATAGTTTTTCCAGCGAGAGGAAGCTTCGCAACTCAGGTGAATAAAATTTACTTAGTTAATTGAGTTATAAGTGTGTTTTGTCAATGAACTAGAACTGTATTTATCTCTTAAGATGTATATAATGGTCAGTCTTTCTTGTTCTGTGCGCCGAGCAGCAGTTAAAATGCTTGTTTGGTGAATTGTTTACGGGCGGGTACTTTTATAATTAAAACTTATTGTGATGGCCGGCTGATTGTGTTTCAACGTGTATGGAAAGTTTTCAGAAAATTTTGCCCTCTGTGTTATAAACAAGTAATCGCATCGAGTCCTCGTAGAATTAAGGATAAATTTCACTTGTATTTTCAAAGTTTTTACAAATTGCCCTCGTCGCGCAATTTTGTGAAAACTTTGGAAATGCGCGTGAAAATTTATCCTTAATTCTACTCGGCCTCATGCGATTACATATACTAATTTTTGCACATACTTGATTTCGCGAAAATTTAAGAGCTGTATTTCATGAGAATAAATTTTCGTGATTCCAGGAAAAAAAAGAAGCATTTTATTTTGTGGTTTTGCCATTGCTTTAGTCTCGTAAACCCTGACCTGAGGGTCCTTTTTCACAAAAACAGAATTTTCATAAATTACTGAGAGAGAATAAGAAGGTACTAGCCTCTGGAAAGTACAAAATAAGCTTTAAAACACCCCGAAAAACAGTGAATCCAAGGAAGAGTGCTAGTCAAAAACAAGACCACAAAGATACATTTTCTGCATGGGCTAATGCTTGAAATGTCAGCTTTTGAATTTCTTTTCTGTTGACGGTTTTCCTTATCAACTCATTTGAAACATTCAGATTCTTGTATTTGTGTCATACTTTCCCTGTAAGATTGCCTTATTGCAAGAACAGTGCTCAAGCCAATCAAAAGAACAAGTTTCTGGCTGCTTGGAAGTGGTTTTCGTTCGGGATTGTCCAAGTTAATGCCTAGAAGTTTAGGCCTTGCTGCTATTGAGCTGTTGCTCATTAGCAGCAAGACAACCTTTGAGCTTTGAGAAAGATGATCAAATTTTAACCAAGGAAACTTAACAATCAGAAGAAGTATTATTTTATTATTTGCATGTGCTTGTCTAGCTTCTCTACCAGAAAAATATGAGTAGCCAGTCAGAGCTCACTGTTGCTCATATCCCAGGGGGTTCTTTCTGTGTTAAATGTTCGAGAACTGGGAATTACACAGTTTAATATGAAAGAAATAATGATCAAGGTGTTAATTTTTTTATAATTATGTTCACTGTTTTGTATATTAAAACTTACAGTTCTTTTTGGAGAGATTATGTTGCAGTTGCAAATATTGTATCTTACTTTTAAGGTGTAACCTAACGTCTGAAACTGTGACCAAGTGGTACAGGAACAGAGCCTGTGAGATGGAATCTCTCTCCAAACAGGTAGCTTATTGTAAGGCTAAAACCAAAATAATAAACAGCAAGGTAATTAATATCAAATACTATAAAGAAACTATACCACTTTGTACCTTCTATTGGTCAAATTGTCTGAACTTTTGAGAGTAAATCAAGTTTAATTCTCTCAGGAGAGCAAGCCATAATATTCAAAAACACCATTGAAATGTGAAACCTTTTTGTTCCAGCAGCAGGGTTAAGTTGCTCAGCATATAATTTGCACTATCTGCAGCATGGACCTACTGCAAATTGTATTTTCAGAATAATGGATTTGACATGTGTTAATCCTGTGACAATAGCACAATCAAGGTCATGATGTTGCAGAGTTCATACAATTACATTCATGGAAAACCTGGAAAGTCGTGGAATTTTATAATTCCATTTTCCAGGCCTTGAAAGGCATCATGTTTAAGTGTTTGTCATGAAAATTCATCAAAAATGAAGCTTGTTGTACAAAATATGTTCAGCAGGGTGAAGAGAAAATTAGTGGGCCACAAAATGGATTATATTTCACAGACTCCGTTCGAAATATATGAGACAACAAATGGTAGGAATTTCCCAGTTAGTGCTTCAAACCACTTTTTAACGCATAGAAGGGGTAGATCCCCCATAAAAGCAAAAGGGGCCTGGGTATACCCACAGGGCCCTGGGACCTAGGTCTCGTAGTCCCGTGATGCTTCGGTGGCTTTTTTCCTTGTGCTTCAAACCATTCGGTATTTTCATACACTGAACATGTCCAGCAGAAAGCACAAGTCCCGAAAAAGGACTCGCCTCCGGTCGCCATCTTCGCGCCAAAACTCCGTCTCGTCACACGACGCACAAAGTGAAAGTTCTCCGCCAAAACGGCGGAGGGACCTAGAAGAAGATACTCTTCAGAGGATTTTGCACTCGATTGAGAGTCTTTCTGGGCGATTAGACTCGTTGGAATCCCGCTCAAATCAGCTAGAATCTGCTACGAACACGGACTTTGATGCCTTGTCGCTAATGGCTGATGACACGCCAAGCTTGATGGAGATAAACGTTCCTTTGATGACCAATAAGTCTCTTGAGACTTCTTCATCGCCCATTAGGGCGCCAATAGAGCCTAATGAGGCACCAATAGAAGCTATTGAGGCACCCGTAGAGCCTATTAAGGCACCCGTAGAGCCTGTTAAGGCACCAAAGGATTCAAGTAAGACTGCCGACGAAGCAGCGAGCCTTGATCATGGTCTGTTTGACCCTGTTGCTCAGTCAACCTCCTGGAAGCCATCATCTTCATTCTCCAAATTTTTGGAGTCTAATTTCCGGAGGAAATTAACGTATCAACAATCGCTCGTTATCCTGGAGGACTGGGCCACTCCTGAGGTGGATTCTTTATCCGCCCCAAAACTGGATCAACAGTTATTGAATCAAGTTCCCAGTAAACTGAAAAGGTATGTCCAAGAGAGAGACAAAGAAATGTTCACGTTTCAGCGTGCCCTCTTAAATTCCACTGCTCCACTTTGTGGTCTTCATGACTGCATCGAAAATGGTTCAGCACCATCTTATGAGGAAATCAAATTAGCCCTGGAAGAAGCCCTTTGCCTTTTAGGCTCAGCAAATACCCATCTATCGATTTTGCGACGACAGAGAGTCCTTGCATCAATAAATAAGTTGAGGATAAACCTCGCAAAATTACCTCTACCAAATGCCAAGTTTTGGCTTTTTGGAGATGATTTTCCCTCATTAGCCTCAAAGCAGGCTGAATTGTCTAGAGGCCTCTCAAAAAATTTGGCACAAAATACAACCAAGCCCTTTCCTAGGCGTGGTACTAGTTCCCAGTGTCAGACCAAGCATCGAGGAGGCACCTTCTCCAAATATCAGTCTTCTGGGTATTCAAACACCTCTACATTTCAGTCAAATTACCAGGGAACCCGTTCAAAAAACGGCCCCTTTCGTCCCCATTCCCAGAAGGGACGTCAGCAAGACTCTCAGAGTGCCTAGCCACTTGGAGAACCCTAACATCGGACCCACAGATCCTTTCAATTGTGTCAGGGTATAAGATAACTTTTTTCAAAACTCCTTTCCAAAAGTTTCCTCGGTTTACCCAATCATCGGGTCAGGAGGCACTTCTAATTTCACAGGAAGTCAACGAGTTGTTGCAGAAAGGGGCCATAGAGAGAACCCCCTTTTCAAGAGACGGCTTTTACAGCCACCTTTTTCTTGTACCCAAAAAGGATGGACCTATGCGTCCGGTGATAGATCTAAGTTATCTGAACAAGTTCATTTTAAACGAGCATTTCCAGAGGGAAAATCTCAGTTGCCTAAAAACGTTGCTTTTGAAAGGAGATTTTATGACAAATATAGATTTAAAGGACGCTTACCTGTCAGTTCCCGTCCACCAGTCATCCCAAAAGTTTCTTCGGTTTATTTGGGAGGACACTTGTTACCAGTTCAAAGCCCTCCCATTCGGCTTGTGTTCAGCCCCCAGAATTTTTACAAAACTAATGAAGCCAATCGCAGCATTCCTGAGGAGAAAGTCAATACGAGTCCTTATTTACCTGGACGACTTCCTTCTCTTAGCTGCTACAAAGGAGGAAGCTGTGAAAAACACCCATCTGTTAATACCGTATTTATTCGCCTATAAGCCGAGCGATTTTCACACAAAGTCAAGCCAAGTTTAGGTAAAAATTTAGGCCAGAGAAGGGGGTTCGGCTTATAGCTGAGAGTTTTTACTAAACAAAACTTTCTCCAACATTAGGAAATTGGCATTTATTCACGTATAAGCCGAGCGAAGGTATATACTGAGTTTGGTCTTTGACTCAAGGGTTCGCGATGAAGGTAGCTCGAACCGCATCGGGGTCTCATCCATGTTGAAGATTTTCTCCAGTCGATACTGCATTCGCTGTTTGGCTGCTATCACGAAGCGGTGAAACCGCAGATCTTATTTTCCAAGTCATCGGGCAGGCGTTGAGCCAGAGTTTGCTTCGTTCGGCGGAATGGCGCCCCTTCCAGTTTTGATACCATCCGAGGGAGGCCTTGGATCATTTGCTAGTTCCTTCGCTTTCAGACGTAACATTAATCCGCTCACGGCGATACCTAAAACGACACAAGCAATAACATTTAATTCACTGTGGAAAATATAAATCGAGCGAGCCGAATGTAAACTTTGTTTTGACAGCATTGTTTTGACTCCGCAAGATTCCAACCAATCAGAAGTGTTCGTTCCCACGAGTGAGTTGAAATGTGATACTATGCAAACAACGCTTGCAGTCAAAAAGTTGCGTGACAAATTCATTTCATTTTGGTTTCATCGAAAAAAAGAACAGAAACATGACAAATGAATTCTCACCTTGACTTCTTTGCTCCGTAAACCACTTGAACAACTGTTGATCGAGCTCAGGATATTTTGGGATGTAGTGGCCCATCGTCTTTCATCTGGCAGACATCTTCAGTTCGCCGTTGAATAGGACTCCTTGGTCACGTCACCAGCGACGGACCATCGACTCGCTAAGCCGTATTTTGGAGTTATTTTCTACGGCCTCTGCGATGACTTTTAATTTAAAGGCAAGAGTGTACGAGGTACAACGTGCCTTCGGCATTGTGAACGCAAACTATCTTTAAGATTTGGAGCGATGTATCAGTACTATGGTAACTGTTGATAGTTCTGTTCTTGTTACGGAGTTTTATACTTTGATTAGGATCAATTAATATTCCTCAACACACTGATTCATTCAAACAACAACTTTGGAAAGGGTTCCTAAGAGGTTAGCATTTCGATCATGTTTATTAATCAGTAACTTTAGAAGTATTTCCTTAGAGGTCACCACTTCGATCGCGTTTATTATTCACTTCAACTTGAATTTGTAAGTTTCCTAGGAAATTTTGGCAATATTTTTTGTGTTTCATTCGAGTAGATTGCTCAATTTTTGGGTCTCAGCTTATAGCCGAGAGTTTTCTGAATTTTTTTTGTCAACATTGGGTCAGTATTCTGTGTTACAAGTTTAGGGTCTCGGCTTATAGCCGGGATCGGCTTATAGGCGAATAAATACGGTAACTCTCCTTCAGTCCCTAGGATTTATAATAAACTTCAAAAAGTCATCCCTGACTCCCTCTCAGGTTATCACCTTTCTGGGTTTCAAGATAAACTCAACGTCTATGATGCTGTCACTCCCAGCAGAAAAGATCAACCAAATCCTAGACTGTGCTCACCGTCTACTAGCTCCTCAAAGGATCACTCTACGAAACCTAGCAAGCTTAATTGGTTTACTCGAGGCCTCTCGGCCAGCCATTTGGCGAGCACCACTCCATTTCCGCCACCTGCAGTGCGACCTCATATGGGGCCTACAAATGAACCGAGAGTCTTACGACGCCCTAATTACTCTGTCAACAAGTGCCAGAGGAGAACTCGCCTGGTGGTTGGAAAACACCCGCAGTACAAACGGCAGCCCTGTACACCTGCCTCCTCCAGATATGTTAATCACAACCGACGCCTCCATGAAAGGCTGGGGTGCGGTTCATCACTCCCTCGAGACCAATGGCAGATGGTCACAACAGGAGTCTCTCCAACACATCAATTACCTGGAGCTGAAAGCAGCCTTCCTGGCCTTAAAAACTTTTCTCAAAGACAGGTCTCACGTAACCGTATCTCTGCAAATAGACAACACAACCGCCATCGCCTATATCAACAACAAAGGGGGTACACATTCCCTCCAACTCCTGACCCTTGCCCTGGAATTGTGGGATTGGTGCCAGGCAAGAGACATCTTTGTGATAGCTTCTCACATCCCAGGAAGAGACAACGTCTCTGCAGACAAGGAGTCGAGAGAATTCAGGGACATGAGAGAGTGGAAGTTAGACCCATCCATCATCCAACCCTTTCTATCACATTGTCAGACCGACCTGTTCGCGAGTCGCCTAACAAACCAACTGAAGGATTACATCAGTTGGAGACCCGACCCAGGAGCCATCCACACAGACGCCTTCACGATAACTTGGGCTCCTCTGCAAGGCTACGCCTTTCCTCCATTCAACTTGATATCCAGAACTCTGGAGAAGGTAATGATAGAACAAACAGAGATAATTCTAGTTGCCCCAATCTGGCAAACCCAGCCTTGGTGGCCGGTTCTGTTGAGGCTTCTAATATCTCAGCCAGTGCTACTGCCAAACAGTCCAACCCTCCTAACAGACCCGTCCGATCTGAACAGAGTTTACCCGATGTATCCTCGCCTTCACTTGGCCGTGTTTCACATCTCTACCAACGTTTCCAAGCTGAGGGCATTCCGACAAACGTTGCCGATCTACTCATCGCAGCAACTCGTACCTCCACACACAAGACCTACGAGTCTAGTTGGAACCGTTGGTGCCGCTGGTGTTCTGGACGGCAAATTGATCCTCTTTCGTCATCTATAAATGACATCCTGATTTTCCTAACAGAAGTCTTCAATGAAGGCTTAGCATACCGATTGATCAATGTCCTTCGATCAGCTATTTCCTCGACTCACCCTAAGATAGATGGCTATTCCGTTGGTCAACACCCGTACGTTACTAGACTCCTCTGGGGTGTTCTGAACAAACGCCCTCCAAAGCCCAGGTATTCACATGCATGGAACGTTGATATTATGGCCAAATACATTATTTCATTGGGGAAAAACAGTTCCCTAACGCTTAAGGTTCTGTCAATGAAATTAGTTACCCTGTTTGCGTTAACCTGTCCTGAACGGATTTCTACTTTGGCAAATTTGGATCTCAGACATTGCTATGTGCATCCAGAAGGGGTATCTTTCCAACTCACTATCCCAAGAAAAACTGGCAGTGCGGATAAACCAGCAGAAGCATTCTTTGCCCGTTTTAACCAAGACAAGAAACTCTGTCCTGTGGAATGTTTTAGACATTATCTTAAATTGACAAGGAACATTCGACCAGTCATTCCATCTTCTCTCCCTGATAAATTGTTTATCTCATTTAAACGCCCTTTCAAACCGGTCACTACCACTACATTGGGGCGTTGGCTGCGAACCTTTATGAGCACAGCAGGAATTGACTGTCAAATTTTCAAAGCTCACTCAGTACGCGGTGCCTCTACGACAGCAGCTGCCAAGGCATTTGTTCCACTGTCTGCTATCATGTCTATGGCTGACTGGTCTTCCTCTTCAACGTTCAGAACTTTTTATTATAAGCCCTTGTATAACTCAGACTTTGCTATCGGAGTTTTATCCTCAAAGTAGTTGTAACATCAGTTACTCTCCGGTTGAACTTTCTGTCATGAAACTGTTGTTCAATGGAACCGTAGTTGAGTTTTCTATGCCATTAAAATGTTTTTTGTTACATAGAACTTTGAATGTATGCTCATATAATGGCGTTAAAAACTACCATTTGTTGTCTCATATATTTCGAATGGAGTCTGTGAAATATAATGAGAATTATACTAGGGCCGCTAAGCGGCCTGAAGTAATAATTCGGATTATATAAACAGACGAAGTGAGAAATATATGAGCATCCCTCCCTTTGCCCATCCCTGGCATGGGTCTCCTTTTACCTGTTTATTGTATGGCGTCAAAAAGCCACCGAAGCATCACGGGACCACGAGACCTAGGTCCCAGGGCCCTGTGGGTATACCCAGGCCCCTTTTGCTTTTATGGGGGATCTACCCCTTCTATGCGTTAAAAAGTGGTTTGAAGCACTAACTGGGAAATTCCTACCATTTGTTGTCTCATATATTTCTCACTTTGTCTGTTTATATAATCCGAATTATTACTTCAGGCCGCTTAGCGGCCCTAGTATAATTCTCATTGTATAGTTCACAGTTTTTGAAAACAAAAGGCCAAATTTAGGACATGGAAAACATTACAGTGAAACCCATTAAACCATGAACGCCCAAAATTATTTCTGGAATGTTTATTGTTCTGCAACCAATCAGATTCAAGTCGTAACTGCAACAAACCGCAAGAGTAATTAGCTGAAAGGTTTCGATCACGAAACGAGTCGGTGGCTTTTGCGTCCACGGTAAATTCTCAGTTTCACCACCGATTATTGCAGTAGAGCAATAATTACTGTAGTTTCTGTTAGACCCGAGTTTTCACAGCAAACACAAACACGCCTGCCGTTGCAGATACAAACATAAGTGCCGTTGCAAATACAAACTTACGTACCTTTGCAAATTTTGAAAAATTACACTCGCTTTTGATTGGCTATTTAGGTCTCAGTTTGGTAGTTGTGTTACTTTGGACTGACAGAAGCGAAAACATCAAATGATGGCCAAAAACAAGCACGTTTTGAGGCAAAACCAAAGAAGTGATAAATGGGATGTTTATGCAAACACCGAAGGAAATGTATCTTTTTTAAAATATATGCGCAAATCGCTTCTACTAGAACTGGACATTTGTTCACTTGTGCTGTCTTTCCTTCACTCAAACAGAAGCTCTCTGAAATGGAAAAGAATAACAACTTCAGTATTTCCAAAGGGTATAAAAAAAATTTGAGAATCGTGGAAGAAAAATCCAGCTCGTTGTTTCATGTCCATAATGTAAATTGTTTGGCTAACGGCTTGCGCGACATCTTGGACGGGAGAGTTTTGCCGTGAATGAGCTTCATGCACTGTTCTCAGCACAAAAGGTAAAGGGAAAGTTTTGCAAAGTTTATATTCAGTAAACTGTTTTGGTCAAACAGGAAAAAGGCTGAAACCTACAAATGATTATAACTGACAACACTGGAGAGGCCATTTTTTAAAAAATCAAAAACTGGATACAATTATTCTGCTCCCAGACGCACTGTCTAGCCGTGTCTGTTCGATTATTTATCTCTTTTCAGTAAAATATCGTTTATAGTTATTCTTTGCTTATGCATAATCTCTGAAATAGAAAAAAATTAACAATTTCAGAGTGTTTGTTAATCGGCGGTGAAACTGAGAATTTATCGTGGACGCAAAAGCCACCGACTCGTTTCGTGATTGAAACCTTTCAGCTAATTACTCTTGCAGTTTGTTGCGGTTACCTCTCCAATCTGATTGGTCGCAGAACAATAAACATTCCAGAAATAATTTTAGGCGTTCATGGTTTAATGGGCTTCACTGTAAAAGCTCATGAAAAAGGTCCTGCAAAATCCTGGAATTTTAAAATCTTAAAAGGGTATGATCCCTGTGTTGTACAGGTCCATTTTCGACTGTACAAACAAAATGGAGTGTCTTTCTGTGGAAGGGTTTTACATGAACAAGGTAGCGTACCCTTAAAGAAAACTGCATAATGCATGCATGCATTTAATGTTTCCATCCACAGGTAGGAAATTCACTGGAACTCATAAAGCTTGGTATGGAAAGAGGAATCAAGGTAATCAATCTTTTGTTTTTAGTCAGTGGTGATCAGAGTCAGTTTTGATTGATTTGTTTACTGCTTGTTTATTCAGGGGCTGGAAGATCTTTATGATGACCTTGTTACACTAGAAGTATTGGTGTATGAGGTTAGTTGTTGCTATGGATACATCTCTTTTAAAGCTGTCATTCTCTTGCTTTCATAGCATAAAATCTATACTATTTGCACATGCCTACTTGTCTTTACAATAACATTAAACCTGTAGTTTTCAACTAAACAAGATAAAGTATGTTACTTAGGGCCAGAAAATATTTCAAAATATTTAAAGGGTTGGGGGGGGGGGGACTCTTATGAATACTACAAAAATACAGAGGTGTTCCTAAATTTAAGCTTACCTGTAGATAAACCAATTGTTTGCTCGATTAACATTTAATAAATATGTCAGTAAGAAGGTAAAATGCTTTCTGCTGTATTTGTTTATTCCAGAGTTGTGCAGATGTAGGACTTAGTCTACAGTCTTTTCAGAGCATGTCAGAACTGGATAAACTAAGGATGCTTCTTAAAAAGGTAACTGTACATGCATAGCTAAACTAGTTTCATTTTATCTCTTTCATTTCCATGCATGTAATTTGTTACTCAAGATCCTTATGTGAACTCCCTTAAATAGCAGATTGATTTCAGATAGAAAAATGAGATCATTAATGAGCTGCAGACACAGTTTGGAATATAAATGAATTGATTCTCACTGGAATCCTGTCTTACATTTCTTTAGAGTCATCAATGTTGCATGCCACAGAGTTTTACCTTAACTTTAAATTTATGATGGGTCTAACATGAAGTAGAATTGAGACTTACAATTTGTCTTTAGGCTTCCTTTTCACTTCCTACCCAATAAGTGTTACTGTTTTTGTATTTTAATTTTATCTTTGTTAGATAAAATTAATTTACAGGTTGGAGGTTGTTGTTGAGGAAATTATCTGCAAAATAATTATGTTGTCAGTAGTTATCCTAGTAGTAAACCTTGTTGAGGTAGCTGATGGTCTTATACTATTTTCTTTTGTTAACAAAAGTTAAGTAAGTTGAAAATTTATATGTGCAGGTTAAGTTGATCATAGTTCTTTGCTTTGTAAATTTGTGTGGTAGTAAACTTAGTTGCTTCATAGGGGGAAGGGGGAGGGGAATTACTTTTCTCACACAAGTTACATTCATCTTATGTGTTAATTTAGTTACAATGTAACAACACACAAGCTCTAGTTCGTCACACTCCATTATCTACGTTTTACAGATTGCTATAAAGCTTGTGTGTTTGTGTGCCAAACAGTGAAGGCGATGGCAGCTTTTTTTAAGGTCTATTGTCTTGTGACAGATACATGTATGAATGTGTGTTGAACCAAGTTTTACTTCTTAGCTTTTAAACATGGTATAACTGTCTGATTGCTGTAGATTTCGTTATCAATGTGCTTCCCTTGATCTGAGATTTTGTGTGATGTAAAGATAAGTACATTATTGTAAACTGTCACTGAGTTCTGTTATTCAACTCATTTTGCCAGTTGAAGATCTGAACTCTGTGGTAGATCACAATACCTAATAAACTTCCTGATTGTGTTAGAAGTTTTAAGTATTTTTCTACATTTTAATCAGTGACAATTTACTCCCACCAATTAGTTCTATGGCACACATTAACATGGACATGTGTTTACTAACCTGTCAGTCACATCCTTATTGGTAGAAAGGTACAATGTTGATAATGATGAAACTAGGAGCATTACTGGTACCCCTGGTTGGGATGAAGTGAAGACAGACAATGTGGAGTAAAGATTCTTGTCTGTGGAAACAACACAACAGTGTAAAGAGCCACCTAGCTCAGACCACTGATCCCGCAATCTTGTTGCGTAAACTTTGACACATTATTGTAATCTGTCACAGAATTTGTATGTTCAGCTCATTTTGCCAGTTGAACATTGAAACCCTGTGGTAGATTATAATACCTACATGTAATAAACCTTCAAGCTGTGTTAGAAGTTTTTTATGTTTGATATATTTAATCCATGACAGCTACCACTACTATGAATAATAAATAATAGTTATTATTAATTAAATAATTATTAAACAATAATTTATTAGTTCTATGGCACAAATAATTAACATGGATGTATGATCAAATGTGCATCCTAGCCTGTCAATCACATCATTAATGGTAAAAAAGGTAGATAGTGATGCAACTGGGAGTATTTCTAGTTCCCCCTGGATGGGATTAGACAGTGTGGAGTAAAGTTTCTTGTCTGTGGAAAGAACACAACAATGTAGAGATCAACATAGCCTCAAACCACTGATCCGTCAATCTTGCTCTGTAAACTCTGATCCATTATTGTAACCTGTCGTAGAGTTCTCATGTTTAACTCATTTGCCAGTCAAACAACTGAACTCTGTGATAGATCTCAGTAGACTTCCAAACTGTGTTTGTTAAAAGTGTAACAAAAAAGTTATTTGAAAACAATTATGCACAAGCTGTATCGGATGGTTATATCGCTAATAGTTAACTAAAGGTAGTTGTGTAGGACTGGTATATTGCAAACAGTAAAGGTAGGTAGAGTACATGCAACACTAGATATAAAGAGTCTTACTTTGCACTGTACAGCAAGTTGCAGAGTATGGCAGTAAAATTAAGACATTTGACAATTGGATTTTGGCTGTTATGGTCCTTGGACGACGCATCGCCCATTACACAAGTTTTAATTCTGTACATTTAATCAGTGTCAACTACTTGCCTGTTAGTCATAGACAAAGTATTTATTCCATTTTATTGCCTGACAACTAGTGGTGCTTTTTAAATTTTCTTATTGTAAATTGCAAGTTGTAGCTGGTTTCTTTGGCTATAACAATTCTCCATTATAGTAATTATTGTAGTTGATAGTTATTGTTTAGCTGTTGATAGTTGTCTGGTGCTTTAGGGGCAAATACAAGGCACCGAAGATTGAATGCACTCTTTATGAAACAAACACTGAAATTAATGCCAGTTGTTGTTGTAACTTGTAACATGTAACTAATAATGAGCCACTTCAATATGGAGTAAAGTAGACCTTTAGAACTTGCGTTAAAAATTATGCCAGCCTTTAATTAGGTGCATATAATTTTACTCTGTCCTTTAAGTTAACTTTTTTTTAATTCCAAGTGACTTTAGGTGTTAAAGTGCTGTGGGTGATTAAGGTTCTTCTGTAAAGTTTAACAATAGTACAGCCTGAGGTAAATAATTGAAGGGCCTGGTGCTGGTCCCAGTGTCATATGTGGGTTGAGTTTGTTGTTGGTTATTGTCCTTGCTCCAAGGGTTTTTCTCCGGGTTCTCCGGTTTTCCTCCCTCCATAAAACCAACATTTCCAAATTCCAATTCGATCTGGACGTCAAGTGTTTACTCATGAGCCCCTGGCTCGGGAGATTAGGCGACTACTCCCTACACTTTGACGTTAAATTTGATTTACCAATTTGATTTACCATTACCAAGGGCAGAGATTGGGAAGGATGTGCGCCATGTGCGTATGACGCACATGGCGGGGCCCAAGATGCCCAAGCCGCATAATGGCGCACATGGCGGGGCCCAAGATGACGCACATGGCGGGGCCCAAGATGCCCAAGCCGCATAATGGCGCAAGATGCCCAAGCCGCATAATGGCGGGGCCCAAGATGTGCCCGAGCCGCATAATGGTGTGTCAGATGTAGAATATTTGGAAAGATTTCCGTATAACCTCAACATTAGTTATGCATACCATTCTCAAAACTGAAACAAAAGCCAAAACAATAGAATTCCACAAGCAAAACAATAGCGTATACATACGTAATTAATGTATGGGGTTATACGGAAATCCTACCAAATATTTTGCAATAAGCATTTCTGTTTGTGTAATTTCTACTGTTATGATAAATAAAAAACGAAATATCGATCACTGCATCGACTTCTATCTTCGTTTTCGATGGACGATCTGTCGTGTGCGTTTATTTTCGTCCCCAGACCTCTGCTCGGACTCAGCCTCCAAACGAGGTTCTTTCATTGGCCACCATGATTGTTTATTTTGTGTACTTAGGCCCTCGGAGATCGATAATGCTCCCCAAAAAGGTTCTTCAGTTAGACAGTGCCCAGTGAACAGCTGTTGAGTTTGACTGATTAAAGTGAAACCTGAATAAACCTATTTCATTTTAATGTTAACAAAAAAAAAAAAAAGATGCTGTATGATACACACTATCAAAAGTTACACCCCTTACTAAAATACCAATATTTGTTTTCTTGAACTTCTGGCCCATCCCATTACTGCCATGGCCCATACTTTGTAGAAATGGCCCATAACTTTTGAAAGCCAGCTGGGGCCATAGGCCCATATGCCTGTTTTGCCTTCCCAATCTCAGCAAGGGCTTGGTGGGAAAAGGTTGGAAGTAACAATGTCAGGTTGAAATTTAAATTGTCCCAATTTGCCTCAACTTGGTACACAGGCTTTTTTCATTTAAGAAACATTGTCATGTATTTATTTCTTGACCTGAGAGTTTAATTCAAAGAATTAGCTGATTACTTTTGCTTAAAACTGAAGCAAATGAAACAACAGGGGAGCTTATTCTTGGTTAATTTCTTTTTTTAGTTCACACGGACACCACAAGAAATTATTCAATCTTAAGTGAGTTCAGCTACTTGAGAAAAAGTAATTGGCTGGTCAAGAATACAATAACTATGCAACTATGTTTCTCACATGAAAACCAGCCTGTGTGTCAAAGTTGAGCTGAACTGGAACAATTTTAGATTTCATCACCTCAAATTGTCACTTACACCCTTTTCCACTAAGCCCTTGAATTGTTTTAGTACAATTTTCAGAGGTAGATATTAAGACGGAATCCATTAGGAAACTGAGTAATTTTAATTTTCAGTGGACAAAAATCTTGTACCAGAATAATTTAAAGCATATTGCATTCTTTTTTACATTTTTTGAGAGCTATGGATGTAATTTGTAATCTGTAATAACCCCAAAGGCAATTTCTTATGGGAGCCCGAGAAAATAAATTTCAAATTTCACAAAATGAAATCTTTCGCATAAAAATTTACCTATTTTACCCCTGTTTACACAATTTCTGTGAAATTTGAAATTTAATTTCACGGGCTCCCATAAGAAATTGTCTTTGGTGTTATTACAGGTAACTAATTATGTCTATAGCTCTTAAAAAGTGTAAAAAAGAATGCGATAAACTTTAAATTATTCTGGTACAAGATTTTTGTCCACTGATTACTCAATTTCCTGATGGATTCCGTCTTAATATTTTATGCGAAACATACCATAATATCTCAACAGGGTTCCCTGTCTCTATAAAACCACTCTTTAATAAGCTCTTGTTTAGGGAGGGAGAATTTTTTTCCTAAGCTTCTCCCTACTTCCCCCCTTTGACTGTCAGACTTCTGACAGCTCCCCTTTCTTGATTGAGCCCCAGCTGGTGGATTTTTGTTGGTATTTTGTTAGGACAAGACACAATTTTCGTTTTATTAATTCTGGATCTGCTGCTGTAATAGTTGTTAAATTAGATACACAACTACCATGTTCTTTGTCCTCTGCCCATAGAATTCAAATATCTAACCCATTGTCGGTTAAATACCTGGATTCTATGGTAGATGGCATCACACCGATCAAAGGCATTCAGTTGAAGCATTGCAAACAGAACTAATAATTAATTGTTAAACATATCCACCTTGTACATGTACTCTTAGGCAGCCATCATGAAGTGCTTTCAGTCTAGCATTACTTATTATAGGTTTATGTATCCATGTTATCTATATTTAATCCATCCTACATGTAGGAAAAATACAGCCGATAAGAAGGCTTGTAGGAGGTTGGATAAATGTCGTTGTATCCCATAGGTTATTGAAAATTGGTTTATCTGTGTTTATTGCCAGGCTACATAAAGCAAGATATGTACACTGAAAAAAGTTCTGTATTTTAAATATCTTCTGGATATAATTGAAATACTTTGAATCTTCTATGAGATTTAAAGCCTCAGTAGTTCCGGGGAAAAGTGGTAATGTTGAATGACCATAGCACAATTTTCTGAAAAAGACTGTCATGTTATCTTGCGGAGGGAGATAGCTCTCCTTGTCCTTCCTGTCAAACTGTTTGAACAGGACTAAGGATAAAATGGGGTGGCACTGGAATTAAATGGTATTCATGAGATGGTAGGAAGCAGGAGAAACAGTCTGAAAAATCTTTTGCAGTATAATATTTTGCAGTAGTACATAAAAGCTAAGAAAAGTGCAGATAGGTAGAACCATGGGAAAATAACAGGAATCAGGAAGAGGGAAGTAAACACCCTCTGCCCCTCCCCCTCCCCTCCCCCCACTATCTTGAACCCCCAATACCTTCTAAGGATGGCCAGTGTGTTTTTGGTGGGAGTAGAGAGAATTACTATACTGCATGTTATTTTGTTTATCCCAAATTGTGGTGGGGGGAGAAATTGGAAACTGAGTACTTTCAAGGTACAGTATGTTGTGAGTTTGGTTCCAGCCAAATCTGACTTTGGCATTTTAACTTGTGGTTCTCTCTTTTTTATATTTTCAAGTCCACAGAAGATTCATTTATTGCTGATTTCAAATGCTGGGTCTTTCCATTTTTGCAACGTCTTGGAAAGCGGAAGAAGAAATCTCAAGTGAACCTTATCCATCAGTATTTAACTGATGTGGCCAAGGTGATGCTGGTTGTAAAGCCAAATTTGAAATATAGAGAGTGGACTTGTAATGTACTTCTTTTTAATGTTTAAATTTGAGGAGTGAATTCACAAACTCTGAGTATTGCTGTTATGGCCCCCCAAGTAAAGTACATTCCAAGTTTTTAGACATTATATTTATCTTCTATGCTTTACATATATATTTGGGCAAAAATGTAACTGCATTATATTCAGCGAATTCAGTTCAGCACGTGTAGAGTACAATGTCTGAATCAATTCAGCCAGGAACAATTAACTTGAGACAGCCTAAATTCGAATTTGATTTGGCTGATGTGAAGTAGGCATGGGAACTATAACAGTAGTAGAGTTAAACCTACTCCATTTTCCTTTGATTACCTCAATCAAATTCTAATGATTCATTTCAGCCATGAACACAAAATATGTATTGTAATAAGTGCATCCTCATCATTTTTTAATCACTTTATAATGATTGTTGGGGGGCTCTATTATTTTTAGAAAATGTTTCTGTCAACCACAATCTAAGCAACTTTAGCCTAACCGGAAAATCACTATTTATATCTACTTATAATTATCAATGTTTATTTTTTTTTCCTGTAGACTGACCTAACATATGTGTTGAAAGTATTTCAGAACTCTACACCCGAGGTAAGCTTTCTTTGATAGCTGTGCAGTTTTTAATATGTTACAATGGTTTAAAGGAACTCAGACTTTTCATCGTTATTGAATTTTATAAATATTTAATATATGGTATGGTAACTATGCATGTTGTAATGTTGTCATGACAACATCCAACTCCAGTTCTCTCTCAGAGAGGAATAAACTTTCCCACTTTTGTTTTTATCCAAACTTTGTTATATCTCATGGCTGGATCAGGATACCTAGGTCAGTTTAGGCATAACAGAATTTAAAACTAAGGTGAGGTGGGGGAAGGTGCTTATCAAGCTGGTGGAGCCATGTGAGTTCAAACCTAGTGCATAAGGTGTCCATGGCAACCCTGTGAGCGGCAACCACGAATGGCATAGTCACACAGCATTAGATTCAGTGGATACTTACCCTATACTTTCCCAAGAAGGAGGGGGGGGGAGGGGGTCAGGGAAAAAAACAGCAAGACAGCTGCAAACTGCTACATCAAGCCAAATTGCACATTGAGTGGTAGAAACACAATCCCTGTAAGGCCCTATGGCCCTGTGAGCTGCCCAGGCCTCCCCACATTTGAGTGAGCCATCATGTGATAGACCACTGGCCAGCATTGTCTAAAGCTTAACTTAGCCTAAATTACATTTAGTCACATTTGTATTTTTAGAATTCATGTGAATTCATGTTTCAAAGTCAAAAAGGACTGGAACTGAGAATGTTGCCATTGCAACATTATGGTATGCAGAATTTTGTGTCTTTCTTGAAGTACGATACCCACACAAAGTTTCAGTTTCCAGATATTCTTCTTTTTGTGATTTGTCACCATGCTGTGTCCATTAGATGACGTCATAAACAAAAATTTCTGATTTGCTTTGAGCAACTTCTGTTTTAATTTTTTTGTTAACTGCAGTATTTGCAAGTGGATTTCAGATTGTCTTCTTCTTGTTTTAATACTTACTGTTTGCTGCATGTGTGGTTACAGGTCAAGGAACCTATCATAGCAGATGCTGCACAACTTATGAAGCTTGCTTTGGATTGTATTTATATCACCAAGAGGTATCTCATCTCTCCCTTAACACATGCACCCTCAGTTCATTGTGACCACTTTTTTTCAGTTTTTTTAGGATAAAGCTAAGTGACATTTTTTATGTCTAAATTGTGCAAAGTGACCAGCTGTGTATGTTTTTTTTCTGGCCAGCAAAGTTCCAATTATGTTTTATTGCTGTTCTGTACAAGAATTAAATGCCATCTTTGAACCCAAAAGAGTTTTGCGCCTACATAGCAGGTGTAAACAGGGAAGGGGAAGGGGAGCGAGAACGCGGGAGAAAATGGGGGACTTGGGGGATAGGAATGAGGAAACGCCTGCTACAAAGACCCCCATCTTTTCTTCTCTGCCCACCGATTTTCAGGTAATCCAATTAAGCTAACTGTCAATGCAACCACCAATCAAAAAAAAGGCGTGTGCTTTTCTGCATGACTGACCTCACGTAGGAATTTACTGGCCAATTCAGTGTTTGTCAATGACGCGTAAAAATAAAGTTCGGATGAGAATTTTTTTCAAACCAAAGAACAACTTAAATTGAACAACACTCAATTGCGCTTATTTTCAAATATAAGAGAAATAACGCTTTCCTAAATAAAAAGATTTATTAAGATAAACCCCTCTTTGCTTCTGAAAACCAGTGCGTTCAATTTTGCTTCTATAGGAAAGGTAAAGCTTATAACACGCAAGCGAAGAATCGCAACACATTTTGAACGGCATTTATTGACCGAACTGCACGTTTTTCAAAAATTACGTGAAAGCCATAAGGAATATGAAGAATCAGTCAATTAAAAAAATGTTTTGGTACAAATTTACGATCAAAAGTGTAATTTACTTTTAATACCATGGATTCCGTACAAAGTATCAAATTACGTCAATTCCCATGGGACTTACTGTCAGATCAGAATTTTGCTGTCGCTGGTGGCAACAGAAATGAAAAAACAGGGGTTTTTGTAGCAGGTGTTCCCTCGTGCCTAGCCCTCAGACCCCCATTTTCTCCCACGTTCTTGCTTCCTTTCCCCTTCCCCATTTACGCATCCCAGCAAAATTCTCTATATACTATAAACTAATTGCAATTTTGAGACGGCAATACTGCATTATGTTGGCTGCTAGTTGGAAGAAAATATTATATTCTGTATTGGGCGGAGTTGCAGAGCGACAGAGCCCAATACGGAGAATATATTTTCTTCCATCTAGCTGTCAATATAATGCAGTATTGCCGTCACGAAACCGCAATTAGTTTTGTATCACGATTCAATCGTTTTTCAGGCGAAAAAAATACAAAACTGGCCTTTTGATAATATGCATATGGACTCTAAAGTTGAATGTCGCTTTCCTTTATATCTTTCAAAGAGAAAGTTTGAAGTTTTGTTTTGAACAGGAGGAGCCTAACAAAAATGGCGCGAAATTTCAACCAATCACTCAAACACTTTTGAGACGTCAATACATAGTTGTATTGATGACTCAAAAGCAATTCCAAAGAAACTGAGAATCGTGATACAAGTGGATGATTTGTGCATTTTTGTTTGAACAGGTCTGATCAGCTGGACTTGGCATTCAGCATACTGGAGTGTCTGCCAGCCAGTGATGAGGAGTAAGTCAATTCACCTCAGTACTAGTCTTGCAACTTGTATATTCTAAATCATTTGCAGCATCAAAATGAACGTAAATCATTCCTATGGGTGGAAAGGGAATTTTGAACAACACAACAATCAGTGCCTGTGGTGTAAATTGAGCATTGCACCCAGACATCGGAATTCCTCTTCCAAGTCACTCAGGCACTGTCCCGTCAGTTGTTAGTTACACACTGGATGAATGTTTTGTCTTGTTGCAGTGTGCTATCAGATCAGATTAGTGAGCTGAACAAAAAAGTGGATCAGTTAGAAGTTTATTTGTGGTAAGTTCGTTGTACAATTTTATAATGCATTCCTTTAAAAGTAACAACTTCCTGAAGTAACAGTCTCTTAGAGTTAAGCGGTAGAAATTGGTGGCTATTATTAAGATCCAAAAGTATGGTGTAGCAATGTTCCAAACATAAAAACTTTTAAAAAACTTACAGTAAGTTGACTTTTTGTTGTACAAAACTCTTTAGCCAGTTTATAACAGTATACACAAGGTACACCAACAGTATGATCAGATGTAACTGACTGCTTTGATAATTACAATATTATTATAATATTATTGTACAGGTGCATGTTAGACAAACTTGTGTGATCTGGTAAATGTTTTTCAATACTAAAAATAATGCACGTTTTCACTTGGCAAGATTTTATTGGGATGGATCCACCCATTTACAGTACACATAGTAGCTGTGGCTTGCACCTAAAATTAGCAACTAACAAACCCCATGATAGTAGGGCTCGAAATCTAGAAGTAGCAAGGTTCATATTTTCAGAATTTTGTGGCATTTTATGTTATTGACCGAGTTGTGCCCCGTATTACAATCCAAGACTCTAATTTCGGTCAGTTTTGTCATTACTTCTCACTCTGCTTCAAGTGTATTTCTCCATGTTCTCCATTTTTTCTCTTTACAAAAACCAACATTATTAGGGAATGTGAGTGAAAACCACCATTCTTGAAGTATCGTGAATACCCAAGTGTGTGAGTATGGGTATTCACTCTGGTTTAGACTCCATTAAGTCTGCTCTGTATAACATTATGTCGTTGTTTGTAGTGCCTGTGAGACCCTAGCCAAACATGGTCTTGAAAAGCCAGTGTCCTTTGTTCTGGAGACATATGTAAGAGAAACACAATGAATTTCCATTTAATTAACTCATTAGTCATGTGGCCATACCAAGAAGACCTCATTTTTGTGTATGATTAATCAATGGCTTTCTTGTACAACTCCAACTTAAGTTTATTTGATTGTGGAAATGTTTTCAATTGTGTGTCATATTAATTTTGTCTTTCTCACTGGGTATTTTCCAATGACAACATTTTACGTGCAGTTGCACTTATTATTTTGGTTCATCTTCAATACAGTCCTGCAAATTGGCATTACTGTTAGAAGTTTTTCAACTATCCAAACAATTTCTTAGTATAACATTCAGTAATCCTCAACCCAGTTCTTCGGGAGTATTTCTGAGCATTTGTCACACTTGTTGAAGTTGATGTTGTCAAACCTGCAGTACAAGCATGTTATACCAGTTCACCCTTAAAATTCTTTAGTTTAGGTTAAATACCACAGCATCACAAGAAAATGTGGACCACACTTAAGGTTTCATCAACAGACAGAAAAATAAATAATAAATTATTACAATCACATTTAATTATACAAAGATTGGTAAATCTCTAATAATGTCCTTTGCTGATGTACACGTAGGGTAATTTGGAAGAAGCCAGAGCCCTTATGGTAGCACTGACAAAAGCTGCAGCAAAAAGGTTAGTTTTTCTAACTTATCTCATCCATCAGTGAATACTTATTGACTAAAATCGAGCTTTTCGTCTTTCGCAGGAGTCCCCCTTTAAAAGAGAGTGATTGGAGTGTCCTTCTGGGTGACATGTTGACTTTGCAAAGAGAAGTGTATACCTGCATTGACCCATCTGTGTGTTATGAGGTAAGACCTTGTGCTTTCTTGACGTGTAACTTTGTCTTAGGTCCTCTGCACATGACTCATAGCCGGACTGCGGTTTGCGCTTTCTACGTTTGTTTGTTTGTATGTGTGTATGTATGTATGTATTTATGTATTTATGATCCGGGGGGGGGGGGGGGAATCCCATGTGAGACTGGGCGGGGATGCTCTTCATTCAACCTCTAAAAGATGCCATTCTAAAACAGAAGGAGAACGCGAGATGACAAGCATCCTTGCACCATTCACATGGGAGTGCACCCCCTGGGGAATTTATGTGGCAATATGTGGCACCAATCCTACTGAGGCTACTATGCTAAGAGTACATTCTACCAATGAAAACGCTGGTTAGAATCTGTTAACTGAAGCTGAAGGTCAGACAAGGTTAAGCTTACCGGCCATGTTGAATGTACATGGGGACGGGAACTAATTTTGATTGTACTTGTGGATATGAACTTCCATGGGTAACATTACGTTGAGAAACATTGCGGCTAATTTTTTGCCAATTTTGGCTAGTTGAGGCGTGTGTGATTTGTAGTCCACGTGATAGGTGCGTGAAACAAGTCAGTATAATCTTGAAGCGTTTAGTCTTCAATTTGCATAAATTAGTTTGTTCATTCAAGCGTGTCTGTAGGTTTTTAAACCTGTTTTCTCTTCCCATAATAAGGTTAAGTTTTAGTTTACGATGTTGTGTTGTGATGTTGTCCTCTCCTCAAATTATTATCTACTACACTTGTTTCTTCCACCTCTTGTTGTGACCTCGATTTATATCATTCAGTTGACCTTAACTGAGGTTTCAGTTTTAGATTTAATTCGAAAATTTTATGCAGTTGTTTTGTTTTAGAGTCAGTTTGGCTTTCAGCCTGTGGCCTTCTAGCCCGATGATTGCTCTATCTCCCAATTTTGGTCCGATTGGGTATTTAGCGGGATTTTGTTTTGCATTCCAAGGGTATTGCTGAGCAAAAGATAAAGCTTTTTTCAAAACAGTTACTTTCCATCAGCGTTCATATGACCAGCACGTGAGTTGAGATGAGCGTAATGCAACAATTGCAACAGTATGCACTCAGTGTACTATAGTGGAGGGGGAAATACTCGTGTGTGTTGTTTTTTTCCTCAGAGTATGTCTTAAAAATCACGAATAAGCTAGAAAGAGACTTGACATTTGAAGATAGGTCAAGCATGCTCCTAGAAATTAAGCCGGTTTTGAATTTGGCAATAATCCTGAATTAGATTATTTTACTGCCCCTCTCAACAACACTCAATCGCTGCAGTTCAAAATCCAGTTTCCCATAACCATCAATTAAAAATAACAAGGGCAACCAAAACACCCCTACACCCCTGAAAAACAGAAAAAATTAAGCGCATTGAAATCCACCAGTCATGACCCATTGTTCTGAACTTTAAAAACTGCTGAATTTAAGTTTTTGCCTTTTCTTAGTCATCTGCTAAGAAAATTTGCAGTAGCATGAAACACTTTTTATTTATATTTTAAGAGAACATTAACATAAACGTTTGTGTGTTGAATGTTGGAAGCTCAGGAATCAGTGGTTATCAGATGATTATCAGAGATAACCTGTGTGCAACAACTTATCAGTTTCCTTCCATACCTTGTTTCTTCCTTCTTATTTGGAAGAGCACATTTTATTTGTATGAGTTGATGCCGTGTATAAGTGAAGCTTATGGTCCTTTGTGCCTCATTATGCTTATGACAGTCCTGAACAGAAGAGAAAAGTCAAGCAAACAAATCAGTACACACTACCACACAAAATAGTGATCTCATGGGGAATGTATTCCAAATATTTCACCTTAAAGCTCACATAATTTTGCTGGAAAGATGTAAACTTCATTTCTGCCATTTCTGATTGGATAATGCCACAGGAAATATATAAATATATTTAAATATGGTATACTATAAGTGATAATAAAAGTCCTTCATTTAAAAGAGAAATGAAAGAACAGAAGAGTGAAAGAAAAGGACTTTGAGAAATTATAATATAAACCAGAAGGGCAAAAGCTGATAAGAGTGTTGTTTTGTTCTAAATTTTAGATTTACACAGAAACACTTCTTCATTGTGGTAGGAGAGAGTGTATCCACTTGGCTGGCCAGATGATCTGCAAGGCAGCCATGGAAGAGGATTACCCACTACCCACTAACCCTGTTTCTGGTCCTCGTATTAAGTGTTCCAGGGCCACAGAGCTTGTTTTAGAAGCTGCTAAAGAGTACTTCAACTCTTCTGCTGATTTGTCTGATAAGGTCATGGACCTGGCTAGAGAATGTTTAAATCTTATTGAGGATAGATCTCCTGCACTACAGGAAGAGTATAACTTTATTGCTGCCTTGGCATTGCTGGATGATTTTGGCATCTCAATTCTTCCCTTACAAGGTTAGTGACATTCAAGTGTGTAGGATCTGATAATTATGCAAATACTTCATGTAATTAACTTGCACCAAGGCTGAAAAGGAATTTTTATTTTTGTACCACGTTCCTCAGTGATGGCCTCAGAAACAACAAAGCAAATCATCCCATATTAGCATCCCGAATCTTTTCTATATTTGTAGAAAGATAACAGAGCACTGTTTTAACAGAAATAATGTTAATGTTGTATGAGAATGTATTAAATATGAACATTGAGAATGTATTATGACTCAAGACAACAGCTTGCACACAGTATTGATACATCATCATCATCATCATCATCACATCCTTTATTTAAACACGATAACAAATTTAAAGCCTAATGTAATTAATTAGGTATAGTACTTAACTACGATACTTCTACTAAAATATTATTTGATAAGAAATTGAGCACAATGAATAAATGGCTAATAGTACTTAAAATCATGGTACTAATGTTAGTCTGTTTGAAATACAAAAACTTACAGTAAAATAGACTGTTTTAGCTACTGTGCCATCAAATAAGCTGCTATGATTTCGTGTTATGTTTGTATTTCGTTCTTAAATGAGTTGTGGTTTTGATTTTTTTTTTGGGACTTCCTTGTTTGTAGTACGTTTGTGTGAAGACAAACTTAGTTTGATCAGGCAAGTGCTGGAATCAACTTCCACATCTTACAAGAAGAAACAAAAGGTACACATAGCAGACTGAACGATCCCTAAATTCTTCCAAAATACAATGTGGCAAAGTCAAAGCAAATTTACTTAACATGGATTTGATTATTCTTTGTTTTTTCTTAAGTCAGTGAGACAACAAACAGTGCAAAACTGACAAGAAACCATACATAGCCTAATTACTTGCCTGAAATCTTGCAAATAAATTGAGGTATAAATTGAGCAGCAGTATCTTAATTACTTATGAAGCACTTTATTTTGTCATGAGGATTACCTTACCCCTTGGAAATTGCTTGAAAAGCTGTTCATCTTTTAAGTATAAATTGTGATGCTTCAGTGCAGTTGACTGTTTGAGCATTTTTCACAGGGCCATTGCACGGTTGCCTTTTGATATCTTATGGTGCATGAAATTTTGATGGTGGTGTATCTACATTGGTTATTTGCCAAATCCTAAAGAGGATAATCTGCAAGTTACATCATGCAATGCAAAACAAAAAGTTATGTTTCAAATATGATAATAAGCTTTCTTGTTTTCTGTTTGCCAGATCCTTCACCTTGCCAGCCTTCTGCAGATCTCAGGCACTGATGAAAAAACAAGGCGTGGCAGTGTGCTAATGCTTGTGGCTGAGTCTGCTATACAGGTGTTAGACTATGTATTTGCCTATGAAACTTGCCAGGAGCTGATACTGGAGGAATACATTCCTGTATGGACTATCTGCAGGTTAGTACATGTATTGCTTGAATAACGTACTCCATTAAAGGGTCACCATATCTATTTTTAGCACCACTTTGAAAAGATAAAAAATGCATTCGCATCAGTGCAAGCCAAAAATAATTTTCCGGTTTTGTTGCAAGTGGCTGTTCCAGTGCACAGAGATCATTTTAGTAAGTGTCCTTGGCTTTGGATGGCCAGGATTGAAATGGCTTCCAACTTGAAAACTTCAACGTTTTCAAGTTCTTCTATAAAATCGTGACTCATTCTTTCCTTGAACATCCACATAATACCATTACTGTGGTGGTCAAAAAGCAAGGTACCTACAGACAAATATAATGTGTTTTTACCCAAAAACCAATAACACTCCGTGATGTTGATCTTTTGACAGAAGAACTCATGTCCCTGTTTCATATATCATGTGGCACTAAATTTTTGTGGGTTCTAATTTTTGCAATTTTTGTGGGTTTTTTTTTCATGATCCACAATAAAAGCTACCACAAATATTTTCTCCACAAAAATTTACTCTACTGTCAAAATGATATTCAAACATTACCTTTTACAATAACATGTAATGTAAAACTGTGTTGTTGCCCATTCACTTTAGTCAGTTCTTTCGTTGAGAAACAAATGAAATTAAAAACAAAACATTTAGAAATTAAACAATGAAATTGCAATATTTTATTGGTACACTAGAAGAATTTAACTGCTAAAAGCCTTACAAAAAAGAATCAACTGAAGGTACTCCATTGATTAGCTGATTAACGTGTTTACATCTGCACGTTGTTTCACCTGTAATTCGATCGCATGTACTCAAATAGAAAATGAAAATGTTATAATTCCAGTTGAAATGTGACTTCCTGGAAATTGCAGAAACTACTGGTAATCCCCAACAATAAAAACCAGTTTTTCCCAATCAGAAAAAAATTAGTTCCTGCAAAACACAAAAAATCGCCCATCTGCAAAATTAAACCCCCACAAAAAATTTAGTGCTACACAGTATTATGCAATACTTTTTCTGTTAGGACTCTTGGAGAATGTGAAGAGTTTAAAGACTTGAAGGCAAGGTAAGTTGTCTTGCAAGTTCATGGAGTGGAGGACAAAGGAGGCAGTGGAAGTGTTGGTACATTGTACAACTATAATGAGAACAATTAGGGACATACTAATGAGTGCTATTTTAAATAATTGATGTTGCCGTCATACAGTAGAGCAGACCTGCTAAGAAACAATCTATAGATTCTGAGGCATTTAAAAAAGGATAAAACTGATCTTCTTTGTCAGTTCTTTTTCCTTTTTAAATAGTATTTTTCTAGGTGACTGGACTAAATGTCCTGTATCTAAATTATAACAGACCACGTTTAAAAACAGAACTTATAATTTTCAATCAGTTTTTCTTGTAAACAGCTCCTCTGAGCTGCATGGAAAAACAATGAAAAATCTTGGTGCTCAAGAGTGCATAATTAATGTGTATCTGTAACAATGGCTAACCCAGTGAAATGAACACAATAGATGACGATTTGGGCAGGTGTTCTAATATCCAAAACTGTATTGGAATGTTTGCTTTGTCTGGTTCACTGTATGTTGTTAGACGTAAGAAAAACGAAATTCTGGTTTCCATGCTTGTTCTAAGAAAATGAATTGACTTTTCTCTGTAATTAATGACCCATATTTAATCAATTCCTCTCTAAGCACATATGAAATATTTTATTAATGAATATCCTAGGCATTTATTAGGTTGTTTGAGTTGAAGTAACTGAGTGTTTCTAACTGCACCCCTGATTAGTAAATGGTTATACATTCTGAGCAGTTTCTTTGTACAATACTGATATCTTACTTTCATTGATGTTTTCCAAGGGAAAGTCTTCTTGCATTTTCACTGACTCACTGCACTCCAGATGAATTGGAGTCTCTTCTTAAAGCTAGAAGTCTCCTAGAAACTAAGGTGAACTAGCTTAATGTATACATGTTACCAACTGGTTAACCCAGTTGCTGCCAAAGAATCCACAGTTGGAATTTGTTGAAGTGATCAGTTTAGAAATATTAAATGTAACATTAATTATCATGAGCAGATTACATTACAATTCATTTTCAGACTTAGACCTTAACCTCACTTAGTTTTTGTTCCATATTGTACAGAAATTTAAGGAACTGATCAACAAAATAATGTTGACTCATCTGTCTGTAGCTTACAAGATAAATTTATCCAGTTTGCATAGTATGGTTTGTCTACATTTATATGGTGGTAGATGTTATCACTGCATGGATATTTTCCACTTGTAACCATCCTGTCTTAAAGCAACTGGAGTGCCTCATGTCTTTTTCTAATCTGGCAGACCTGTAGTGGTGTGGCTATCACACTTAAAAAATTTTGAGACCTTAACAGTGTTTCCTAACTATGTGTAGTTTGATGTAGTGTGTTCTCTACTTGCAGAGTTTGTATCAGGAGTTAAATCAACACATGCAAGCAGCAGATCAGGTAAAAGTATGCGTTTATGAAAACCTGCCCAAATATCTTTTAATGATAAATAGAAAATTAAAATTTTCCTGGATGTACTTTGCAGGCTGGTTACACCCTGCCATTTTGTTAGGTTTCCCTTTGAGGGAGATGCAACATGGAGTAAAGTGTAAAGGCAATGCATGCATCACCCAGTTCAGCAACACATTTCCACTTGAGCTTGTTAAATACTTTCTGTGTCAAAGGCTAGGGTTTCATGCCTCACTGCTGTTTTAAATTCTCCAAAACTTTCAAATTTTTGGGTGCAACCATAATGGTTCTGGTCAGTCAGAGCATTCATAGTGCCTAATTTTTGGAATGTTGAAGGTCAGGAAGTTCAGCATTAATTTTACAGGTTCTATCTGCATCATCTTTAGCCGCTTCACAAATATGATGATCTCGTTCTCATCAATTAAAATGCTGGTGCGTGTGTATTTGGGGGAGGGCAATTGGAGTCTCTCATACGGTTTAATTTATTTTGTTAAATTTCTTAAGTTTTATGTTTATTTATTTTCAGGAAAATGAAGATTTGTCTTCAGACCAGGGACTTTTAGCACATCCTAAGTCCTTGCTGTCAGCTGTAGGCGACAAGAAATTCTGGAAGAGCACAATGAAGTGGATCAGGCCCTTACATGATGAACAGACAAGTGTGGCAGACAGCGAGCTGATCACTCCAAGCTCACAATCTATTAATATACATGGATTTCACCCTTTCTACCAGTCATTGGTGGAAAAAGATTTTACAAGATCAAAAGGGGTAGGCACACTAGGAAGGTGTCAGGTGGCAATAGTTTAACACATGCTGGCTGTGTCTTAAGCTACACACTGCACTGTCTTGATGGTAGACTCTCAGTGGATGTGTAACTCTGTTTGAGGAGCATTGATTAAAGAGCTGAGGCTCGACTTCAACATTGGTTGACATGTTAGCTTCCAGATTTGTTTGGCAATCAAGTTTTGTGCACTTTCGGTGCAGTAAAATACATGTGTAGACAGTTGTTGCACTGTTAGTGTAGCTTATAGTGGTTACTCTGAAGTCAATATTACCCAGTAGTATTGATTGTTTGACTGACTGCAGCTGACTAACTGACTGCTTGCTTGCTTGATTGATTGATTGATTGATTGATTGATTGATTGATTGATTGATTGATTGATTGATTGATTGATTGATTGATTGATTTTTAGGATAGATTGCCATATGAGCATCACATTGCTAAGCAGATGGCTAACAAGCCACTGTTGTTCAGTCGCTGTTTGTTAAGGACACAAAAGTTGTCTGAGAGCAGGTCTGAAGGAGAGATAACTGAGCCAACCAGTGAAGGTACCTTCAATAGTAATAATAATAATAATAATAACAATAATATAATAATAATAATAATAATAATAATAATAATAATAATAATAACCAATCAGCGAAATAAAAAGTAACACTGGTTTTAAGCAGTGATTGCAGCCATAAAAAATATGAGATTATTTACAAAAATACAAACAACAGAGATAAAAATAGCTAAGAGAACAAAACAATAACAAAAACTGTCTACTAAAGACATGTTGCTTTCTATCTAAAACTAGTAAAATTTGAAAGTTTTAGGTTTAAAAGTGTATAGGATCAAGTCACTCACATGGTGTTCTTTTGGGAGGTCGTTCCATTCCTTTCCTGCGGCATACTTAATTTGTACAGTATTGTGAAGAGTGTGGCTAATACAAACTTCTCAGCCTCAACCAATTTTTTGTTTTTTCTAAGACAAGTGAATGTAGCACGTTGAGGAAAAGTAGTTGTGAGAAGCCAATAAATTCACCAGCTAACAGCTGTTACTCTTAAGACCACCCACTGTTTCTGCTTTCATGACCAGGTCCTAATTGCTTTATTAATTAATGCCTTAGTGGTGATGTGTGACTGATTATTTTGAATCACAGTGATGGTTCAGTTAGCAGAGTCAGTGCTGAAAAAAGACACCACACTGGGGATTGCATATCTTCTTTCACTTTGTGAGGTTTGTAACAAACATCTATATACAAAACAAGACATTTTCAAGCTTCCAAATGCGACATCCCAAGAAAGAGGATCTTAGTGTGGGACGTATCATAGTATTTAGCCAAAAAAGATAATTGACTTGGATTAGTTTTTAAATTCTGTATTAACAAATTTTGGAGTAAAAAATGTAACTTCTCTTTGATTGTACTGTATTATGCTGTTTCCTGCTCTTCCCTACTCTTCACTGTTACACTATTTCTTTGAGGGAATTATTATTATTATTATTATTATTATTATTATTATTATTATTATTATTATTATTATTATTATTATTATTTTGTATGAAATTATTGTTAATTATTGGAATTATTGTTGATATCCGTATGGATTTATTGGTAATATTCCTTTGTATGGACATGATCCTGAAACTATTTTAAGTCCATGTTTAATGTTCCCATAAGGGTGTGAAATCTGGATCTCTTATCTTAGAGGTTAGCACTCCACCAACAAAACGAATTCAAGTGGAAGACCAACCTTATTTGATATAAATTGACCACAGCAGACAGACTATCAAAATAATGAATTATTTTGTTTGATATTTCAGGCAAAGCAAGTTGATGAATTTTTCAGCAATTTTGGCAGTAGTTACTTGTGTCTTGACATGGCAGCGTATTGCTTTGCAGTCAATACCTACAACATCCTCCAGCCTTCACTCATGACTCAACAGGCACATGTCTATCACTACTCACCTTCAGATTTAATTGATCATGTAATGGATCATGTTGCTGCTGGTGTGCACAGTAACTGGCCAAAAGAATCTCAGAACTTTGTTAACTACCTAGTTCAATATCACAACCGTATGGCTGACTTTGCACAAGGACAACTGCTTCAGAGCCTAGGAAAGGGTATGTAAGGAGAAACTAGGTTATAAAGTTGTGGAGGGATTAGTAGACTAGGAGAAAAGTGACTAAGTGGCAGAGAGCAGGAGCAAACTGGCAACTGTGAGATAAAGGAAGCTTAAGAAATGGAAGAAATTGCACAACATTATCTAACATTCAACAAAAATACAAAGAAACAGGGGCATAATCTAAGAGCTTTCTTTAAATGTTACAGAGCTTGAGGAGGTAGTCTTATTCTGTTCACCGTTGGTGGGGCATCAAGCTGCAGCAATACTACACCATGTCATTGTACTGTTTGCTTCATGTGAGACCTACCTGCCTTGTGAGGTCCATCTCTCCAAGTGAGACCCGTCTCTCCATGTGAGATCCATCTCTTTATGTGAGACTTCTCTCCATGTGAGACCTCTCCATGTGAGTTCCATTTCGTTATGTGAGACCTCTCTCCATGTGAGATCCATCTCTTTATGTGAGACATCTCTCCACATGAGACCCATCTCTCCTTGTGAGACCCATCTTTCCATGTGCTTACCCAGCTCCCCTCCATATAATTACTTATCTCTCCATGTAAGTCTCATCTTTTCATTTAAGACCCGTCCTTCCATTGGTGACTCGTCTTTCCAGGAGAGACCTACCTCTCCATGTGAAACCCATGTCTCCTTGTGTGCCCCACCTCTTCATGTAAGACCCATATTTCCTCGTGATTACTCATCTCTCCATGTGATTACCTATCTCTCCATGTGGGACCCATCTCTCCACGTGATTACCCATCTCTGCTTCATGTGAGACTGATCACTCCATGTGAAACACGTCTCTCCACTTGATTACCCACCTCTCCTTATGATTAGCCATCTCTCCATGCGCAACCCATCTCTCCATGAAAGGACCCGTCTCTACATGTAGGACCAATCTCTCCATATGGAACCCATCTCTCCAGGTGAGACCCATCTCTCCATGTGAGACCCCTCCCTCCATTTGATATCCATCTTTCCATGTAAGGACCCATCTCCTCCATATGGGACCATCTCTCCTTGTGAGACCAGTCTGTCCATTTAAGGATCAATCTCTTCATAAGGGACCCATCTCTTCATGTAACGAGCAATCTCTCCACTGGAGACCCATCTCTCCACGTGAGACCTTCTCTCCATGAGAGATCAATCTCTCCATACGATTACCCATCTCCCCTCCATGTGAGACCCTTCTCGCCATGTGAGATCAATCCCTCCATGTGATTACCCATGTCCCCTCCATGTAAGACCGATCTCTCCATGTGTTATCCCTCTCTCCATGTAAGGCCCATCTCTCCATGTCTTCATGTGATTACCCATCTCTCCATTTTAGGAAGCATTTCTCCATTTAAGATCCATCTTTCCATGTAAGGACCCATCTCTCCAGGTGAGACCCCTCCCTCCATTTGAGACCCATCTTTCCATGTAAGGATCAATCTCTCCATATGGGACCCATCTCTCCATGTAACGAGGAATCTCTCCATTTGAGGCCCATCTCCCCATATGAGACCTCCTCTCCACATGAGATCAATCTCTCCAAATGATTACCCATCTCCCCTCCATGTGAGACCAATCTCTTCATGTCATTACCCATCTCTTCATGTGATTACCCATCTCTTCATGCGAGATTGGTCACTCCCACGTTGTTTCCCACAGTTCTCTACCATGTTGTTCTCGGCCTACCCAGTTTTCTTTTCCCAGGCATTTGTTGAATATATTTGGGAAAACACCTCACACTGATTAGTTGTCCGTGCCATTAAGCCACTGCCTTCTCTACTCATACCACTGGGAAAGCAACTTTTTCAACACTATTGAAAAAGTTAAGGTGTTGTTTCATGCTAGCTATGAACAAATATTGACAGCTTCGTCAAAATCATTTTGCAGCTGGCAATTTTGCAATTCAACCTCATTGATAAAAGACTTCATTTTAACTGCAGGAGTTGACATTGGACGTTTTGCTCAGGATCCAGAATATAAACGAGAGACCATTCTTGGTTTGGCAATGTAAGGCAATATATTTTGTATTGTTAGTCTTTAATGTTACCTTGCTTAGCACTGAGCCAGACTGTTTATGTGTGTCCAAAATTAATTTTTATGTCAGAACAAGGTCTTACTACTAAAGTTAAACAGCAAGTTTTTTTTTTTTCATAAAGTGTTAGTTTCCTTTAAAGTAATCATATCATGTAATAGTTTCCCATCCAGCAATGTTAATTTATCTCATGAACGATTTTTTAAGAAAACACCCTGGGATACCTTTCGTAGTTCACCCATAAAAATATGAACATTTTTTCCATCTTGCAGGGCACTTGAGGAAGAAGTTTTCAACACAGCCATGTCTTTAGCAGAACGTTATGAAGTTTCCAAATGGGAAATGTTGATGACACATCTAGAGTGCCTTTTCTCGGACAGCAAGTAAGCCTGAAATAAACTTCATTCACTCTTGAAATATTAAGTTAATTTAGATTATTGATTACTTATTTAAATGATGTCATAGTGCTGTCGTACTGGACTAATGTTACATTACTGTCGTCTTCAGCTTATCAACAAAAGAGATTCAAGAAAGAGTAAACAAACTGGAGATTATGAGCACTCTGCTTCAGGATCCATGCAAAGTAAAAACTTGTTTCGTTCTAAGCCAACTAATATATTCTTGATGCTTTGTTGTTGTTGTTGTTGTTGTTGTTGTTGTTGTTGTTGTTTTCACATGTAAGTCATTGAGACGTTCAATGGTGAACGTGAATGTCCATTTAAAGAAACTCAGGTAGATTACGTTCTGCTATGCTGTTAGCTTAGGTGACTGCTGGTCATTTTGTTACGATATTTTTGTTTCTAAAAAACTGTTGTATCGTACAAGTAATCTACCTTGGGCACAGTTGTTTGATAGTCTATTAATGCGGTCTTATCCACGATTAACGTATGACTAAGGCTTGTGTTTGACGTGTTATAAAGCTCTTTATCCGCTAAGTAAGATCCAGAATGAGATAAGTCAATTTTAAAATAAAGGAGGGAACTTGTTGAAAAGTTAATAATTTTACTTAGTGTGAAACTGCGTGTTGGTGTCTTGTAGGTTGTAGAAAGAATGGAAGAGAATGTTTTTGTAACCATTGATGGCACGAAACATGCAAGATTGATTTATTACTACATGCTACTGGAGCAGTGTGAGGAGAAAGACCACACCTTGAAGGTACAAACATCTTGATGTTAATTTTAATAACTCTTGCTGTACTTCGACCCAAGACCAGAGTATCAAATACCAACTCACTGTGTCATTGTTACCTCACAGTGAATTCTGTGGCCTGGTTACTAGACCGGGGCACCAGGCTGTAGGGGTTTTCAAAGTAGAAAAGAAGTACTTTTTCGCCAAAAGTTCACAACAACACAGGTATTTTGGGACTGCTCTTCTTTCATCAGCGTATTTAATCCTTCCGAAATGGGAGGTAAGGGATTCAAATCCCAGCTGAGCCACCACAAGATCTTAACAAAATCACACTAGCTGTGCCTAACACCTTGTATCAGTTGAGGTCATTGCATGATTGGACACGTTGTCGTGTTGGACATTGGGGTCGTTAATCGAATGATAGTAGTGACCATTAATTTTGTGATGACATATCATGTAAACTTTCAGTTGAATTTCTTGAACATGAATAATGGAATTTTTTCATTGTATAAAAGTATTACCATTTAAGCATCAATCTCTGTTTATGCTATCAAGTGACTTGTTTGTCTTGAATCAGTTCCATCAATCTGACAAAGTCACTATAAAAAATGACGTACACTTTCGATTGATGTGGTCCATTCCTTTTCTCAACGCATCGCGGTTGATTTCCACAGTAACATGTAGTTTTGTTTTATCATGTCTCTAGGATAAATTAGATGCCTCAACTCATCTCAGAATACTAAAGAAAATAAAGTCAGCTGCCCCTGGTGAGTAACTGGGATTATAGTGAGACCACTGATCACTGTTAATGATAAGAGTACAGTCTAAGAGGTAATTAACTAGTCAGTAAGGATTTGTTTATTTTCCTTCAGGACTGGACTACAAGAAACTCACCACAGTAGAGTCGCCATTGGACGTTTTGAAACCAGTGCTGACAAGTGCTAATGTACATCTACTGGCTAAACTAGCAACTAAAATACCCACGAAGGTCAGTAATGGCCTCCGGAATAGATTGAAGCATTTTATAAAAATCTGCTTTTCATTTTTTTTATCATTTTAGATTAAATACGTTTTCACACTGTTCTGCAACCATTGTACAAGTCAAGGCAGGAGTGTTTATATGTTTTTTCTCTCCTCTACATTACTGGTAGTACTCCCATCTTTTGAGTCGTGCCAAACATTCTATAATTATTATTATCATCATCATCATCATCATCATCACCACCATCATCATCATCATCATCATCATCATCATCATCATCGTCATCATCATCATCATCATCATCATCATCATCATCATCATCATCATCATCATTATTCATTTGGTAATTGGAAAACATGCTACCTAAACATCTGTAGATGCCCGAGCTGCAGGTGACGGTTTATACATTTATTCGTCATCTCATTTATTATACCTTCTTAGCTATGACATTTTACTTAAGGCTAAAAAAAATCTGAAAAAGAGAACTGTTATTACAAGAAGTAATGATCGGAGGTTCTTATTTCATGCTGTCTCTACTACAAACACTGAAACATTTACTTGACGTTACCACATGGATGGCCACGTTTCATTTGACCGTCTTTGCCTCAAATTTTAACTGTGTTTGTTCCAGGATGTTAGCTGTATAGAGCCTTCTAGCGTGTTTAAAGTGTACACAGAAAAGTTGTTTTGGGAAGGGGAACAGAAGAACAAAGAAAGTGAAGCTGATCAACCAGTAAGTTTAAATAAAGTGTTTTTGTTCGTTAGCTATGTTCGTTCTGCAATTCTAGAGCACGGAAACTATTAATAAGAATCTTACACTTTGGATTGTTAGGTTCCAAATTGAAAACGTTTGTTTGGTGTTATCACGTTCTTATCTCGTGGACCTCATAAAATCGATTAAAACTGATTGTAACTCATTTTCTTTAAAAATCCACTTGATAGCCCAGCAGCAAATTATCTATTAGCAAGAAAAACTTCGCGGTATTAAATATTGACAAGCCATGCTTAAAGGCTTCGTCTGATTTTAAATCATGATCTTTCCTTGTGTTCATAGAGTAATGCAAAGTTCATGAGTGATGATTATACTGAGCTCATTGTTAATTGACTTTTTTGTGATAGGTTGACTGGGGTCAGCGTTATGATGCTTGCCACAAACTGCTACCTCGTCTCTCACCACCTGGCATTCAGGAATTTATTGACTCTGTGACATTCAGTGAATCAGCTGTAGACAACATAAGCGTAGAGAACAGAATGGAAATTGTGAACAGAGCTTTGAGGTTTGCTCGACAACAAGATGCAGCTCTAAAGAAGAAAGGAATCAGTGAAAATCAGGAAGACAGGTGTTATATGTTAAATACTAAGTTGATGTCATTGTTGTGAAGTAAACTAAAAATTTCAAATAATCACTTGAGAGATGAGCGTCTGCATGTGTAAGAAGCATGTTTAAGGACAGACATTGTAAATTATTGACTGATGAAATTAATTTCATTGATATTCCAAGCAGATTCTCTTCCTATTGGCCCTCTGTAACAATCCCTTCTTTCTTTAGATTAGTTCAGTCCTGTAAACATGTCACTTGGTTAAGACGTAAAAAAAATGTAATTTGTTTACCCACGAAACACCTAGGAGTTCTGAAGACCTCTTTTGAAAGTGTTCGTGCGCTCCAGATCTATTTGGAATTTGGAAGTGTTGGTTTTTGAGGAGAGGGGAAAACCGGAGAAAAACCTCTCGGCGCAAGGACGAGAACCAACAACTGGGGACTGGGAGTCAAACCTGGGCCACATTGGTGGGAGGCGAGTGCTCTCACCACTGCGCCATCCCTGCTCCCCCGTATTTACGTCATAGTATACATACAGTTGTACTAATATTTAAACGGCCTTTAATTTTGTTGTTCTAAACAGTGTTTCAGATAGGATTGTCAGGTTTGAACAAGTTATTAAGCACTTGGAACAGTCGAGTAGACACCTGGAATCTCTTGCTGATCCGCTCATTGATGAACTAACTGAACATGACAAGGTATGGTGCGCATCAAATTTTGTAGATGATATCTGATGGCACGAACCAACTTTGTTGTTGTTGTTGATGATGATGAAAATTTCTTCTAAACAATCTTTGAAAAGATAAAAAAAGCACCATTTTGAGGAAAACTTAGTGAATGAATATGACCTCTTGCCATTTTGTCAGACTTACTTTGTTTAACTGTTAATTGTTTTGTTGAGTTTACGTAAATGAAGAATGATCACAGTCCCTTTGAACTAAAATGTAACAAAATCTGATGTATAACATTTTTTCCTTGCAGGAGATGGGTAGAAGCTATGCTCGGATGTATGATCTGTCCCGCTCAGATCCAGATAAGATCTGTGAACTTGTGTCCCACATGTTGATTGGTGGTGCATCTTTAGACACAATCAATGAACTTCTCTTGCTTGCTTCCAGACAGAAACCCCAGAAGGGTAGGGTGGGGAAGATACTACAGGAGACCCTCAGAATTGTCCTGGAATCATTCAGGTCAGTTGACTTAGGTTGCATGTTTTCTTTTGTACTTTTTACGTACTTGACTTTTTACACACCTCTCAGGTTCACCCACTTAGTTCCCAACAAACTAATACATGATTATGATTATTGGTCTACTTAATCATTTTCAGTGAATCATCAGATTCCTCCCATGCACTGCGTGGCGGTAAAGAGCCAATGGACATTTTACATACAGTTATACAAACAGTGAGCATTCATGTTCAGAAAGGAGGAACAGTGACTAATCAAGAGGATATAGTTGAGTGTTTACGATCCTTTTGTGCTGATGTAACTGTGTCAGCTGCAACTAAGACCACTGTGCTTCGCTTGACGGAGGAATCCTTTGATCTTAGTGGGGAAGACACCTTTCTGTTGTTGTTTTATCAAACAGATTCCCTTGTGTCTTCAACATGGAACAGAAAGGTAAAGTTGTGTTTGACGTTATTTTCTTATGAGAGTAGAAGAGCCTTGCCGTTCTCTGTTTGTGTGTTGGGTTGTGTCCTTAAGTGGTTGTTTCATTATCAAATAGGCCTTTCATTTAAACTACGTGGTAATTATTATTTCCTTTTCCTTGAACCATTTAAGTCCATCTTTGTTATAATCCTGATACATAGTTTAGTAATCATAACATTATAGCAGTTACGGTAGAAAGCTTCCTGTCTGATAAAAGTACTGCCAGTTAATTTGGTCCAGTTAAAGTCTAGGTCATTTTCTCAGGGAAAATAGTCAGTTTCATTGATAAACAGTTTTTGTATCACTCGGATAGTCGGATGTTGACATCATTTACAGAAGGTTAACTAAGGACCAAGAAAATCAAAGAATCCTGATTTCACTTCACGCATGTAGGCCTTTTATTGATACCACGTAGGACTAAAGTATTACAATAGTGAAAACGCTTCTCACAAGTAGAAGCTTTTCTTGCTTGCGTTACAGTGGAAATGCTATCCAACATGGGTGTGAGTCTGCAGACATCTTTGGCAGAACTTTTAAAATGTCTGGAAATTTGCGTCATGCCCGTGTCTGAATGTAATACAATTGCAGGTTTTTAGCTGTGAAATGATAGCAATTTAAAATGTTCGTGAATTTTTATGCATCCTCCTGTTCTGATATATGGACAACATAAGGGGACAAATTTATCTAAAATACTGGTGCCTTTGCGCATTTTTGGCCCACCTAAGGTGGTAGTAGTTGAACTCTAATCATTAATTAACTGGAACGGTAGGGCTGCGCTCCTTGTAGCATATTCCTTTTTTCCCTGTTTTATTCCCCTGCAGAGATTTTGTGGTGTTTCCTTTGCTGTCCTTTTGGTAACTATTAAAACACAAAAGGCGAACTTCAAAAGCCCACAGGAGGTCTTGTTTATTGTTCAATTGTAATTAATCATCTGTTCATTCAAATAGCTCACACCAGAAGACATTGACAGTGACACTAAACGGCATGGGCTATTTGAGAGCCTCCTCAATGAGAGCTTGTCCCTTTCTCAACTCCTTTGCCTGGGCACCCTGCTACAAATATGGCCTGTTCTTGCAGCCACAGAACTCAAGTAAGCGCAAATCAAGTGTCTTTGAAAATTTGGTTTAAGCAATAAGGGAACATAATGTCTTACTGCCTGTCAATTTTTCCTTTTTACAGCGACGAGCCATCAGCTAACCCTTGGGTTCAACTCATGGACAAACTAATCCGTTGCTATGGAGATGGGGAGCATGTGGTTGACATGTTGAAAGGGCTCAGCAGCACAACTAGCCTCAATGTTGAGGTATGAAGTTGCACACAGTTCAACAGTGCGAAATTGAATGAAAACCAAATCTTTCTTGATAGATTGTTGGATGACTAGCAAACCAAATAGTTTGATGTAAGAGAAGACACCGTCAACAAGTTGTTATGTTCCACTTTGATATAACTAGCAATGCCGTCTCTGTAATGGTGATATCTTGTTTTCAGTGTTGTTCCCATGTCTACAATCTGATGCTGCTCAAGTGCAGAGCCCTGTATGCCTTAAAGTTTGCCTTGGTGTCTAAGATTGAAGCCATTCACCACTTGGCCTTGGAAAACATGAAAACTTTAAAGGTAGGTGTCTTATCTATGTATCGTTTTGAAATATATCGTACTCACTGTAACTGAAGGCAAATTTTTTTTTTGCACTTCTTTATATTCTGGCTATTGTTATTCCAGTAATTTGAAAACCTTCCCAACCATGTTATTCTCCTTGTTTTAAATAATTATACCACAGTCTGTTTCTGCTTATTGGGAGCAGAAAGAATCGAACAGTATTCCGCTTATTACGAAGTTAAATAGGTCCCCGAAGCGCCTTCAAGCACTTTTTATCAGAGTAGTCTTAATCTGGAATAGTGCCAAAAGAATAGTCCCTTGGTGTTCCTTGTTGGGTAAATTAGAAACAATGAAGTGTCAATGTGTTGCTGATTTGCAAAGGTAAAATCTCGTAAAGTTTGATACTTAAAATTCGTATGTTTGACAAGAACGGGCAAGTCAAATGCTGTTTCTATTTTCTATACATTTCCTATTTTTTATTTCCTCAAGACTAGAACGTGTAAGAACGTTGCTTTTCAATTGTTACAGATTTTGTGAAGCATGTAACAGCAGTGTTTGTTGTGTTCACAGGTCAGTTCAGATTCTTATGATGATGAGCTGTTGGAGCTTCTCATATGTCATGGCCTGACTGCTGAGGTGGCACAAACTCCTTTCCTCACCCCCCTGATGAGCTTTGTGCTCAGCCACCCTGACGGACCTACTGGTCCTCAGTCAGCTGACACTGCTGCAGGGGCACGGGTCCAGCTTGTCGCCTCTCAGCTGCAGACGGCAGGTTACTGGGCGGAGGCTGGGACATTGCTGTTGAACTATCATGGTACACATCCTGCTCTGAGGACTTTTGACAGTGCTGTGGGTGCATTGTCCAGATGGCTTAGGAGGAAGTAACAGACTAAATGAGACACAGATGCCACGAATTTAGTGAATGACAAGCCAACTGCATCCTTGATGCGAGGATATGAGATATTTTTTAGAGACCACCTGGGTCTTAAATTTTGATCGGCCGGTTAAAACACAAGTTTTCCTAAGAATGTCCAAAATATTTCAATTGTCCCAGTGATAGTACTGCATGTATCACTATCACCTGTGCTTTTGAAAGCATATTAACTACAGTCCCCGACAAAAAAAAATACAGTCCCGAACAAAAGCCATAAGATTACCGCTATCTTCATTTCAGTCATATTTGCAACACAGTTTGGCCACAGTATTTTCTGAATTGACCCACCACCTTCCCCGCTGCATTTTGAAGGGGAAGGGATGGGTTTCCAGACGATTCCCCTACGCAACTTAGAAAATGCAACACTGTGCAAAGGCCTTTGTTGGGGATCGTAGAAAACTATTAACTCAATAGTTAGATTGCAGCAATTATCTTGAGTATGGGGCGAGGTATTTTTAAAATTGTTATTTATGATTTTAAAATAACCCTGTTTGTGGTACTGAATCTAGTCGCAGATATTGCTAATTGCAATAATTAGAAACAGCACTACATGTAGCTTAGCAATTGAAGTATATTCTGTTCTTAGTGTGCGTAACTGTTCTTATTGGTAAGGTTAATTGGCGATCTCCTTAATCAAAGTACTTGCACAATTCTTAGTTTGGTCAAAATGTGACGAAAACTGTTCATTATCGATGAGAAAAAAAAACTCTTCAAACTTGCTAAGATTGGTGGTCATCAGGACAAAAAACCGCTCAATTTAATTGACCTAAAAAAAAACAGTTCACGAAGGTTTGCTGTTTACACTAATTCCAAGGTTCCGAAAAACCCATCAGTTTTTGTTCTATTGATTTCATGTTCACATCTTAAGTGAAGACGCAGCTAATTGGATCAAATTTTGTTTACTGAAAGAATTTTAATCTGTTTTTCCCAAAAATGTGTTTTTAAAAGAATGTATTAATTGCGTGTATTAGAACTTAGCTTTTGTGACAGAAATTAACACAGATGAGACTATGATAAAAAAGAGAGGAAGATATTAAAATAACAAAAAATATTTATTTCCCCGCTACAAGGGGTGGGTTTAGTGGTAAAAAAAAATACATTTATTGAGGATTAAATTCGTATGAAACTGCCCACGAGCATTATTAGACCGTTTTAAGAAGTGTTTGAATGCAATGTATTTGCTTCAGCCTCATTTACAAATATTGCCCTTCTCCCTGCCAAATTCACAGGCAGACATAAGTCTTGGTGTGGTAACGCGCCTGGCGCTGTATCGAAATGCTTTTGATAACTTGCTTCAAACTTGCACTAGCCTGCGTATCAGCCACTTGAGTAATTGTTAGGCGCACAAGTAAATTAAATAACTTTGGAAGCGTGCTAGCGAGCGAGAAGTTTTAGGAGTCCATGCGCCAAAAAATTACTCAAGCGCCTGCGTAGCAGGCTAAACTTGCACATATCCGCAACTGTGTTTGGCCATGCAGGGCTGAAAACAAGTTGGCAGTACAAACATGGTTGGTGCCTTCCTTCTCCATATCGCCAGACCCTGAGAAAGGCTGAAAAATCAATAAATGATCTTGAATAACGAAGTGTCTATATTGTTTTACTATGTTTGGGAAGTACATTTCTACCATGGTTTTGCGGAGAAGAATGAGAATCATGCATTTCCCAGGAGTTTGCCCCTTATTTGCAGCATTTTTGACAATATTAGCCTTAGATGGGCGTTACTAGATACAGGAACGGAACGAAGTGTAGCGCGAAATGAACCTGAACGGCCCGCAGAGTGGTAGCACAATGAACCGGAATTTACAGGAATGAAACCGAATGACACCGGAATATGTCAGTCCAGTTCATTTTGGTACATTTGGTCATTTCCATTAAGACGGATTCTTAACAAGAATTCCAAATAAACTACCAAGAATTAGTCTCGCTTTCCACACAACTTTAATTCAGGTCAGATTCTAAGCGCATCTCAAAGGAGAATGGTTGTTTTCTCTTACCACGTGCGTTCGATTGAGGGTGAAAATTGAAGGATTTCAATAGGATCCATTTTGAACACAGGTAGTATAATACACCAAGTGAAGCGACTTGATTGAACCATGTTTAACGTAGAGGGGGGAGGGGAGAGTCCGGGAGAAAAGGGGACGGGAGGTGTACGGGAAGCAGGAGTAGAGGGGGGCGGGGGAGCGAGTACGCAACATTGCGCAATATTTCGCAATCAAAGAGGCGGGAGCCAACGATAGTACGGGAACGCCCCTGTCCCCCCCTCCCTCCCCCCTTAACGGCCTGAGCGCTTATTTTAATTTGAGAGCTTGGGAGAGGGTGGTTTATTTATCCACGGTAAAAGCTTCAATATTTACAAAGTGAAGTAATAACAATACTGTTTTACAAGATTGCCGTGTGGGAGCCTGACTGAAAATGGTTGCTGGAGAGCCGGTGGAGACAGGTCTCTTGCTATGGACAGGCCGCTTATCTCTGTTTTGACATAAACACGAGTGTGTAAGAAAAATTAATTTAAAAGGGCAATAAGAGGAACTGTGACTCAAAAGATCGTGAAGGTTCAACGAAGCCTGGGAATCTGAAGCGAAACTCGGAATATACTTGCAGGACGGGCGTTTATTGGAACAGAGACGCCTATTAGCAAAAACATGTAAAAGGAGGGGCGTAAAAAGAGGGGAAAGAGAGTGAACATCCATTTCCCGTATGGTGGACTGTGCTCGTCAGTGGTTGCGTCGGTTGTCAAAAAAAGTATCCTTTAGAAAGGTCGTGTTCAGGGCTGGTTAATGTTGATTTGAGACTTGATTTGAGAACGATAAAGGAATTGATTTAACAACGATAAAGAAAAAATTGTAGCAATATTTTTCGTTCTTTTTATTCCATTTTAAGGTGGCTCCCTAGAGCTTCTACAAAAGTGGCTATACGAACTGGCAAGAGTTACAAAAGAAACCCTAGTTCTGTTGTCTTAAAATCTTTGTTCCTGAGATTTGCCAGTAAGGTAACCAACATAATTACCCTTATTTTTCAGTTTTTGCTTCTTAGGTATAAGTCGTTGTCATGGCAACAAAACGTCTAAAGAATGACAGATAGTCTATTTTCCATTAATTAATCTTTATTCTTTAACATTTTGATTTTCCCTTGGTGAAATTGTTTTAAACTTTCCCATCTTGTGCAAATGATTTTTACTAACATTTTGCAGGGGAAAAATATGGGGTCGTTCAGACGGTTTCACCGTTCTCACGTGATTTCTTATTTTTAACCACTAAATTGAATTGCCTTGACAGAATTTTTCCAAAAAATGGTATGTGGAAGGTGGCGGGACACTATATGGTACAGTTACATGAAGTAAGAAGCTTATTTCAAAATGGCGGATGTGAAAGCGTCCTAAATGTCTGAAGACAAAGCCTTGTCCTCAGTCTCGGACAGCTGTTCGGATAACCTGGAGCGTGTACAAGAAGTCTTTGGTAAGTTCCCGATAAATCACATATCCCACCAGGCGCGTAACTGGGATTTTAAAGCTTGCGTTGCCCTTGAAAGGCTGTAACTAGGCTTCTAAAAGATTGTCGAGTTCCCTTCAAACAACATGACACTGGACAACTTCTTTGTAAAAGTGGGTGGAAAGGCCTGCACCACTCCCACGCATTTTTAAAAACCGTTTTCGTAATTTTTGTTGTCAAAAGTATTGGCATTCTAGCTTCTTAGGGAAAGTAGAAAGCTAATGCTATCGTTATGTAGCGTGTAACGCCAGTTGTTATCAGTTATTTGTGATACTGGGAGACGAAGAGGGAGAGAGAGAAATATAATTTGTCGGTCATCGAAGGAAAAATGTGTCCCGTGAAACCCATCTTTTTATTAAATTTTGTGGTAAAAGACACAAACCGAATGCACAACTCTCTAATCTCGTGTCCAACTCGCAACTCCAGTTATCAAGGTGCAACACAAATTTGCAACTCTGATTCCGACTAACCTTCATGATCACCACTCACAGATAAAACCAGGTCTCTTTTCAAATGTAGTTTAGTCTCTCCTTTATTGTGAATATGAATCCTATTAATGTATAGTTCCAGAAAAATTAATATCCCTACTCCTCCCATGGAACTTTTTTGTTTTGCACCCCCTCCCCCAAAGAAAATCCAGTTAAGCTTCATACTTTGTTTCTAAAATTTTGGCTTTTTAGACCCCCCTCCCCCTAGGAATTTCCAGTGACCTTCCATGGGGTGGGTATGGACTTTTTTTGAACGAGACAATATGAATCTAGACTTTGAATAGACAAGTCATTTTGGGAATGGGCAAACTGCAAGCTTCCTTGTGGTAGAAGCGCATAGATAACAAAACAGACAGCCACCTAAGAATAAAAGGCCATGTTTTAAAATAGTCACAGCCTTATAGCATTACTTGCCCGACCAACACAGCGTTTTCTATTAGTGTACAAGCTATTTAATTTGTTAGTTCTTCCGTCCACACCCACCCACTTCCATGGACAATTTTGATTTCTGAGTTGTAATTCCTTGATTTGTTTTTATGAGCCTAAATTGCTACTGATCGTTATGTTGTTACCCAAAATATTCTGTAGTTGTATGTGTAGGATTATTTTTAATAAACTGCCTGAACCCAACACTGTTGTGGAGCCCATTTCGGGGTTTAGAATGGAAGTTTAAAAAGTGAAAAATTATCTGGGCAATGTTCTATGAATGAAGGGAATGCCACATGCAAAAATTCAGGTAGTTTTGAGCAAAGTGAAAAAAATGGCCTTAAAATTCAACATAAGACGGTTATACTTTCAGCCCTTCAATTGTAACTTTTGTAACATTGAATTAAGCCTTTTCTCAAATCATCTGAGAGAAGGCTAAATTCAATTTGATGCAAAATATCCAAGGAATTTGACAAGTTTCTGGCATTGACACAAGGAAATGTACTTAGATTTATTCATCATGACAGATTGGTTTGTTGATCGCAAGCCTTCAACACATTCTCTTTATAGCTGTAATCATTGTACTCTGACAAACCCTTTTGAGAAATAACTAGGCTCCTCGTAATTGAGATAATTTGTTCAAATCTCATCATGTCAGGGATTCTCACAAGAAATGAGACTAGACTGGTATTTTGCCTTTGATGTGCTGTTGTATTTGCCATTTGAGTTGCTTACTTCAAATTTTGTATTTCTATCTCATATCATGTGGTAGTGGATGTCAAGATTATCACAGATGTGTCAATAACTACTTATCTGACCAATTGCAGGCCAGAATCTGGTGCACAACAAGTGCATTGGGATGGTGGCAGAAATGCTTTGTCAACAGGCTGTTATCTTCTCACCCTCCTCATTCCACACTTAGCTTGTTCTGCTCACTGATTTTTCTTGCATCTTGTTTTCCACTGGGAGAACTTGCACCCCTCCCACACCAAACCCTTCAACTGAGAACTTACACATCTTTTTAAACACTGTGCTTTGTTACCTTGTCAGTAATCCTTCCCTAATTTTTTTTCTTAGATCTTGTAAAGGATATAAAGGTATGTAAACTATCAATCTACAGAATAATCTTTGATATTAAGCTGCAACTTTAATGCCAGCTTGGAGATAAAACCAGCAGGAAATCCCTGAACACCCTCAAAATTGCTTCACTCCTTCGGTCCCATCAGTTTATTTGATATATTCACACAAAAATTGTAATAAAATTGTATGAAACCAGTCTGCATGGTACATTTATTCTAAATCATTGTGGATAGAAGCATTTGTTCCTAATCTGTTAATTTGTGATAAGTTAATGATAGTGACTCTCACATCAAGTTCCTATTTTTTCCTATTTTTTGACCTGCTTCCTATTTTCTCCCATTTTTTGAAGAAATTCCTATTTGTTCCTATTTTTTAAGGGTTTTAACTTGGGGCATGGAAACATTTCGAAATATTTGAAATAAAAATTATCAGTAAAATTGATATTAATACTACAAACAACTGAATCCCCTATGTCAAAAAGATCATTTTGAAGCTTGTTTCAATGATAATGGTAATGTTTGTAAAAAAAATCTTGTTGCCTATCCTTCTTCTATCTGGTTTAGTTTATAATGAAATTTGGAATCTGGTAATTTTTGAAGGATGAGATGTGCTTGGTAACATAACTGGTCACACTCAAGTTGTTTTTTGCTTATACTGCAATGCTGGCACATTCGTGTGAATTACATTGAGGATGTATGCCATTGTGTCTTAAATATTAAAGCATTGGGTTGTGGAACATAGTTGCTGTTGTCGAAGGGAGTGTTAAAGGGGCACTGTCACACTATTGTAGTATCACTTTCAACCCAAAAATAATAGTCTAGTTTTTTTGCCAAGGACTCTATTACTGCACTGAACATTTTACTGTCATCTGTTGTTTCGGGTGGCGAGGATGGGAATGGATTGAAATTTGAAAAAACTAGCCAATTTTTTCAAATTGCCCGTGACAGTGCCCCTTTAAGAGGATAAAACTCAAAGGAAGCTTCCTATTTTTTCCTATTTTGGGGTGAGAATTCCTATTTTTTCCTATTTTTTGGCCACTGTCATTCCTATTTTCCTATTTTCTGAGTGTCATTTGTCACTTGACACCCTGCTCTCAGAGTTCTAAGGCAAATAAGGAGAGGTTGCAAATGAAGTGCAAAGACATTATAATTCTGGCTGAAACATTTGTCAGAATTTTTCTTAAATTTTGTGGCAACTGCTTTGGTGATGCAACTAGAAAATATTTTCAGTTGTAAACTTGATTGCTTTGACAGAAAGAGTTAATGTTTTCTTTTTACAGGACCCAGAGTTACCACAAACATTAGAGGAGCTGAATGTCATTGAAGAGGAATTTATTAAAATTGATAAAATTGGAAATGATGAATACAGAATCAAGATAGAATTCACACCCACTGTCCCTCACTGTTCTCTTGCAACACTAATAGGTGAGTTATTTGACAGTTGCCTTAGATACTTCATACACAGGCCAGAAAGGTCTGCACTGAATATGGTTTGATGTACGTTCTGCTCAAGAATGTTCAAGATCTATGGTCTCCTTTTATCAGGACTATGCTTGCGGGTGAAACTGGAACGTTCATTACCTTACAAGTTTAAGGTGTGTTTTTCCTATAATATTTATTTTATTAGTAATTCAATGTTTTGTTACAATTTGATAATCAACAACTGACTATGCTAGTTTGAATCCATTGCCTCATACTTTCCAATTTGTTTGTCTCTAGCTTGATGTTTTCCTCTCCAAGGGAACACACTCTACAGAGGATGAAAGTAAGTTTTATGGCCTGTTAGCTTTTCACAGGCTCTTGAATCATGTCTTACCTGACCAATGTTAAAAAAGTGATTTAAGAGCCTAGAATAGTTACAATAGAATATCTCAAAACTGAAACATTCATTTTTGATCAAATTGTGCATTTGACATATTGTTGCATGATATAAACTCCGCAAAAACATGAATCAAATGGAAGCTCTTTGAGATGTACTCTTATTTGTGGTTGTTCTTTATGCGTTATAAGTCCAGCTGCATCACGGACATTAATTTTGTCCATCATCCAGATTCTCCAATACAGCATTCCACTATACAGCACTAAAGAATCTCACTGCACCCAGTGGGCCATGACTTTGAAGTGAAGCATTGGTCACTTGGGCCTCCTCTCTTCCACCATTGACTCATTTCAAAGCATTTTGGCTTCCAACAATGCTTCACTCAACTCTTTTTCCTCCCAGGGCTGCTTGACTCATCTCATCCTCTGCCAGAACCACTTGCAAAAACAAAGCTGGTGCATACTGCGCTTAATTGCTCTCCCACCAAGAGACTTTTCAAACAATTCCACGGACTGGCCAACTACAATCTTTCCCTTCTCACCATACATGTAGCCAAAGTAAGTACAAGGGTCTCGCGAAAGGGAATTTGAATTTTAGCACTGGATTGATGCTTAGCTCTACCCACTTATCTTGCAGTTGTTTTATGTAACTCAGGGGCCCTGGTCCTTAGGGTTCAGTAGCCTGCTCAGGTAGGGTTTGAAGTGTTCTATTGCTATGGCAATGGCCAGCTATTCAGGTCTTGCAGCACAGTAATTCTTGTCTTCTTGGAAAGGGATCTGCCAAAATACACACTAACTTGCTTTGACCTTGTGCAAGAAAGGCTCACAACTTGAACTTACTCACATCCATATCCAAGATACATGGCTTGTTGGGAGTCTGCAGGGCACTCTTAAATCTCGTTAATGTTTCCTGGACTTCAGAACTCAGGGTGAAAACACTGCCCAGTTTGTGCAATGACCTGGTTTCCTTAGCATTTGAGGGAATGGGTCAAGTGTTTGTAGAATTTATTTTGGCGATATCTGGGGAGATTGGTTCCCCTCCAACCTCGTGCCTGAGAAAATTGACTTCTCTCAAGACACTATTTTGGATTCAGGTTTGCTGATCTCAGCCTCTGGAAGAATGGCCTGAGGTGAACTACAGTTTCAAAGTCTACGGTGCAAAAGTTAATGTCACCTGTGTAGGTGCTGAAAGGTAGCGGGGGTATTATGTAAAGCAGATGGCAACCTCCTGAACTGCCAAGGCTCTCTCCCTGCAAAAAGCATAGTCTTTCTTTCAGTCTTTTCTCGTTGTATCCACTTCAAGGTAGAGAACAACTTAAGGAGGCTCGCAACAGTTTTTTTGGCCTTGGAGTGTATCTTTTGAAGTCAAAATTTCGCATAGAAGGTAAACTTCGATTTCCTTGATACTACACCACCTTTTCAACATATGATCAAAGTTTATTTTCTCGCTGGTTTCCTAGCAACAGCTGTCACTATAGCAACGGTAATGGACAACCCCCCATTTTAAATAATGTCGAATATCTCGAAAACTAGTCCGACACTTTATGACCAAACTTGAACTCTTTGAACTACTCAACCTACACAACTTGTATGCAAAATTAGGGGAAAATCTGTAAGAGCGTTTTCATGTAAATCATGATTCATTTTTTACGGGCTGATTTTGGTCATTCCTGCAATTTTCTCCAATATTTCAAGAAAGATAAAACTTAACAGTTTTTCTTTTCAGTTGAAGGATCTTTTATGATATCAAAACATTCTTAATGTACATTCAGCTTTCTAGGTGGCTGCGATTTTAAGATATTTATATTTAAAAACTGCTAAAATGCAGCACAAATCAGCCAAAAAGTTCGTAATTTGTATAAATAGAAATATTTCTAAATTGCCCTTACAGATTTTTCTCTTAAACTGATTGCTGTTAGAATAGTAATTCTTTTTGATGTTCTAGTGAGTTTTAGGCTGAATAAACATTTCTGGTATTAGATAAGAAGGCTGAATCTCGGTCAAGTTTCAGTCGTTATTAACTTTCAACGAGCAACAGTTTTATTTTGTTTTTCCTGGTCTACCTCACGGTTATTCACGTGCAATTAATCTTTTATACACGCTGCCCTTGTGTCCTCTCGTGCGCTTATAATTCCTTCTCATAATAAAAAATATATATATTCGTCTTCTGAGGTTGTTTCTCTTCATTTTTCGGCCCCAGTGTAATTAAATTCGTAATTAAAAATGCTAAAACGTCAGTCAGTATTTAAAGAGTAATGGAAAAGAGTCTCCAGGAAGAAGTTCAGAAGACGAAGATTTTTTATTATCATGAGAAGGAATTATAAATGCACGAGAGGACACAAGCGCAGCATGTATAAATATTCATTGCACGTGAATAACCGTGAAATAGACCAGGAAAAACAAAATAAAACTGTTGCTCGTTGAAAGTTAATAACGACTGAAACTTGACCGAGATTCAGCCTTCTTATCTAATAACAGAAATGTTTATTTAGCCTAAAACTCACTGGAGCATCAAAAAGAATTATTATTCTACCGGTAGTCAGTTTAAGAGAGAAAACTGTAAGGGCAATTTAGAAATATGTCTATTTATACAAATTACGAACTTTTTGGCTGATTTGTGCTGCATTTTAGCAGTTTTTAAATATAAATATCTTAAAATCGCAGCCACCTAGAAAGTTCAATGTACATTAAGAATGTTTTGATATCATAAAAGATCCTTCAACTGAAAAGGGAAAGGGTTAAGTTTTGTCTTTCTTGAAATATTGGAGAAAATTGCAGGAATGACCAAAATCAGCCCGTAAAAAATGAATCATGATTTACATGAAAACGCTCTTACAGATTTTTCCCTAATTTCGCATACAAGTTGTGTAGGTTGAGTATTTCAAATAGTTCAAGTTTCGTCATAAAGTGTCTGACTAGTTTTCGAGATATTCGACATTATTTAAAATGAGGGGTTGTCCATTAACGTTGCTATGGTGACAGCTGTTGCTAGGAAACCAGCGAGAAAATAAACTTTGATCATATGTTGAAAAGATGGTGTAGTATCAAGGAAATCGAAGTTTATCTTCTATGTGAAATGTTGACTTCAAAAGATACACTCCAAGGCCAAAAAAACTGTTGCGAGCCTCCTTAAACCAGATGGCAAATCCAGGGTAGAATCCTGTATTGAATAGGGTATGCATCCTTTTAAGCAATGTTATTTGATCTACCATACTTACACACAATCTTGCCGAGTCATTGTTCCTCAGAGAACAAATCTTGGATTGAAGAATCCTGCTCATCCAGGTTGGTAGTCTCTCAACGCTCCCCGTCCCCACGATGGGATGGGGAGCGTTGCATGACTTCAGCCTGAGCGGCTGCAACGCAGACTACCAGGTTGGCTGAACTCCTGATATTCACATTGAAAAAAAGAATCTTTCCAGAGTCACCTTAGCATCCTCTTCTGAACTCTCTGATTGCTTACAGGAGGCTTGTGATTGACGAAATTGAGATGAAGCCTTTGTAAAGTTAGGGAAACAGCAAGCTCGGTCATCCTCTGCAATTCGGTCAGTACAAAATGCAGACTGCAGACCGGGTACAAAATGCAGACTAGGTACAAAATGCAGACTGCAGACTGCAGACTGGGTACAAAATGCAGACTGACATTTGAAACTGTTTTTTTTTAATATTATTACCGGTTGTCACGCAATCCCTTTTCCGATGTCATATTCCACGAAAACTCGCATTACCGGGGAATGATCTTGCTCATTACTCGAAACGAAAACGCTGAGTCATGATTTCATTTTGTGTAGCAATTGTGTGGTAAAATACAACACGACATCTATGCTCCTACTTCACATGCAAGATCTAAATTCTCTCACGAGGTATAAGTATTTTTATATTAACACACATCGGTTAAAGGAAGGTGATTTAACTGCTACTTACCGCATTAACCGACCTCCGAAAGGCCGCCATGACGAACCGGCGAAGAGGCAAAGAAAGCGACCACGTGCACGGAAGGTCATGTGTCTGCTGGTTTCTCGGTATCATGTTGCAACGAGTGTTGTTATTTTATGTTATGCGATCTCGCGCTTGAAGTAAGAAGACTGAGAAGGCTTAAATCATGTTTAAGAACGAATTGATCTTCGAGACTTCGTTTAAAAAGTATATTTCGAGTAATGGAGGAAGATCATTCCCCGGTAATGCGAGTTTTCGTGGAATATGACATCGGAAAAGGGATTGCGTGACAACCGGTAAGTTATAAAATGAAATAATATTAAAAAAACCCCGAAAAAAACAGTTTCAAATGTCAGTCTGCATTTTGTACCCAGTCTGCAGTCTGCAGTTTGTACCTAGTCTGCATTTTGTACCCGGTCTGCAGTCTGCAGTCTGCAGTCTGCAGTCTGCATTTTGTACTGACCGCTCTGCAATTTTGTCCTTCCCATAGAAATACTGGCCACAAGCTAACCCTCCACGTCAACCAGAGTTCTGTCTATTAAAAATGCCACCACTCCCACTTGTGCCAATTTGTTCAACTAGGCCAACCGCTAGCCAACTCATCTCCTCTTATTTGCCTCTGGGTTACAGCATCTGTTAGCTAACGTTTCAATAAAGATGTGATTATTAAAAACCTCTTCCACAAACTTAACAGATACTTTTCTGTTCTTTTCTTTTTCAGTTAACAAGCAGATTAACGATAAGGAGAGAATAGCAGCTGCAATGGAAAATCCGAACCTGAAGAAGATTGTAGAAGAGTGCATTTCAGATGAAAGTTGATCCAAAAACACTGCAAGCTAGCAAAACTAAAATTAACAAAAGAAAAAAAACTAACACATGCTGAACGCTTTGAATCTTCACTACCTGAGGATTCGCACACTTTCTTTCGCCTAATTAAGCCGGCAGAGAAGAATAAGTTAAAGTTTAATATGAAGTGAACCACACTATTAAGGCACTCATTCGCTGAAAAACGTAACTTTGTGGAAACAAATAATTTTTATCCAAGCTTATATGACATTTTCAAATATCAAAAGATAACTAAAATTCTTTTGTGTTAAATTTTCATTCGGCTATAGTAATGCTCATCGAAGTTTCTGAGGATTCAAAACAGATAGCTATCATATGCACTCACGCCCTGAAATAGAAAGAGAGCTACAATTCTTTCCTGTTAGCCTGCGTAGCAGGCCTAAACGGGGAAGGGGAAGGGGAAGGGGAAGGGGAGCGAGAACGCGGGAGAAAATGGGGGATATGGACGCCACAAAGACCCCCATTTTGTCATCTCCGCCCACCGATTTTCAGGTAGTCAGGCCAGTACAGATCTGTGAGGTCTAAAGCTTACCTTTTTGAAACAATCTCTTTCGTCCGCCTTGCTTGCTTTTCCCAACAATCGTAATTTAAGTCAAGGAAATTGAATCTGTGTTTTTTTAAACTTACTGCGTGAAATTAAAGTGTAACAAGATCCTTACTTTAGAAAATACCCAAAATATAACCATTCCAATAAAAGCCATTCTGGTAATGCTTGTTTATTGATACTTTACAAAATAAATGAATTTTTTTTTAACTTGGACATTTACGAGAGACTGCTGGGTCTTAAATAGGTTCAGGATTTTGATAAACAGGTAGTACGAGAACAACCCCCCCTCGCCAATCTTCAGGCAAACGTGAAATCATTGTCGTTTGATTTCTTTCACGCATGTTACTGCTGACTTGTCTCATTATTCTTCAACTTCTGTTCATTTTCTTGATGGCATTTTCCGCAACATTTCGTGCTCTGTCCCCCACAGCTGTCATCACTCCTTGCAATGGATCCTATATTATCAGACGACAGCTTTTCTGTTTTCAGGTTCTTTCTTCTCCCACTAACAGGCACGTGTCTATTCAGCTCATTATTCACAGTCCACGGTCCCAGACTTGCATTTGCGTAAAAGTCCATTGGGTAATCGCTTTGCCACTCGATCTCTTGTAGGACAACTGATGCCTGTGGGATGAATAAAGACTGCCGTGATTTGTGTGAGCAAGGTATTTTTACTCTATGTTTCACTTTCTAAATGGCTTTCACCTGGAATAACAGGGAATAAAGAAGTTTATTTACCTCGTAAGGTGATAAGAGAGGTTTGGGAAAGGCATAACCCCAGTCAATTGACAATCTTGGACAAGCAACTTGAACCCACCTGTAAAAAAAGAGGAATGACAAGTGAAGAAGAGAAAATCCAGAACTATGCCTTGTTTTGTATTCGTATGCAACTACTGCATGTACATGCATATGGTGCACATATGCATACAACTACTTTCACAGCCAGGAGATCAGGAAGTTATCGCTTTTGAGACTCTAAATACATTGAAACCTGTATTAAATAACCACTGTTTGGGAATGGCTAACTGACCGCTTAATACAGGTTGTTCATTTAATACAGGGACGACAGGTATTAAAAGAAATCAACAGAAGAAATTTTTTGAGGAGGAAGAATAAAACAAAAGCTTTTGCGATTTGTTGTGTTTGTAAACATTTGAAAATGTCGTATGGTTTAGTTTACAAAAAGACCGTTTAGTACAGGAAAACAGTGAAAATAAGCTTACGAAATGATTAAATGCGGAGTTTATACGGTTGATCGTGTAGTCAAAGAAGATGCTCAGCACAGGCCAATTTATTGGGTAATATTCCAATTAGATGAGAGAATATTTTACATCCTTGAGAAAGAATGCAAACCCTTGTACAGTACAAAGTTTTATCTAAAACTCTCTCTGGTCGTTTATCGTCCTCTCTACCCGATCATCTGTTCCCGAGTGTCTATAACGATCTTATTTCTAGTCGAAGCAGCACTTCAGAACGAAACGAGGCTCTTTATACTGAAATAAGGGGTTCAGTTAAATTTCTCTAGGAGGTTGCATTGAAATGGACTACGTGACTACAGCTTAATAGTTGAGAAAAGAAGTCTAGCAGCAACAGCAGTTCAGAAGCGGACATCAATGTACAATCTAATAAAAACAGAAATTTCACAAATACACCAGCTACCAATAAATGGCAAAAAGCTCAAGTAGCTGAGTAAGCCGACTGAATAGCGTGTCCAGAAAACTTGGAAATCCCGTGTGAATAAGTTTTCAGTTAACCTCCTGGCAAGCACTCTCGGAGTGGAGATAACTTACTTAAAAGTCAACACTGAAAGTAACTTACGCATCAACATCTTCAAACAAACCAAGCTTGTCTGGAAAAACCTCTGACATCAAAACGATCACATATTCAAGTCCAACCTTGTTAAACCTCCCTTCCAAGTTCTGAAATCAAATCATCGTGTGAAGGACGAGTTAAATACATCTTCAAAGTAAAAAAAAATCAACAAAATATTCACTGAAATTTCCGCTTAGCTCATCTACCACCTTCCAGTACATGGTCACTGTACAAAAGGAATCGTAGAGTTGTGATTTCGCATGCATGTCCAACCCGAGGATTGGTGGTACAGTGGTTAACAGACTTTGTTCGATATGAACTTGTCATGCGAGGTGGGTTTGCAGATTTTTAAGTCACTAGCGCATTTAATAGTCTAACTCTGCACGGGTTTGCACGGCGTGGTTGTCTCCAATGTACTAGAACAATAGACTGGAATGAAAACACAACAATTGACCCTAAAAGGCACGACGAGCGCCCTTTCCAACCCACACAAGGAGCCCCAACCCCTCCCCTCTTGGTATATAGTATAGGTACCTCTAAGACTTTGGGACTCCCTTGTCTTCCTAGGGTGCTGAGAATGAGTCCAAATTTCCTGCCTTTGGATGCCATACGTATCGCTTCTTTCCTTGCCTTGAACATGGCTTCAATGTCGTAATATTCTCTGGAAAATATCTTGCTGTATGGATCATACCTAACATGAACTACACTACAGTTAATTGAGTAGTAGCCTCCTGTGATACTGTTTATTATGTTGAGTCAGTGGATAAAATCATAAATTTTGTCCATTTAATAAATGCTATTGCGCAGTACTTTCTGTAGTAATGTTCAATATGCTGTGTAGGGTGGTTCAGTCTTACGTCTTGAAATCCAAGAGCGTGACGTCTTGAATGACAGTGATAAAGTGTACATGTACTTTCCACTGGTGCTGTTTATTATGTTGTACTTTGTGCTATTAACTTCTGAGCCTTTCCATTGAATTCGGAAGTTTCACCATTCAAATCAAAGCTTATGAGCAGTGCTCTCCTGTGGTATAACTCTGGTTATCGATCACTAGTGCAGCCGTACTTCTACTATTGTAGCCTTGTGTGGGGTAATTGCTCAAAAACGCGTGCAGATCAACTGCAGAAACTCCAAAATAGAGCAGCACGTATTATTACAAAAGCGGACTATTCAATAAGGTCATGCGATATACTAGAAGAGCTAAACTGTCCAACACTGCATGATAGACAGACAATGCAAACAAATATCATGATGTACAAAGTTTATCATGCGACCGTACTTGAGTACTTAATTGAGTCTTTTTCGTCTGACCTCTGAGATGCATAAGTACAACCTCAGAGGCAGTACGTTGGACATGCAGTTGCCCAAACCTCAAACTGACTCGGTAAAAAGATCTCTTGCTTATCGCGAGGCAACAGCATGGAATGCACCTCCAAACCATGTCAGAGATATGAAAACATTAAATAGTTTCAAAGCGTTTTTGAGGAGAGCCCAGCCCTGATAGTTAGATTAGATTTTTTTTGATAGTTAATATAACAAAGTATCCAAATATTGGTATTAGTAATAAAAAGTCTAAGTCATTGTAATATAGTTATTATTTATGAGTATTTTAGTTTTTTGATATTAGAAACACGACTACTCTGAAAGCCAATTATATGTTGAAATTATTACCGTTATAAGTAAAGTTCATTCATTCATTCATTCATTCATTCAAGGCCACAGTGTGGGAGTGTGTTTTCTTCCATTTTTCCACTTTTCCAAGTGAGTATAACCTCTTATTATGATATTTTTCACAGCAGCTTGCTGAAGGGTAAGAACTGATAGAGAGAGGGACAGTACAGTGCTACTTCACATAAAGCCTATTTCGACAATACAAAATTCTACACACCTGTAAGCTGATATAGAGGGATTAGCAATCATGACAGCTTCCAAATGAAATCTTCCATCTCCTAGATAACTATAAAGGACAATGGATGAAACAAGAGGGGTTTCATTTGAAAGACTTCACAAATGTCTTGGTCAGACACTTTTCCTAATCAGCAATTTTGACACCTCAAAAAAGTAAAACGATTGTTTCAGTGGACCCCAAATGACAACAATGCGTTATTACCGTTTTTGAACGAGAAGTTTATTAAGTTTTAGTTTAACATCTTGCCGATTTCTTAACACCTTTGACTCAAAAACTGTGTCAGGGAATTTTGATATCTAGCCTAGTTTGCTTTCTGCACGTTGATAAGCTTTGACACTGGTGAAGAAAAGCCTTAAGTTAAGCATGCAACCGCTTTTCGAGTGATTAACCTATAAACAACATGAAAGAACACACTCAGGAAAAACGCCCCTTAATAAAATACCCCTTCCCAAATTACTAAGCTCCTCTTGGCTTTTCCGACAATGCAAGCTGGCCTTATTTCGCACTCCAAATGTTATTTGTCTCGTGTTATGAAACTCTAAGGTGTCATTTTGGCAAAGCTAATTCTAGTTTTTTATTACACTTACATCCAAACATCTCAGCCGATTTAGCCCTTCCCAACAGTATTCTACCGAAACACATTGTTGGGTGCTTTATTCTCTAGACTAAGCATTAAGTAACGATTGGCCTAATGCACCGGCATGGAGAGCAATGATGATGGTGATGATTAATGCAAAGATCCAATCAGTTGGCTTCAATTGTCATAAAGCCTCAAGAATGTATACAGACAGGACTTACGTCCGCTGTAAATGAGAAAATATTCTTAGGGAAACATTGCCAGTGCTCAGTACAACTGTCTTACATGAACGCATCTTTGTCCTTTATACGAGGAGCAGTACAGCCCAAAATCTCTCCTGGTGACAACGGCTTACACTGAGGTATCTCCACTTTGTAGTCTTTACAAAGTTCTTGATACACAGCCTGGATAAAGAAAGAACCATAACATTTACACATTAAAATGCCTGAATCAATAATGATACAGCGTCAGGTTGAACGTTTCTCACAAAATTTGTACATACACAAATAAGATGACAATGTTTGTTCGTCCATAGCGACGATGACTATGACTTAAATCTATTGTTCTGAACTGCTTTGGAGTGTCTGGATTGGTATGGATAGACCAGACAAAATGTCTATAAATACTCATACCACTACCTTTTTGAGCAAAATATCAAATAATGATTGGAGAAGTCTGCATTTGTGCAAAAACAATCTGCAGCAAAGCAACCAAGCATGTTTCTTATTTTAAATTTATCATCAAGAAGCACGCACAGACAGTTTCTAACATTTGTCAGTTGTTTCAAGACAAACTTGTAACCATTCTACATTATGCCATGGAAACTGACAAACTTTGGCACTAGCAGCAGGATTTGAAAAATACTTGCCAAACTGGCAATCAGAAACGACATGTCTATGGAGAAACTAAAACTACTGAGCAAGCACGAAAATATGTTTTGCAAATGATAATATATATTACCATTTAAAACTATCGCAAGTTTTACTGAACCAAAACAGTGAGAAGAGGGTTAAAAGATTTTTTAATATACAATTTTAAGTTTGTTCAATGAAGGTGACAACGAACAGTGCTTACTAAATAAATACATATTCGTTAATTTCTTCTTCAATTAAATTTCCCCTGGTGACTAAACCTAATGAATTATTTGCTAAAAGGCCACTTGATGAAAATTTTTGCTTGGACGGTTGCAAACTAACTCACAAGACATTTATTACAAACCAAGCTACTTTGGGGAAGCATTGATACAAAAATTGATTACTAAGAGGAAAGGTAGACGTGCTCTATTCTTAAAATATCTGCTAGGTAATCTGCTAGGTTTGTGTGAATGAATGTTCGTCCCCATAAAACCAGAGTCCTTTTAATGACGGTTGCAAATATAAGAGGAAGTGTGTATCCCCACCACCACCGGACCCCAGCCAGTAGCAGAATTCTAAACACAAAAGAGCAAATCACGTACTTGAAGAGTTGCCACAAATTGTATTGTGCTCACAATTGCCAGCGATGCACCTGGTTCAAAGTTGTGTCTCACAGTTTCCAAAAAGTGGGTGCCATCCAGTTTAATATCCACAAATACATACAGCATTTTGATTCCTTTTGTAGAGTCAATAGGAACTACAAAGAGATCCACAAATTAATTACCTTTCTACATCAATCTTGAATTCTAATATAATTCTAATATAATTACCTCTCTACATCAATCTTGAATTCTAACATAATTTTAAATTATTAGATTAATTAATCTAAAATAATATTTAATTTATTTAATATTTAATCAGAAACTCATAATAGGTTTCTAATTGAATTATGCATAACTGCACAGTTGTGTGAAGATATAGATCTGATCTGAAAGATAAAAAAGCCTTCCATCTCTGTTAAACTTCCTTCCATCACTCAGACTTTCCATCATCTACAATGAATTACTGACATATATCAGACTAATCACTGTACCTTTCAGCTGTATTTCCATTAAATCACCTAGTTTCTTAGTCCAAAAACTGAATTTGTTTTGTTTTACACAACTGAAAGTCTGACAGCTCTGTTTCGCCCAAATACTCAGTGCATGTGTAACTAAACTATGTCACCAAATGAGACAAGACATTGACTCCACCTTCCTCCACTACGTGACGTTACATGAACCCACCTTTCTTAGCCTAATGAGCTTAGAGAAGGTAATTTTATGCAACCCTTTATGGTGGACAGACATCAGTTGGATTAAGTGACAAACCCATACTTTGACCAACAGTGACCTTTAACATGTTTGCAAGTAAATATTGTAACAGACAGCAGAGCATTTATTTGACAGGTAACTGTTCCCAGCAGTTAACAAAGAAGCTTCATATTAGCCTTACACTTGGCTATGCATGTCTACTCTGATGATGCACAGATGACGTCAAAACATGGTAAGAACAAAGAAGTACGCTATCACCTCAGGCAAGTGGTGTGACTAAAGTTCTTACCGTGTTTTGATAAATAAATAAATAAATAAATAAAGAATAGTAAACATTTCTGTTGAAGGATTTCCAAGCTACACTTGTTCAAATGTGCATTACAGAACGTACAATAAAAATTTCTAAAAAATTACTTCAACTAGATTTCATTATACACTAAATTCTAAAGTTTGAGATGTAAGCAAATTTCCAAACTAATACTCGTGTAATTATACTCACTAAACTAAGTTAAAAAAATGATGACAACTATTTGAATTAAACCTAAAACTGACTAAAAGCTAATTTAAAGAGGTACGTTTTTAGTTTTGATCTCCTTTGTGCAAATCAGAATGCACACACATGGCCAAATGGAATCTATTTGTTTTATACATTGTTTTGATATCAGTTATCCCACACAAAATTAGAAATGTTCTTAAATCTTTGAAGTGTTGATTTGTCACAGATGTCACTTCACATCTGTGCTATAATCACAAACTCTCCCCTAGACCAATCAGAATGCACATTTTACTCTGTCCACTGTGAAGTGTATTTTATCAAGAAAGTCTCAATATCTTTCAAACATGTTCTTTTCTCACCCAAGCAACTGTGGCCATAATGTACCATCAGATCACAACCAAGAGCTCTCGCGGTGAAGTCATCAACACAACAAGCTCCATAAGTTACATCTCCCATGATAACAGTATCACAGTCCGTGAATCTAGAACACAACATGGACATGACACAAACCATGTGAATATGTGTAGGGTTTTACAGCAATGGTTGAGAGATCATTTATAGTTCATACAACAGAAACAATAGCTCTAAACTAGAAACAGTACAGCAGCAAAATATGGCCTGGCGTGCGTTTCTCAAAAGCCCCGAAACTTTTTGGGTTGATTTCGAGCATAATTACCCCTGCATCTTGCAAACAATGAAGTTTCTAGGAATGAAGCTTTGCTATAAGTTAAACAATTCTTATCTTAAAGACACTCTAAAATAAATAGCTTTGTAGAATGAGTGGTTCATATTTTTACAAATGGCTTTTCGGGGCTTTCGAGAAATGCGCCCCTGGGCAAGTGAAATGAGACAGTAAGCAAACCTCCTCGATACCAGAGCAAAGAGATTGCATCTATCAGTTTAGTTGAATTATGATGTAATTAATGGGTGTAATTAATGCCCTTGGATGTTAAGGGTCTTTGTTCATGCTATTTCAAGTTACAACATCATGGAGATATAAAAGAAAACACCCCTAGGGTTTCTGCAAAATGAAAAAGTGGAGAATCACAGGTAATGTTACTGGTTCATGCACTGTGATAGAAATGGATTGATTAGAACCTCTATCACAAATGACTTCACTTATCCTCCATATTCCCTATTCATCACTGAGAAAATGTTTCACATATACGTACATACATGTACACATAAAAACAATAAAACTATATGTTATGGTGGATAGTCTACATACTTTTGTAGAAAAACTAAACCCTAAGAAAAGTACAACTTACCTTTCCAAAATATCAGCTATTGTGCAAGCAAACAAAAGAAGCCCCTCTGGAAACTGCAAGGCCACTAACATGAAAAAAAAAATCCAAAATCATCATAATGTTACAGGAAGGATTCAGTCTGTTGTCAAGAGGTTTTTCTTCAAGTCGGTGTCAGCCGATTGTAATAGAAAACAATCTTCCTAACCACACCAGGGTAATCTAAGTCACTATTTTCAGTATCAAGACAATGGGATCCACACATAAGTCATATAAAAATTATGCCATTTCCGGTCAACAAATCTACAGTGGAGTGTAACATTACTCACTGTCAATTTCATATAATTTGATCTATATAATTATTACGTCAGCATCACACTACAACTACTAGTTTGTTCAGTGCGATTCTGTTATTAAAATAAATTAATTATTATCCAACTGAAAACAAACATCAATATGAATAACAGAGTTGAAATGAGGTACATTTATATTTCAGTCATCACTTACCTCATTTTTGTACCCAGGCCACAGTTTAATAATCATAACAACTTTTGAATCCCTGATCCAGCAAAAATGGCAGAGCTTTGCAATTCAAAATCCCTATTCAGATCCCTTGCTTGTGATTTCAGATCTCATGGCTTATGATCCCAGATGAGACCCCCATATACTTGTACACTCTTAAAATAGGCCAGGCTTTCTCAGTAAATAAAGTTTCACTGCTGTAGTGAAAATCATCTTAAGTTCAAGGCCAAATGAAGTCACTGTATTCTAAACCCACAGTGCTTAGCAAAAAAACGATAGTAAATCTTCACCTCTTTTTGAGTTTGTCTCTTTGATTCTCCACACGGTCTTGAAGATTTCAAAATTGTAGTTTGGAGGTAGCTGCTTAGGAAATAGTACACTTTCAATAACAAAAATGTATAAAAAATACATTGCAACATCTCTACTTCATACAGACCTTTTCAAGCAAGACATGCACAAGTGTGACCAATTCTCACAAATTTGCCTGTTCAATGAGATACAATGGACCCTGCCTGATTAGAATTCAAGAATATCATCCAGGAAACTAACTAAAGGACAAAAGCAAACTTAAATTGGCTTCCTAGCACAAAAATTGTGCAAATTAATCAAAAGTGGTCACAGTTTATGGGCTATGCTCTAAAATAGTTAATTACTGGCTTTAAATGTCCCATCTAATTTTTCTGGGTTTTGTGTATGATACACTTAACTCACTTCTCTTCTCTAAACCGAATGCTACGAACACTAACTCAACACCTGTCACTACTACAACCATACCTTACACTGTACATCAAAGGGACTTCCGAAACTATCGTACAGATCCTACAAGCCTACAACGTGTGTTGCTCACAAGCCTATCACTACTTTATGACAACTACTGACACACGTTAAGGACAAAGACAGGCCGAGCGATAGACAGGGAGCGGTTTATAAGATCAAATGCTGCAACTGCCAGGCCACTTATATCGGTAAGACCAGCAAACGGAAAAATTTGGTCAAAAAACGCTGCACATTTGAAAAACAAACCACAGAATTGACTGGGACTCTGCTAAATGCCTTACCTACAGTACGAACTACTATCAACAAATCACTCTCTAGAAAGCCGGTTTACTAACTTAGCACAAATACCACTGAACCGTTGGCAAAAACTACCTGCACCTTACAAAGTAACACTGCAAAGCAATCAGTGGAAAACACTTTAACAAAACAAAGTTGGGACTGAAACAGTTTACAAAATAACAGTTTATTGATAAACATTTTCTACTGAGAAGTAACCAAATTCATTCAGTGAGCTTCACCTGTTTAACAGCATCCTGCAGCTCTGCATTGTTTAGAATCTCCTGTGGAATTTGCCGCACTACTCTTCTGGTATTTGCACCAACCTCTGAAAAAGGAACCTATTTATCATCTTGGTTGCTTTTGTTTGTAATTGGCAGGATAACAGCACCCCTTTTTATACAGTTAACTCCTTGAACCTCTTACTAACTTGAACTGAAATTGGATACTCTCATGCAACAATGGTCTGTCTCAAACTCCTGCTATCTTTTTATATTCCCTGGTGGCCTGGTAGAAATCCTATACAGGATCCTACAGGATTTTCTAGGATCCTATAGGATTCTACAGGATTTTCTAGGATCCTGTAAGTTCACACAGGATCATACCCAGGATCCTAAATGGCACCATGTTGTTTAGGATCCTACATTGTACTCAGGATCCTGTAAAAGTCTTTCAGGATCCTGCTTAAGATTGTCCAGGATCCTGTTTAGGATCCTGTAGGATCTTGTTTAGGATCCTGTAGGATCCTATAGGATCTTGCTTAGGTTCCTGTAGGATCCTACAGGATTCTGTAGGATCCTATAGGATCTTAAACAGGATCCTACAGGATCCTATAGGATCCTAAACAAGATCCTATAGGATCCTACAGGAATGGATCCTACAGGATCTTATATAGGATCTTATCAGGATCCTGGTTAAGATCATACAGGATCCTGTTAGGATCCCATTAAGATCTTATTAGGATCATGGGCAGAATTTTTACCAGGGTTGTACTTTGGTTAATGTTCAGAGACTCTTTTGTGACTCTTTTCATTGGATTTAAGACATTATTACTGTAACATGTGCGTCATACATTTAGGATGTAAATGAGCTCTAGACATGAAAAGTTTATAATTGAGAAGACTGGTTTCCCAACCCAATATCATTTTTTGTACTAAGAATGCAGTCGATCATATTGTGTGCTGCCCAGCCTAGTAATTGATGACATACTTGTAATATACTTCCCAGCTTAATTAATCGATGGAACAAATAATTGATGAAAATCTATGTTAATTGATAATATTAATCGGTTAATATCGGTAATCGATGCGTAATCGATGACCGACATTTGTGTGAATTTTCATCGATTAGTAATCAATAACCATTATTGACTGATTAATATCGATTAACATTGATTATTATTGATTGTCATTGATTATTATCGATTGTCATCAATTTAAGATTGTTACGATGTCCAGTGAACGTAAGCATGATCTTCCATTCGTATTTATAGGCCAAGGAAATGGGAAAAAAGCTTATTTTGAAATAAATACAAACTTCGAAACTCTTGATACATATCTAACAAGTGAAGCCCATAATTTGCAATTTTATTTCTTATTGCGGCACATGCATCGTCATCCTCAGTACATCAATTAAAAGTAAACAGTGATAACTGACCATAACTGAAAGCTTTGTTTACTTGTAATGAATGCTTGTGTCCTCTGTTGAAATTTGTTAAGGGAATGCACGTTTAAAGGTATTTTGCCAGCTTGTTCTTGATCCCACTTGCGATGCTCACACTTGTGAAATAGACAGATAGGAACTCCTATCTGATTATTACGACAACTCCCGTACAAGGACAGAATCAAATGACTGCTATCAGGAAGATACTCTCCCTCGAGGGCATGCGATGCGAGTCAATGAGATCAATGGTAATCAATGTTAATCGATCAGTGTTCTCCAGGAGGGCCGGCGGTCGGTGTTTTTGCCGGCTACTCGTGTCTGAAATGCCGGCTACTTTGTTAGACCAAAGAAATTTTCAACTTGTGTTCAGTTCTGTATTAAACTGATTTCGGTTATCACATAATCATTTTGAAGGAATGATACGTTAGTTCATATAATTATATGTAAGCATTGGTCACTCATTTCTTTGTAATTCAGTTCATTTGTACACTACTACCGTTTCTCTCGTTTCCTCAACGTTTTTACGTACGTCAGTTCATTTGTCAGACAGCGTTATTCTTGTTTTTTTTCTTAACTTCTCTTCGTACGGTATTAGTTTTTTCTTCCACCATTCTTATGGCGTTAGTCTTCTTTTCTAGACATTTCTCTGCATGTTAGTTCATTTGTACTGCGTTAATTTTGACTTCAAAAAGTTTCTCCGCATGTTATGGCATTAGTCTTCTTTTCTAAACATTTCTCTGCAGGTTAGTTCATTTGTACTGCATTAATTTTGACTTCAAAATGTTTCTCCACATGTTACAGCGTTAGCCGTGTCTTCTTAACGTTTCTCCACTTGTTGGTTCATGTGTAATGCATTCATTTTGACTTCTAAACAGTTCTCCATACATTATGGCGTTAGTCTTTTCTTCTAAACGTTTCTCCATATGTTAGTAGTTTGTTTGTATGGGAGACGTCTTGTCTTCTAAATGTTTCTCCGTACGTTAGTTCGTTTGTACGGCAATGATCTTGTCTTCTAATGGTTTTCTCTATATGCTATGGCTTTAGTCTTGTCTTATAAACATTTCTCTCTTGATACGTTATGGCATTACTCCTGTCTTATTAACGTTTCTCTACGCGTAAGTTCTTTTGCACGGGAAAAATCTACTCCTCTAAACATTTCTCCTTGGTTTGTACGGCATTGATCTTGTCTTCTAAACATTCCTCGGCATATGTTACTTATTCTGTGCGGCGAAAGTCTTGTCTTCTAAACTTTTCTCCGTATGTTATTTCCTTTGTACGGCAATGATTAGTCTTGCCTTTCAAACATTTTCTTCAAACATTTTCTTCAGATTTTGCTCACTAGTGTTGTTTTATATGGTTTTCTTGTTTTGGAACTCATCCCACTTTTTGGACACATGGCTTTGCTTTTGCGTTTTCAAGTGGGTTAAAAACAAAAGGAAAATTCAATATGACATGCCATTTGTGTCATTTCTTTCACTGCTTATTGTGTAGACCATCATTTCCGCGTGTTTGTGCATTCACGTTGTTTGCATAATCCATTGGAGGGTCAGTTACATAGTTCCAAATTTGCATGGAAACTGAGCAAAAATGATATATATTTTTTCTCTGTGTTGGCCCTGAAATGCACCAGTTTGCACCTCCAGCCACATAATTTTCAAAAAATTTTCCAGGGGAGCATGCCCCCGCACACCCCTAGAGGCTCCTGCCCTTCGGGCACTCAACTGCTAAGTGCCAGCTACTCTCAATTTGCGACTGCCTACTCTAAAATCTCTGGAGAACACTGATCGATGGCAATCAATGATAATTGATCTAAACAACAGAGCTAGGTAAGATGAACGTTTATTCGTTTGTCTCACGATGGAATCGCTTTGAGTTGTTGATCGTGACGTTTCGACTGCAATACTGCTAGTCTTCATCAGGCGATGAGGTCAATTGTTTACGTGTCGCTATTTGTAGCATGATGGTTTGCTGCTATTGGTGCATTTCGATCCTCATTATTATTCCGACTATTAGATGTTGTTCCCTCACAGGTCCGCTTTGTGGTTGGTCGGCTGTTGTGATCTGAATAACAGAGCTGTTTGGTGTGATTATCAATTAATCATCGATAACTGATATTAATCGATATTGATTAATTGATTTTATCGATTAATATTGATTCATCGAATACCAATCCGAAGGTCGATTTCATCGATTAATTACGCTGGGTATAGTTTTAGGAAATACGGTACGTCAGTGAACATACGCACGTGGGGGTAACCTAGCAGAAAAGTTCTCTTAATATAAAGTTTCAACGTCCGTCATCTTCAACACTTAACGGTTCTGTCCTCGTGTACCGGTAAACAGGCACAGAAACAAAACACCAAACAACAGACAACACCGAAAAAATACCTAAAAACAGAGAACATACAAAGCGTCCCTTTTGTACGGACTGGTACGGAGGACAGAACCACGTGTTAAACCGGTTACATTGCGCTAACATAACTCATAATTTACCTGCAAGCTTGTCAGTTTTCTTTCCAGCAAGTGATTTAGTTCCCACAAATCTTTTTCTTGTGTTACTTTTGGCAGAAACACGGGTGCAACTAGTTTCGTGTTTCTCTTTATCATCATCCGCTGGTTCATCCGCCATGTTTTTTCGATACATAACCGCTGACCGTTCTGAGCTTCTATGTTCGTGTGTCTACTCGTGTAAGACTCACGACGTGTACCTTACAATTTTTCCGGGAAAAAGGCTGACAGTCCATTGGGTGGATAAATATTCGCCTAAATAGAGTGAACAATGAACAAACAGTGAACCATGTATTACACCTTTTGCTGTTCATTACGAGAAAATACGCAATCATTTGCGTGAAACGGCCTTCAATTGCTCGAAGAGACATTCATGAGCGCGAAAGTACGAACATTTGCACATAAATCAGATTCAATAACGATATTTGCATTTTAATCAACATTCAATAACACTTTTGGGCCGATTCATATGCGTCATTCGGCATACAAAAAAGAGAAATATACTTTCATTTGCGCTAGCATGCAAGTCATTAACACCATCTTGAATGTCAATAGGGATAATAAATAAACATTAAAGTGAAAATACCATTTATTAACATTTCTGTCACACTGAAAGCAGTTCAATAGAATTCCTGGACGGCCTTAGTGTATACCTGCCAAGTGTCACGCCTAAGGCGTGATTGTCACGCCTGCGGATCGAAAACTGCGATCTCACGCCTACTCACGCCTGCGTTCCCATTTCTCACGCCTGGTGGAAAAGTGTGAGCCATTACAGCCTTAACCGACTCATTTTGAAAAAAAATTTTTGAGTTAAATAAACTCGAACCAATGCGAGAAAATAATGATCGTACTTTCGCGAAATCTCGGATTTTAGTAAGGAAAGTCACTGGAGACATGGTCATGCTCGTTGAGACGAGCTCCGTATAACCTTAAATGATCAAAGCATCGATTTACTGGCCACAAATCGGAAATCGTCGGACATCTTCGGATATTATCAGTCCCGTATGAA